>OY986436.1:246317220-246684720 GCA_963920525.1 Dichetophora obliterata
TTTTTTTTCCCAATTATTACTCACCAATTCTATCGAATAGTTCACCACCGGCTGCATATTCCAAAAAAATATACTCGACATCACCTTGCGAACGTTTACCGAAATAACGCAATATATGTTGATCCTGTAGCATTTTCTGTATGCACACCTCCTTCCGTACGGATAGCACAGCATCCGGGTGCTTCTTCAAGTCGACCATTTTCATCGCAACAGCCTCACCACTTTGACGATTTAACAACAGTTTTACCCTAAAACACAACGAAATGAGAACAAAAAGATAAATGTACTTATTGCATACGAGAGTTCTAACAAATATAGAATTCATTTCGTAGAGTGGGAAAAATTTAAATTAAGATAAGAAAAAATGTGGTTTGAAAAGGTATTGTTGGTAGAGAAAATATTCAAAACTCTATACAAATATATAAACGTATATATCTCAACAAACAAAAAAAGAGAGTGTGAGAGCGCAAGAGTTGGAGTGCAAAAGTGAGTGCAAGGAAAATATGAGCAAGAATCAGCGGTGAAACAAACGTGTTTGCAAATCAAGTACTGGATAAATTAAAGTATAGCGGCAACTAGAAGGCATGCGCAGAAAAATGTCTACAATCAGCAAAAAGCCGGAAGGAAGCGTTTCTAATGTATCCGCTTTACTGTTGAATGAAAACCCAATATTATGCATGCACCTTTTATTGCAAACTCAAACGCGCTACAATTCATTGTTCATCTTAGCAGAACTGAGCTATTTTTCTATAACTACGTAAAACAAACATTCATTTCTACTCACTCTCCAAAGGCACCCTCACCGAGTGTTTGCGCCAGAGTCCAACCTTCGACGAACTCACGATTGTTGGACATCGCTGTTGTGACAACATTTTGTGATGCAGGTTTTGAGGTATTTAGCTGTATGGACGATGTAGACATTTTAGCTATGCAGACTAGAGGATTGCGATCTGATTTTTGAGATGCTTTTATTTGGTATTGTTTTTCGGTTTGGCCTTCAGCTCCAAGTTAGCATGCATGCTTCAATCACAGAGCTGGAATGCTACTGACCGCTTTACGTTTTTTTGGCACGAGTATCATGAACACAGCACATTTATAGTCAACGAATTTTCACCTGCAACCAAACTTGAGGTGGGTGGTGGTTATTGTGAAAGCTTTGTAGCCACGGCAAGGTATTTGGCCAACGATAAGAGGAAAATCTGCAAAAGAGACGAAGTATAAATATAAATATATTCATTAACAAAATTATTTAAAGTAAAGTATAGGGGAAAAATAGCAGCAACAGCAATGGAAAAATGTAAAGCTTATCTTTGGCAACTTTACATATAAAAGTGTGCTTCATCCTTTGGCATGGTCATGGTTGCAGTTATTGTTGCTAGGCATGCGCAGGCGTAGAAAAAAATTACTCGTTCATATTTTTGAAAGCAGTAGACTGGAAGCAAATATAAGACCTGCTTTATACACTCGCAAAAAAG
Source organism: Dichetophora obliterata (assembly GCA_963920525.1). NCBI lineage: Eukaryota > Metazoa > Arthropoda > Insecta > Diptera > Sciomyzidae > Dichetophora > Dichetophora obliterata. The sequence continues at coordinate 246,318,696 of OY986436.1, forward strand.
TTTGAACTAGTTTGAAAAGAAAAATTCAAAAAGACAAATATCAACCTGAAAACATTTGCAAAACACAATTTTCGCCATTAATTCAATGATTATTCAGTAGAATAGCCCAAATTTGTTTACCTTTATCAAACGTGTTTAAAGTGTTTTCCTTTGAGTATACAAATCAAGAACAATCATTAATAAATAAGGTTGAGCACGAAAAATTTTAGCAAGGTAAAATGGGAATATGACGGAAAAAGGAACATGGTTGCAAAAATGGTTGGTTGGAGGAGCGAGCGTGTGACTGAAAAACTCACATTTCTTTTATGCGTACATTAAACTTAACGACTTTTTCGCATCCTCAGACGGGTCGTTAGTTGGTTCCTTTTATATTTCATCTAGCGTTCTGTTCGCTTGCTTGTGGTGTGTTTTAATTTCGTGACAAGATGCATGGGTTGTACCTCCTCTTGTGAGAATCTATGAGTAAGTATGCATATGTGTGTACTTTGTGGTACTACCTTTGCTTTCCTTTCTGCCAGGCACAGCGATGGCGGCGCTGTAACTGCTGTTCAACAGGCCAATGTTAAAAATATTTTATTATATATTCAACAGAGAGTTGGTTGGTGATGGTGACGGTGATGATGGTGGTAACGACGATGTCGCTGGTGTTATCGGGCTAGTATGGTAGTTATGGTGTGTTACTGGTGTAAGAGTGATGGCGCGAAAAGAATGTAATAACACTGGCAATTACCTAGTTTATGCAATGTCACTAAAATGCCGCCTTACATCTTATTTCGATGCTGTTTAGGACATGCAATTGATCCACTCAATTGATGCCAACTTCAAGAATGTTAATATGTACATCGAATATAATGAATTATATAAGTATCAAGAGTTCAAAGTTTGTCGCTTAAATGAGGATAGAGAAAAGTTAAAATTTTAATAAAAACTTAAGAATTTTTCTGCACACGATTATTTCGTATTTGGGTAATGTTCTTCTTTTAACTTGGAAAAATCTTGTGGGATGGCTAGTTTGAAATGAATACTCGACTTTTATGGATATGACTTATGAAAAGTAGGAAAAGTTACATATATTTTTGATCAAGAGCAACTCTTAAATCGATATAGCAGCAAGTCTCTCTGTGATGATGTTTACAGCTTTACATTTGAAGCTTTCGTGTTGAAACGATAGCGTCAATTGTATATGTAAACATATGTAATAAAAAGCACGTTTAACTCTCTCCCATACAAAGTGACTTTTTTAAAACGGTAAAAACTATTAAAACTTTACACTTTTTATATATTATTAAATATATTATTATTATTAAAATTTTACAAATTTTATATATTTTTACGAATATATGGATTTGATATATCTCAAAGTCTTTAGAGTTCAACTAAATTGAATGAAAATGACGCCTACCTCCCATTCTACAATCGACATACAGACTAGTTTATGAAAACGGTAAAATCTCTTAAACTTGAAAAAAAAAATATTATACTTATTATTCACGATACAATAATTATACGTTAACCTTGCCAGCTAACTATTTTTTCACGAGCTGCGACCATCGAATGTCAAAATTCAGAAAACAAAATAGAGCGTGTGTCACACACAATGGCCGCATTCAGCGGAGTCAACATGTTGGTAACTGTTATGGTAAAATTTGAGTGAGAAACCTTTGCAAATAAATTATTTATATAATTACGTAATAATAATTAAATACTTTACAACTTTTCTAACGTTTAGAGTAAAAACTCGTGCAAAGAAAAACATTGCTTACTAATTTTTGATAATTAATAATTTTTTGATAAAATAAGGTATGGCTACAGTTCACAACAGTTGAATCCGCTGAATGCGGCCAACGTGTGTAATACACGCTCTATATTTTGTTTAATTTTGATTAGCTTTCGATGGTCGGAACATGATCTGTCACTCATAGCTTTTAATTATTGTAACATGCTTATTTATTATTATGATATTTTAATATTAAAAATATGAAGGCTTAAAATTCTGCACAAAAGCTTGTATTCTTAATATGCACTCTGATTTTGAAATTAGACACAATCGAACGAAACTCCGTCTACCTCTCATACAAGCGATCTATATAAATTCAACAAAAAAATTTCTTTGTATTATTTTTTATTTTTTATTATTTATTGTTTTTTTATTATTTTTTGGTTTTTTTATGATTTATATTATTTTTTATTATTTTTTATTATTTTTTATTATTTTTCACTATTTTTCATTATTTTTCATTATTTTTCATTATTTTTCATTATTTTTTTTATTATTTTTTATTATTTTTTATTTTTTTATTATGTTTTTATTAATTTCTATTAATTTTAATTATTTTTATTTAATTTTAATTATCTTTTATTAATTTTAAATATTTTTTATTAACTTAACTTATTTTTTATTAAACTAACTTATTTTTTTTATTAACTTAACTTATTTTTTATTAACTTTAATTATTTTTTATTTATTTTGTATATTTTTGTTATTGTTAATAATTTTTTATTTTTGTTTATAAATTTTTATTATTTTTATATATTTTTTATTATTTTTATACATGAACTAAATTGCGAGCTTTAGATCAAGTTAGTTTTTAAGAAGGCAACAACAACAACTCTATAAAGAGTCAATCACTTAGCTGACTAGACAGTCTGTTTCGGAAATCGCTACATTTCCTCTTCAGCAGTCTTTGAGGGATTATTTTTTAAATATTCTTTAATTTTTTTTATTATTTTTATTATTTTTTATTATTTTTTATTATTTTTCATTATTTTTTTATTTCTTATTTTTAATTTTTTTATTTTTTTATTTTTTTTATTATTTTTTATTGTTTTTTATTATTTTTTTATTGTTTTTATTATTTTTTTATTGTTTTTTAATATTTTTTTACTGTTTTTTATTGTTTTTTTATTATTTTTTTATTATTTTTTTATTATTTTTATATTATTTTTATATTATTTTTATATTATTTTTATATTATTTTTTATCACTTTTTATTACTTTTTATTTTTTATTATTTTTAATTATAGTTTATAATTTTTTATTATTGTTCATTATGTTTTTTTATAGTTTATTATTTTTTATTATTTTTTATTATAGTTTTATTTTTTTATTCGATTTTAGTCTATTATTTTTTATTATAGTTTTTTTTTATTCTATTTTAGTCTATTATTTTTTATTATTTTTTATAATTTTTTATAATTTTTTTATTATTTTTTAGTACTTTTTATTATTTTTTATTTTTTTTATTTATTATTTTTTATTTTTTTATTATTTTTTATTATTTTTCATTATTTTTTTATTTTTTATTTTTAATTTTTTTATTTTTTTACTTTTTATTATTTTTTATTATTTTTTATTGTTTTTTATTATTTTTTATTGTTTTTTATTATTTTTATATTATTTTTATATTATTTTTATATTATTTTTATATTATTTTTTTATCACTTTTTATTACTTTTTATTTTTTATCACTTTTTATTACTTTTTATTTTTTATTATTTTTAATTATAGTTTATTATTTTTTTATTATGTTTTTATTATAGTTTATTATTTTTTATTATAGTTTATTATTTTTTATTATAGTTTATTATTTTTTATTATAGTTTATTATTTTTTTATTATAGATTTATTTTTTATTCTATTTTAGTCTATTATTTTTTATTATTTTTTATAATTTTTTATAATTTTTTATAATTTTTTATAATTTTTTATAATTTTTTATAATTTTTTATAATTTTTTATAATTTTTATAATTTTTTATTATTTTTTATTATTTTTTATTATTTTTTATTATTTTTTATTATTTTTTATTATTTTTTATTATTTTTTATTATTTTTTTATTATTTTTTTATTTTTTCAATTATTTATAAAATTTATTAGTTTTTATTATTTTTAAATTTATTATTTTTTTTTAAATTTATTAATTTTTATTAAATTTATTAATTTTTATTAAATTTATTAATTTTTATTAAATTTATTAATTTTTATTTAATTTTTTTTTAAATTTATTAATTTTTATTAAATTTTATTATTTTTATTAAATTTTTTATTAAATTTTTTATTAAATTTTTTATTAAATTTTTTAATAATTTTTTTATTTTAATTTCATTATTTGTTTTTATTAAATTTCTTATTTCAATTTCATGTATTTGTTTTTATTTCTTTTTATTTCTTCATCAAACAGATAAGACTCTTACTGACTACCTATGATCAATTTAAATACAAATATTAAATATAATTTACTAATTACACTAAGAAACTGATAAGTGTGGCATAAGTAAGCATGAGGGAATGATTTATTATAGGATACCAATTGTAAAACTTACAAAAAAATTAAAAAAATTTAAATAACAGCAAATAATAAAAATAACATACAAAATGTATATGGACATTTCCAAACTGGCGTTACGTACGATTTGTACGAAGAAATATTAAAAAAAAAATTAAAAAAGGTTTTTTATATTGGCGTAATAATTAAGTAACTACTCTAAAGATTTAAAGATTTTAGCAGAAATATGTGCTGGCGTTACGTTACAAAAAACGGAAGTGATTTTTGACTTGCATTACAAAATTTGCAAAAATCTCTGAATTGAGCAAGACTTTTTGTATACAACTTTATTTTAGAAGGGTTTGAAATAACATGAGTTTAGGCTTTTTGATCTGGCGTTACGTTACTTAAATTTCCAATAGTTCAATTGGGTAATTATATAATTTAGTAATTAAAAAACAAATTTAATATATTGTCGTTTCCTTGACTCACAACACTTTTTCATTATCTTTAGCCAATGCCTTCCATTTTTACTAAATTAAAAAGTTTACGAAACATTTACTAAACATTAACGAAAAAGAAAAACTTCATTTGTGAAAACAGTGCAAACGATTTGATCCTCATGGTAAATGAATTTATGTATAAATTGCTTAAATTAATAAAATAAAAATGTTTCTCTTAGATTATATCATTAAATAATAAGTTTTTGATAAGTTTTAATTTTTTGGTCACGGTAGACTTTTCTGTGGAAATGTAGAAAATAATGAAAAAAAGCTAAAACTGCAAAATAAGTGCAATTAACTAGTATAAAATATTGAAAGAAGCATGAGATGAGATTTAAAACAAAATCTTGATGTGGATTCGTCACAATAATGCAACGAGTGATAGGTTCATTCCGAGGATAAGCACATTTGTGGAAGGGAACACGAAAATTAAATTGACTTCAAAGATGCCGATATGGTGAAATAGTGTCCAGTATTGCAAGTAGCGTAGTTTATTGAATATGATGGTGGACTAAGTCGCAAATAAAAATAATGGATTGGATTCGGCGCCTGGAATTCAAGGAACTGATATTTATTAGGGCACATCTAGTACTATAAGAAAGAGACTCAGGCAGATTCCAACTTAATCGGAAAACCATAAATCTCGTAAATTTTTTTTAAACTTTTCAATGCTTAGAGCTTGAGTTGGCGAGCATGGATTTTGATGATGAGATTGATATGTTCTTTAAAATTCATACGAGTGTCAAACAAAATTCCTTATAAGGTATTCCTTATAAGAAATTCTCTCTAGTTGGCAAGAGTTTATTAAATAATTATTAATCAAAGGCAATAAAGTTCTAGAAAATTAAAAATATTGGCATTTAGAGATATTAAAAGGCAGTTTATTAACTTGCACCGTACAAAAATAAACTCAATATCATTCTGAAGAAGATTAACGTCGGCAAAAGAATTTATTGAACGGAAAAGTTTGAGGTCATCAGCGAATAAGAAACACTGAGAATTTTTAACTATGATGGAAGGTCATAAAAAGCAGGAACAGGAGAGGCCCAAGGTGACTACCTTGCGATACCTAAGATATAGAGACGAAGGGGCTAGATAGGCAGTCATTAACTTTTACTAAGTGAATGCGATTTGACAGATAAGATTTTAGCCTATTCAGGAGATTGGAATGGACACCAAGAGACGCAAGTGTGAGCATAAGTTGGTTATGGTAAACTTTATCAAAGGCTTTAGCAAAGCTGCTAAAAACACGTCAGTTTGAAAGCCGGCTTCAATATTACACATTACATGATTGCAACAAAGGGTTAAGTTTGTGGTAGTAGATTGACCTGTTAAGAATCCATGCTGGACAGGTGACACTATGTTTTTGACATGAAATGATAATTTATCGTAGACGATTTTATCCAAGACTTAGGCCTTTTATATATGGAGCAATTGAAAAGTAATTCATCTGCAACAAAAGTCGGCAACACATTTGCAACCAGATCAATCCAACACGGCTTGCTGCAATTTTAATCGGCGATTTTGTGTTGCATATTGTTTTTTGTTTGACATCAGTTTGCTGTCGTTCTTTTGCTGCGACGAATAATCTGCATTTAATATTGTTCCTTATGTTGAGTTCTTCGCGTATAAAAATATGAAATAACATCTTTATCACTCGAATCGCTTTAACTACTTAAATTTTATGTTTCTATTTAACATAGCTTCAATTAAAAAGTATTTGTGTTGTTATGAATTTTTCTATGTTGCTTTGCGGCGGGACTTGCTCATCTGAAAGCATAGGTTGCAATTCAGTTTAAAATTGGAGTGGCTTGCAACTTTTTAAGCTATTGCGTTGTAGTTGCATTACTTTTCAATTGCTCCATGTGTAAAAGGCCTTAGGGATGCACGATAGTTTAGAGATTGGTCTATAATTTTTAACATCTTGGTTTGCACCAGATTTATAGATCGGAACAATATGAGATATTTTCCAACTGTTCCCAAAGTATCCCTCAGAAATTGAACTAATGAAGACGCGCAATTCCTTAAAACAATTTGGGCCAAACCGTTAGGACCCGCAGATGAACTATTTTTGAGGTTCGATAGATCGGATATAATGTCAGACAGGGAAACTGATAGTTCGCCTAGATCCAAGATATAATTGAAGGGGATACGAAGATTACCCGGATGAGAATTAGTAACGGGAAAGTAGACAGATTTAAAATAATCAGGAATTACATATAGATTTAAAATAAAGGAATTACATATAGATGGAGTACTATCAGAGGAGGGCCCAAGATAGCACATAAAATTAGGTAGCCCATTAGATTTACTTTTATTGTTTATAAACGTCCAAAAAAATTTGCTATTTTTCATGATGGTAAATTCAGTAGAGTTTATTCAAATTGAAGCTGAAGGGAATAAGTAAATGGATTTCAAGATCGCTATTAGAATTACCGCATCTATATTGTTTGAAAGCTTTGTTTTTCCTATTCTTAACCCGCCGTTAGTGTGGTGGGGTATGACATAACCGAGACCTTATTTCATTTAATATCTTGTAAGTAGCATTTGTAGGTTTTAATAAAACAAGTTTTTTGTTTAAATTGCAACGCACTAAAAATATTATTTTTTAATAGTAATTCAATCAAAAAATCAGAAGCGAACTGAGCTTTTTCGATAAATTTTTTTTTACTCTTGGTATTGATGCCGTATCCCACCACACTAATGGCGTGACTTTTTTCCACCACACTAACGGCGGGTTAAGGTTAATAAGTCTTTTATTAAACCAGGAAGGGTTGCTATTTTTAGAGATCTTAGAGCGAGGGACAAATCTATTCACCGAATCATTTAAGATGGATAACATTTTTCATACACAACCGATAGAGGTCTGTGTTATTAAGGACAGAATTCCACGAGATTCAAGACAACATCATAAGTATTGCATTAAAATCCGCATTTTTAAAATTTAACGAAAAGTTCTTATTAGCGCCCAGTTTATGGTATTGATAAGATGAAAATTCAATTAAAAATATAGGTTTATGATGGTAGGTACCTACCAAAGGTGAACAAAGGTAAGATAGGAGATTCTAAGGAAAAATTAAATTCTTTATCATTTATTAATACAAAAACAAGATCGAGAGTTCGAGCAAGATAATTGGAAATATGTTCATTTATTTAAGCAAAGTCGTGACGACTAAAAAAGTCATTTTCAACTATACCGTGTGCGTTGAACGGGAAAAGGTAAGATTGATCTTAGTCAAGCCTTTAAATAATGTTCCCCAGGTTAAAATCCCCAGCGAATACTAAATGTTGAAAATTTGAAAGATTATCAAGAACCAAACGGCAATTTTCGATATGAGCATTGTAGAGCTCCAAGTAGCTTCTAGGTGAAATATAACTCGAAATAATAAAAAGTTCTAATGAACGATCCGCAAAGAGTTGAATGATACTCTGATCAATGTCAAAGGCAGCCGACAGAGCAGCATTATGAGGAGGCACTAACTGGTTACAGAAGAATGAGGTTTTTATCACAATCACAACCCCACCTCCAAAAGAAAAGCCTGAAGTTAACAGCGATCTTTACGGAATTATCACGTTATTGTTTGTGATCTCAGTGTTTCTAGTGCGCAAGTTGTGGGGAAAATGGTGGGGAAAATTATAGAGAAACTACAAATGATCATCCAGAGTGTTGCCCATGCGCAGGGTTAAGCTTGCCTCAATGCAAAGCCATTTAGCTATAAAATGACTTTACATTCAACTAGCATATATAATTTTTCTTAAAAACCTTTAAAAAAAAGCATGTTCTGAGAAAAATAAAAAATAAATTTATATTTTACTTAAACTTTGTAGGTAACTATGTTCCTGAGTGTTAACAAAAGTGTACCCAACAAAGTGTAAAAAATACAAATAAAACTTCTCAAATAATTGATATTATTTTTAAGAACGCCTTTCGAAACGGAAAAAATATCTTAAAAATCACCTTATACTCATATATTAGCCTTAGTAACTACTTTTGGAAACGATAGGGGGGAAAAAAGGCAGTTTTCCTGTTTGCTTCACTTTCTTGGCAATAAAAACTAAAAATAATACTTTTAAAAGCATGAAATTCCAGAAGTTTGCTCTTAAAACTTGACAATAATATCTCATTGAAATTGTTACAACTTGAAATAATGAAATGCAAGACACTATAAAGATAGCTACACAAATTATATGTTTTCTCCAAGCAAAAAATGGCGAAAAAAAGAGTGGTAAAAATTAAGTCCGTAACGATTTTGTGTGCATTCCAGCAACTTGCTGCACTAGTCAAGTGTTACACCCATTTCACGGATAGACTGCATTGACTGGCGGTGCACCTATGTATCACATCCAAAGCTACAGCAGCAGCAGCAGCAGCAGCAAGAACGCAACGAGCCAAAAAGTTAAGACCAAGTGCACCGGTAAGCAGCAAGGATGCTTGCTGCTGCTTGATGCTATTGCTTATGATGGCTTTCGGTTGATTGGAAATAATCTCGTTTTCGATGTGCTTGCACAGCAACAGAGCGCATAAAAATTTCAAGTTTCAGCGACGATTATTTCAATTTTCAACGTTTTTCTTAACCTTTTCAATGGCAACAGAGCCAGTCAACCAGCCAGCCAGAGCAGCGCGTTGCAACATCATGAATGTACCACAAGTTGTTAATCCAGCATTTCAAGTTTTTTCCGCGAGGAATTGCAAAAAAAGTTCAAGAAAAAAAACACAATAAAAACACAAAAAGAAACAATATAATCATGGCAGAAAAAGGAACTTGAAAACCAGCCAGGTCTACTTTAAGGCGGCGATGAAAATTGAAGGAAAAAATTTAATTCCAAGGGAGTGTGCAGCACCAGTCACACGCTGCGTAAAGTATGAACAATTTTTTTCAAAAGTTTTCAATATTTGTTTTTTTGTTTAAATATAGTTAATGCTTACTTATTATTTTGGTATTCCCAATAGTTGATGAAGATGATTTTAACATTTTTTATATAGTATATAGTATTTGTACACAGCATATTCACCGCAGTACCGCAAAAAAAATCATATAATGCCAAATATAACGTTTTCAACCACCGTTTGTCAAGCCAAAGTCACTGACTGAAGACTGTATCTACACCGCAATTTTAGAGAAGACGATAAAAAAAATAAATGTTTTAAAAATACACAAGCAGAAAAAAAAAACTAAAATTGCGTCTACAATTCCTTTCGTCGTGAGCAAGTGCCAAAGTTAAACTGCAAAACCACGAACCCAAAGTGAAGCATACAGACCTCCGACATTCGTTCGTGTTCACCACACATTCACTCACTCAATGCTGAGACATTTGGTCTCGGTTCGTAGTCGCAGCAACTAACTCTGGCTCAGTTCGTCGTCGTCCCTTTTTTCGTCGTACTTTTGCGGGTTAAACTAGCTCGTCGTAGTGGTGTTATAGTCGGGGCTGATCGTTGTTCCTCGGTAAAATTGAACGTTGTTTCGTCGTCGTTGTCTTCGTCATCGTCATCAGCCTTCCTTGGTTACCTCCTTGGTATAGTTGTTGGCGGCGGGATTTTTATTAGTTTTTGCTTTTTTTTTTCATTTTGTTGCTTGAGTTGAGCGGCAAGTCACATACACAAACACATACATATATGTTGTTCACATGGGCGCATGCATCGATGGTTTGTCCTTCTCTTGGTCGTTCCGTCCACCCAACGTCCACGGAGCCAGCCGTCTATGCATGTACCACGTTGTTCTTGACGCTGTTTACTCCAACACTGTGACCACACCAAGGGCACATATTTTACTAAGCATCAAAGCAGAAATAAGAAAAAAGAAAATTAACAGTATCACCGAAGTACTAAACTCATAGTTTAAGAGTAGCAACCTTTAGTTTGTTCAAATTCAAAACTGAGCGGCTCCACGGAAGTTCGTCTGTATATAAACTTAAAAAACTTGATTTTCGCACTCGTCGTTTTTATCAGCACCGTCCGTCTCATTTTTAATTTTTTTGTTTTTAGTCCTTGAAGAAATCAAGTGATAACCTGATGTGAAGCATTAAGCTTGTAGTGCTCATTCGTATTGAAAATGTTAATTTTTTTTTACCAATTTGTTTTCACATATCTTAAAGAAGTTGAGGTCTATGATCTAGAAAGAAATTTTTTTTTTTTAAATGTCTTGACATCAACTGACTTAATTTAACTTGAAGCGGTCGCAATGAGCATATTTTTTTCCTTTTTAATTCCTTTTAAGTAGCATGCTAAAATTTAAACAATTAGTGGTAATGTGAAGACCATCTTTTCTAGACATAAATATCTATTATTCCTTTTTTTCATATCGAAATCAACAGACTTTTTGAACTTTTGTATATCAAAGCGAATTTGGTAAAACAACAAAAAAGCAAAGAAAAATTAATTCCGTTATTACAAAAAGCTCTTCTTAGGCCGTTGTTATGGTGACGGTCATGGGCTCGTCACGGTCATGCATTGTTGTTGTTTCAATGTAAATTAAAAATTTGAAAGCGACAGAGTAAATTTCGACCACCACCAAATTCAGTCACCAAATGATTCCACCAAGGTTCATTTATAATGTTGTGGCACTTGAGAGCGAGCTCGGCCGAACTGTCAAAATGGATGAAAAGAAAATGTCCAAATGAATGCATAGAACAAAGAAAAGGCACTGTTGACAGTTTCAGCAAAGGCGGAAGAAAAGAGCACATTTTTCTCAAGTGTCACAACCTCATAAATTAACCTTGGATTTGACAAAAATATGAAATTATGGGATCAAAACAGTGTTGCGCTTTGTGCTAAGTCATGGAAATAGTACATTTTAAGTACGAAATGTATGAAAGCAGTAATGAAACTTGCTTAAAAGCAACACTCATAAAGTGAAAAAGTACTAAGAGTAGCAAAAAGTGTACTGGTCTTAAGGGATCACATGACCATTAGCATGAAATACATTGGTCACTGAGCTCATCAAACGAAAAAAGAGCGTAAAAAGTGACGTGACCATTGATTATATGACCACCAGTATAACAATGGCCTTAGCATTTTCCCAAAAACCCAGTGGTAAATGGACAAATTTTGCAAACTTGTATACAAATTTTGGGTAAGCGTCTATTTCTTCTAACTTTAAACTTAGAAGCTTACACCTGAGTTTAAAGTTAAAATAATAGAACAAAGTAATTAAATTTTAAATGACATTTCTATGTCATTAAGGGGGGAACCTTAGTAAAATGTTCAAAAAATCTAAATTTTTTTCGCTTAAAAGAGGCTTTACGGCCTTAAAATTAATATACCAAGAGATAGAATCCGGCAAAAGTGTCTGCCTAAATTTTCCATTCTGCGATTACAGGTTTATGTAAATACTATACGAATTTTTAGAACTTAAAACTTTAAACGCGTTTTTATCGAAACCACTTTTTTTTGAGACGTCCGGAAACATAACTCGAGCTTTGACCGGACTATTAACCGGACTAAGATGATTTTGACCGGACTACTATTACTAGGGCTTGGAATCTCATGCACTAATAAATCTAAAATATGAGTGTATAACATGCACTTAAAACTCTAAAATATGAGCGAACTAATAAGTAAATATCTTCGAATGGTTCAAAGTTACAATGCCCCTCGGCCGTACTTTAGTTTAATCGAAGTCTTGAATATTGTATTATTTTGGTGAAGTCACTTTTACTAGGCATAGTTTTAATCCAAATATTTCACATTTAAAACTCAGAAACCTTTTTATTTAATAAAGCTTATGTAAGCAATATCAAGTTAAAACATTAATATTTTTTGAATTTATAAAGGTTTTACTATTATGATGACGTCACTTTGTATGGAAGGTTTTTTATTTAAAATTGCAAACATCGAGTGCATAGTTAAGAATTTAACAAATTTTGCAAAGTTTGAAGTCATCATACATATTTTTGAGGAATTTAAGGAGATTTACTGGTTTCATAAAATCACTTTGTATGGGAGGTAGACGTGGTTTTTATTGGAGTTTTACAAATTTCATACTTAAGGGGGATCATATACACCATGAAGCAGAAAAAGTAAGGTCATGTTTGTGAATTTTTTAATGAAACCTAAGGGATATTTTTGAATGAGGGTGTTTGTACCTAAAAATATACACATTAAAGAGTATGTTTATTTTTTTTTATTAAAAAAATTTTTATATTAATGTAGGTACAGCAGTTTTTATAGAGAGCTGTGAAAAAAAGGTGAAAAGCAGTGACCAAGATTTATGCTCCAAAATTTATCTGAAACAAAAAAATGTAAAATATTATTCAACTAGACACTTAAAACTAGCACTTGTCGTAGTCAAATATGAAAAATATCGATTTTTGACAAAATGGCAGACTTCCGAACGTGAAGTAACGATTTTCGACCAAAAATTAGTTATTATTTTGACTATAACTAATGAACGAAGAACGAAAAAAATCCTATGACAAATACTAGATTATTACGTATACAATAAGCCTCAAAAAAAATCAAAACGATCGATGGTTCACTAAGTTTCGAGAAATGTTGGTAACCGACTTTGAAAACATGGTATCGAGAAAAACGCGTTTGAAAATTTTTTTTTATTTAAAATTGCAAACATCTAGTGCATAGTTTTAGAATAGTTAAAGAATTTAACAAATTTGCAAAGTTTGAAGCCATCGTACTAATTTTTGTGGTATCTTAGGAGAATTACTGGTTTCATAAGACACTTTGTATGGGAGGTAGACGTGGTTTTCATTGGATTTTTACAAATTTCATACTTAAATTGCGTATTACATGTTAAAGCACATGTGCAAAATTTGAGGTCATTATATTCATTTTTGGAGGTAAATAAAAATAAAAAGCAATTTTAAAAACATATACCATTAATTTAAAAAACAACAAAAATATGAAGTGAACATAAAAGAAATAATTGTTAGTAATCTTTTCCCAAAATATAATGCAAAAACCACATGCCTTTCTTTTAAAATATGCATTAATATGAGTAATAAATATGCGAAAACAGCAAAATATGCATTTATTGCAAAATATGCACTAACGATTGAATGCTATTTTAAAGGAAATTTCATGTTTCGTAAAGATAATTTAAAATTTTCGATTTTCAGGGGCTTAGTAAAAACATGCATTTGCATGAGATTCCTAGCTCTAATTATTACATTTCTTTTTAGCATAAAAACTTAAAAAACACATCGGTTCAAAATCACAATTTTGCAAAAACTATTGAAAAATGTAAAAAGGTTTGAAATTTTGAAAAGAGATTTTTTGTTGACAAAAAAGATTTTGGTTCGCTGGAATGTCTGAAAAAAAACGTGTTTTAATCAGTATGAAAAAATACAGCAACGAACTTATGGCCTTATTTTGTAAAACGAACGCAGTCAGTTGCTTTAGATTTTTTTATCTGGCAATATATTTAAAAGTAAAATTTCAGTGAGAGAGAGGTTTGTTCTAATTTATATGGAAATGGAATTGCCAGAGAAAAAACCCCAGGTGCTGCGTGCGTTTTACTAAATAAGGCCATTAATAAAAACATTTGGAAAACGTTCCAATGTTATCATTAGGGGTATTCACTTTAATGCTGAAATTTCTGAAATCGAAAATTTCCGACGAGTTGAAGTGGGCGAAATGCATCTGTCAAACTTAAAACTGCTTTATTTTAGCCATTGCTTCATTTCGTTAGTGCGCTTGTTACCAAAACAAATAATTTTGTTCATATTTTGTTAAACAGAGAATAATACAGATATATAAATCGACTGCCAGTCAGCTACAATAGAATTAATGATAGTTTTGTTCTTGCTCGCAGACATTCAGCTTTTAGACGGGATTTGACAGAATGACCTTCTTATTATCGAAATTATCATATTCACAATGACTCACACTCATTAAATTTCCGCAATCTCAGCAAATTTCCGACGATTATTTTTCATCAACTCAAGAGGTGATTTAATTTAATTTAAGCAATCTTCGGAAAACCAAAATAAAAAACTAAAGTAAGCAAAAAGAACAGCAACGAAAAAGGTATAAAAGGGGGGGAAAAACTGACAAAAATTGACACTGAAATCTCATCGCCTTTGTCCACGCCCAGGTTCGATCCCAGGTGATGGCATCACAAAGATTTCTGATGAAGCCTGTAGCAGGGCCGAAATTGCAATAAAATCAGCTAGTGATGTTTTCCTTCTCATATTGAAAATGTTGTTGTTGTTTCTTTCATTTAATTGTTCTAACCTGACCTAAAAAGCTTAATAAACTATCAAAGCAACTAGAATTTGTGTTTAAAATCAATAATGATTTAAACTATCAAACATTTAGAATTTGTATTTAAATCATAGAAAATTAACATCAAAACAAAAACAATTGCACTGAAGTTTTCGTAAATTCCAGCATTTCGCAAATTTCAGCGTTGAAGTTAATACCCTTATTGTTTAAGATTTTTCGATAATTTGCCAAACTGAAATGCCCCTGTTTAAAACTTTTTGCCTTTCGAATCTCTTTTTGTTTGTAAATAAGTTTGCAAAAGAATCAAAAGTTGCCGTTTTTTGTTTTGTTTTCAGTTGGTTAAAAAAGTTTCAAAAAGCACCTATTCTGTTCGCGAGCGAATCCTTTGCGAACTCATTTCTAATAAAAAATTTGTCTCGTACAAGATATAAGGATGGAGGTGGCTGCAGCGCTGACTGTGCTCTCTTTCCATACTGCCATGTCTGTCAAATTTAGCAGTGTGGCGAATGGAAACAAAAGAAAATAAATAATAAT
The DNA here is from genome assembly GCA_963920525.1 of Dichetophora obliterata. Classification (NCBI taxonomy): domain Eukaryota; kingdom Metazoa; phylum Arthropoda; class Insecta; order Diptera; family Sciomyzidae; genus Dichetophora; species Dichetophora obliterata. The sequence goes on from OY986436.1 coordinate 246,334,179, forward strand.
TTTTGCTTCGTTTAGACAGTTCCGGCAGTACGCTCTCATCTGGTGCATCTACCTTTATTCTTCTACCATGGTTTCGTATACAATTCAGAAATTAATCAATCACCGAAATTGAAAAAGAACTTCAAATTTTAGATTAAAAAATTTGAAAATTTTATGACAAAAATCAAGAAAATACCAAGTTCGATGCCAGAAAAACATGTCAACCCGAAACGCAAAACGCAAATTTTTCATCAAACTATCGCATGTAGTTCACTTGATATAATTGCGAATAAGATATAAATTCAATTCTAAACTCCGTTCATACAGCTTTTATACAAATATTTTCCCACACCATTTCCTCCCCAAAACATACGTTGTTTAGTTTCCCTTTTGAACACGCTTAAATTCAAAGATCTGCTTAAAGGCACTACAAATCGCAATTCGATTAATGACGCATTCAGCAACTGGCCACATTCCTTGCGTATACTTAAAATAGCTCTAGGTAATATTCATGCTTTTTGCTCTTATCAGTAGAAAAAGTCCAAAACAGACGCCTGCTTCGGTTGATTTCAAGCGCAACTCTTGCATAACTGAGAGTAATGCTTTTTGGGGGTGGAATAAGGGGGTTATTTGAGCTAAGATTTCCCTGATGTTTCAAAAATCTTTTTACTCTTGCATATCGCGTCGGTCTGTATCGTTTATTCATTTCGATTTCTATTATTTTTAATAGTATTTGTTTCGTTTTTGCATTATTTGTTTTTTGCCACACGAGGAAATTTATTATCATTTAACATCATTATCCTCTTCATCCTTCTAAAGTAATACCATCAGCATCATCATCATTATAATGTCGGTATTATTTCATCATCATCTTCATCGTCATAGCCTAACATTATGCTACACTGTCTGCTGCAAAAAATCTTTCGTGTTGTTTTTATTCTTATCTCGTTTTCATCTTGTGTCGGTATACTAGTTGCCATTGCGACGATGCGACATTTGTTGCTTTTGCTGTCTGTTTGACCTGCTCCGTTTATGCAAGCTGTGTACTCCTTCCTTTGTGCTCTTGTTGCATTGAGCTGAGTCGCAAGTTGTTTTACTTACTTGCCATGCCTCCCTCCTTAGCTTTTTTTTTTAATCTATCCTACATATAAATTTTCTTGATACATTTGAAACAACTTTTTTATGTATTTTAACCGCATAAGGACAATGTTTAATTTGCCTGTCTTCAGTCAATAATCTTAGTCACTGTTTTTGAACTTTTTTTTCGTGTTCACTATCACAACTGTAGAACAACTTTAGATCGAACACAATTCAATAACTTATCAAAAATAATCTTGCGAATTGGTTGATTATATTTATTTTTATTTATTGATTTTTATCAACCAAATAGTGTTTATTTTATTTTAAATACTAATAGAGAGTGAGAAACTGATGTGTTAAATGGCGTTAATAAATATATTAAACTGACAAAACAGCGATAAAGACAATTACAAAGTAGAAAATTTAGACACTCTGGCGCCATTTGTAAAGGTTTTTGATGTATTAAATAAAAAACATCATTATTTTTTGCCCTTTTGTAAAAATTTGTATTTGGTTGATAGTTTATTTTTATTGTGTACGCAACAGTTTGACATCATTCGTCTGTGTAGCTACACAATGGGCAAAGTTAACGTTTCCTCGTCTCGAATGAACGAAGTATTTATGCAACTTTTGAATGCAGTACTTTTTAATGGGGATAGAACAGAATGGGCATAAGGATATGTTATATCGTAATGCAAAAAATGTAAAAATCGTTAATGCACAAAATAAAAATCATTAGGGGTATTCACAATGTGGTGTATTTGCCCTCGTATTGTGTATTTTTGATAAAATTGATATTTGTAGTAAATTTTGTAAAATTACAAAAACAAAATGTACAGTATTCAAAATAATACCCTGTGGCAAAAATACAAAAATTGTACTCTATTGTACTCTTTGTAAATTTCGTTGTGTATTAGATCAGCTGATCGCAAAAGCATTTCTATTTAGCATGGAGGAAGCTGCTACCGGCAACGCTGTGAGTTTATTTAAAAAAATTAATATAATTTAGTGTTTCGTTTAAATTTTTGTATGATTTCCTTTACCAAAACGATGATTTAAATTAATGTTTCCAAACAAAAGAACACAAAAACAGCTGATTTTAAAAAATAAATTGCTTTAGTAAGTATTGCAAATTTTGTAAAAATTTATCACTAATACACCACATCGTGAAAACCCCTATTGAGAATCTTTGAAAGATATCTAGTAAGATTTTGATATATTTTAAAGAATTAAAATTTCCCAAATTTTGATATACAATAATATCCTGCTTTTCAATATCAATTTCCACACAAATTTTGTAAAAAACCTATTCTATTGTGTCAAAATTAGTGAATGAAATTAATTTCAAATCTGATAAAGCATAATTTCTTAAAATTGGCTGATATTGCATACTGCTATTGATCTTGAGGCAATAAATCTCCTATAAATAAATAATTTATGGAATAAAAAGTTTTATGTAGAAAGACTGGAAAATTCTTGGAAGGTGACTGGAAACTGAAATTATTTTAACTTGAACTTTGCCATCTTTCAAAAAGAAATACAAGTCATGTACCATTGTAAAGGCAAAGGCAAATTTTGTGATTTTAGTAAATACATCCTCTATTGTTTTTCGAAAAAAATTCTGAATTCTTTTTTAATTTGTTAAATGATGTGATACAAAAGCACAAGAAATGGGTTTAAGAAATCGCCCTAACGATAGTTTGTCATAATGGCTGAGTATGGGTATATGTTTATGGCTTTGAGGCGGGAGGATAAAATGTTGAAAGCTCAGATTGTTAAAATCGTAACCAAGTTAAATGCGGAGCGCAATAATTTGATAAAGAATGTTGGTCAAATTGAATAGATATTGCTGTTTTTGTAAAAGCTGAATCATAAGTTGATAACTACCTGAAAAAGACGACAAAATGCTTGGTCTTTTGGCGAACTTTAAGAGAAATGGGAGCTAATCTTTATAAATTATCATTAGCTTTTTTAGCTAGATAAACAATTTAAAAATAAAAGTTATTCAAAATATCAGTTTTTGTACAACGATAATATTTTTGTATTATATATTTTCCTCTTCTTTCTCTCTTCTTCATGTTTCATGTGAAGAATTTTGGGTGAACTTTTTTGCACCACCATTTGTACTGCCCCCCCCCCCATTTGTACAGCCCCCCAGATGAAATTCGCTTCCAACGCGCTTGTGAATGATTCTGATTACAGGTCAGACAGAGTAAGTAAAATAAGTCGTGAAACTGTATTCTCTGTATTCTGTATGTCTCAATTTTTAACTTTAATAAACATTTTTCAATAAAAATAAAAAAAAAACAACTTTATACCAAATAGTATGACCCAGTGGTAAATGGACACATGACGTTACCAATTGTTTCTTAAATACAATCCCAGTGGTAAATGGACACAAGACGTAACCAGTTATTTCATATATATAATGTAGCTGGGGACACGGCCGCTAAAACACCGATGACATCTAACTTACACGGTAAGCGACAATGTGAGAGAACAAAAAAATTACGCACAAAATTGGAGAGAACACAAATAAATTGAACGACAATCCTCTCTACGCCAAAAACAACGAAAATAAAAGAGAAAACACCGAAAAGAAGCAAACAAAAGCAAATGATGCCACAAATTATTTCTACAATAATTTTTACAATTTAATGAACGAAGTTTTTACCTTTTATCTAGCACTTCCGAGTTAATGTTTAATAATACATTATTTTATATATAAAATTTTGTTCTGGTTTAAACATAAAGATTAATAGTTTTCACAAATACACTTTATTGCAAAACTTCCTTTTAGAAAACACGATGTTGCTACACAGACGAATAAAATCAAACTGTTGTTTTGACAATGAAAAGAAAATTATGTCTAACAAACAAGATTTTGTTTCCGCTTACAGTTCTGCATTACAATGTCATCACCGAGTAATTTTTACAAGCGGGATATTAAGGCAACCCTGTGCATTTTTCGCTATAATGGCATTGCTCTCATATTCTGTCTGCTCTTATTTAAAAAAAAGGATAATATTTTAAAAAACGTCAAAAATACGTATAAGTGTATATTATTGAATCATGATTTTAACATGACAAAAAACCACCATGGACCAAGAACAACGCATGGAAAAGCCGAAATTTCACTTCAGCAGTTCATAATCCTAAAACGATGTACATATCTGAACAAAAAATTATTATCAGAAACTGAATTCAATTACTGAGCTATACAATAAAAATAAACAAATGTTTTATATTTTTGAGCAAAAATAAATAAAAATCAAAAAACGATTTCTTTTTTTGAGGAAAATAATAGAAATCAAAAAACGATTTCAATTTTTGAAGAAAATAATATACATCAAAAAACGATTTTTATTTCTGAGCAAAACAATTAAAATCAAAAAACGATTTTTACTTTTGAGGAAAATAATATAAATCAAAAAACAATTTCTATTTGTGAGGAAAATAATATAAATCAAAAAAAGATTTTTATTTCTGAGCAAAAAAAAAAATCAAATCAGAAAACGGTTTTTATTTTTGAAGAAAAAATAATGATTAATTCTTGAGTTTTTTCATATTGCTCATAATGATCACGGTCCCTGGTTTTTTTAAGCAGCATTTGTGTCATCATTATAACGTGTTGTAGTTCTAGTGCTGGATCTAGTGAATAATCTTTGTGAACGTGCATGAATCAAAGTAGAAATATTTTAATTTTATATACATATTAAATCAAAATCAATGCTATCTTTCTTTCCTTCTTAATACTATGTCAGACAATCACTTTGTCACTAATTTTTATATTATTAAAGAATGCAAAAACGAAAATTTTATTGAAAATAAATTTTTGCTGATTTCTTTGCTTACATAAACATTTTATAAAAATGACTTGACTTTGAAAAAGCCTCCAAATATAATCTCATAACCTTAAGAAATTTGTTTTAGTTATCTATCTTTGAGATAAAACAAAACATGCTAAGATCAATAAGCTATATTCTTTTTTAGTATTTGTCTCTGAAATAAATCAATACTGTGCATCGTGTCTTTGTTCAATTTTTCAGTTATATATATTTTTTTCGAATGTTTTTTTTTAAATTTATAAATATTCATCGAAAAGGGAGTTTTAGTTTCTAAGATAAGGCTCAAAAGCATTTTGAAAATTTTAATGCAAATTTGTTCATCAACGGTTCATCAACAAATTTGCATTTAAAAATCTTTAAAACAATCTAAGCTTTGTCTTAAAAATTAAATTCATTTCCTTTCCGATTACGCGTGAAAAATTATTTCCGATAGGGCTGATTATATTTTGCATTTTAAAACTAAGACAGTATATTAAAAATAAATTCCAGTTACTAGTTGAAAAAAAACAACTAAAAACTCGTTGCAGCTCGCACTCACACACACGCACACGCATGTCAGGCAAATACAGGAATAGTAAAAGCATCCAGAAGGATTCTTAAAAAAATAGAATAAAAATAAGCTGGAGTCAATGCTGCGCATGCAATGTTTTAAAGATACACAAAATTGGCATTGTATCTACCAGGTTTAGAGCAGCAACATTTACATACATAGTACTATGTATATGCCAACCATAGAACAAACATATATAAATGTAAAAGTAGCATTTAAATGTTTAATCCTTTTAAAGATGAAAAAAAAAACACAGAACTTCAATTTGCATATTAAAACACTATTAAAAACAAAGATCTTCTCAATCAGCCTCAGCTTAAATCTTAATTGAAATTGAATAAATAAGTTTTAACCGGCTAGAAAAAGCTCGCTCCTATCGTATGACTCTCCCATACTATATTCACTGCTCTCTGCTAGGAAGTGTTTGGCCAACAAAGAACAGGGTTAAGAGCAAAGAATGTGTAAAATATTTTGCAAATCATATCAAGAAAAATAAAAACAAAAAGACAGAAAAATAATAAAAAACCTGGTATGGTCAAAATTCTGGATATACAGGGTGTCCCAAAAGTCACTATCTGATTTTTTTTTTGCTTATAACTTTTTATTGAATTTACTAATATACAAAATGTTGACAATAAATGAAAATTTGATTCTTATAATTTTTCAAGTTTTAAAAATTACGTCTAATAAATGGGCCCCATTTAAGCGCTGACAAATTTGGGCTTTTTTATCGCATTCTTCATAACAGAACGCAGGAAATCCTGTGATATGTTTGCGATTTCGGCTCTGATGTTTTGTTTTAACTGATCTAAAGTTGCTGGCTTGTTCATGTATACTTTAGACTTCAGATAGCCCCACAGAAAAAAGTCTGGACCTGTTAGGCCAATTCAATTGTTTCTCGAGCAGTATGGGCCGTAGCACCATCCGGTTGAAACCATATATTCTGTAGTCCTAATCAATTTATTTCGGGCACCAAAAATTGTTTAATGTCTGTAGCGTGCGCCATTGGCGGTAACTGCGTTCCTCCGTCATCTTTAAAAAAATACGCTCCAACGATGAATTGGGCCGTTACTCCGCACCATACAGTCACCTTACGCGGATGTAAAGGCCTTGAGTGGGTTTGCCTTGGATTTGCAATTCCCCAGAACCTACAATTTTGTATATTTACTGTTCCATTCAGCTCAAAATGAGCTTCATCTGGCATTAACAGTTTTGAAACAAAATCTGAAATTTTATTATGCAGAGTTGGTACCGCTTGGGAGTATTCCAGACTTTTTTGATGGTCATTTAACAGCAGTTCTTGAGTTAACTGTATATTGTACGGAAATAAGTATTGGTCTGCCCGCAAGATTCGGTGCAGTGATGATCTTGAAAGCCTTAACTGTTGCGATCTTCTTTTTATTGATGCTTTTAAATCTTCTTACACGCTTTCGGCTACACGCTCTCTATTTTCTAATGAACGCCTTGTTGTTCATGCTTCTTCAAATCGAGCCACCAATCGCCGAATTGTTGGCGGAAAAGGAGAATTTCATCCCGGAAATTGTCGTCGAAATTTACGTTGTGTTGCATTAATTGAATTATTATTTCGTGCATACATCAACACTATTGCAGCACGTTGTTGTGGAGTGAAATAGTACATTTTAAAATTTTTTGAGTTTATCTTCAGTTATCTGAAAATAAAATGCAGAAAAAGTTATTAGTTTAGAAGTTATAAGCACAACAAATCAGATAGTAACTTTTGGGACACCCTGTACTACTTATCGATGTTTGTTTGAGTGAAGAAAAACAAAATTTAAATAAAAAAATGTATTTCATACAAAATGAAAACAAAGCACTCGGTTAAACGCGATATTGAACATATTCTCGCAGCAGATGCCATTGACACCAAGAGATGTATGTACAAGGCTTCTTTATACATACATACATTTGCAGCATGTGCGAGAGCTGCGTTTATACTAAAAATATAAGGGCGCGTGTTAAATTCTGAAAAGAAGCTTCAGTTTTTTTTATCTATTAAATTAAAATTCGTAGTGGTGGAATTCGATGTGATAGATTTTGTAAGCAATTTTCTTGTTTTGTATTTATTCTTACTTCAAAAATTAATTTAGCTTGTTTGATGCTGGAAGAATGAGGCTGAAGCGATAAAACAAATAGGTAGGCACTACAGATTAATTAAATATTCCAATCTTCAATTTATTATTCAGTGTCTTAAATAAACTTGAAAATGCATTTCCGAATTGTTGCAATTTTTCAATTTTGTGTGACACAAAATGAGCGATGTTTTCGACCCATTTTTTATTTGCAAACAATTTCAGCAACAAAAAATACTATGCTTTGGCGAACATTCCTGAATGTTTAAAAAAATGTTTTTTCTTTTTCATAAATTGTTAGTATAGCATCTTGAAAATGTTCACAAACTATTGTCTAAAAATAAATCAAAATGTTATTAAAAATAAAAACTACTTATCAAAGGTGATAAATGCCTGAGTTTGGTGTTGGGTCTGATTTTTATTTATGCTCTATGTTAATGATTCGTTAATTGCTTTTTATAACAATGCCGGTGCTCCTTTCGTTTTTGAGGATGACGTTTAAATTTTTTCTAAATGGTAAAATACAATTTTTTGGATGTCTGAAGTTGCAATCAACAGCCTGAGCTTAAAAATTAATTTTACTGTGAATAAGTTTTTAAAGCCTCTAACCTGTTTCTGTACGAATCTGAATCGCCGTTCGTTCAATTCGTTTGTTTTAAATCTGTAATCTGTCACATGTTCTGATTTCACTTCAATGAAACCTTTCAAAAAAGTGTTTCTGTAAGAAAAGTGAATCGATAAACGTATAAATGTATACTTTTCTCACTGACTCTGCGGCAAGTGAAAATTTTATTGATTTATCTAATGTCAGTAATGTTGTGTTTTACGCTGTAAAATTTGTATTAGTTTTCAAATTATTGCCGACATCAAGCTAATTGTTGATAGTGACATAGATGGCATAACAATAGCATCCCAGCAGCAAAAACGGATATCGTTGCTTTGAAAATCACATTAACATCGATGCCAAAATGCTCTTTAAAGCAGCTTTGAGGTATCAGTGATGAGAATTTTATATTTTTGATACTTTATTAAAAATTTTGGAAGCTTGAAAGAATCAAACCAAAACAGCCTTTGAAAAAATGCTGCGAAGAAAATACTTCAACAAATTTTAGCTTTGCGATAAAAAAAATTATAAAAAAAAATTTATCAAATTTAAATATGCTCTAAATGTGATGAATTATTATAATTACTAAATAAAATATCCTTTTTAAAATTGTGGTTACTTATTCAAAAGGCATTGGGCGCAAATTTATAAACTGATTATATTCCGATTCTTGCAGAAGAATTGTGGTAGCAGTAGTGTTTATTTTGAGTTTTTCTTACCTACTAGGAAGCATCAGTAAGCATTTTGTTGTGAAAGTACGACTGCTGGGATGACAAAAAATTTCATTTGCTTGACAACAACAAATTATTTTGATTGTTTGACAACTTAAATTAAAAATTCATTCTGCAAAAAAGAAAAGAAAGTTATGTTTTCTTCATTTAATTTTTGAATATTTTTGTTTTTTTGTCACTTTCACAAAGAAAATTCAAATTTTTGCCACTCTATATCAAAACTTTATCCAGCGAACTTGCATTCTGATTGTTGTTATAACCCAGTTAGAAAAGGGGCTCTGCTGTATGTCTGCCAGCAACATGCCTCGGAAGGTCAGCAGACATGCGCCTCCATACCCGCTTATATTTTTTTTCTATAGGCATGTCCTAGGAAGGCATATCTGCCAAATGAACTGCCGTAGTATCAATGGCATCTCACGGCATTAATGCTGCATTCATACCATGCATGCTGCATTGCTACTAAAGCAGTTCATTTGGCAGACATGCCTTTAGGCCACGTCTATAGAAAAAAGATATAAGCTGATATAGAGGCGAGCATGTCTGCTGAACTTCAGAGGCATGTTGCCGGCAGACATACAGCAAGGCTTCTTTTTGCAACTATATATTACTTAGATGGTATGATATATGGTATAGTATATGAGTACGTTACTCACAGTATACTTCGAACTTAACTTTCCAAATGAGAACATCGATAGAAAACTTTACGTTCGCAATTATAGAAATCAAATTTACTGTTCGTTTTTTAGACCTCTTTGCCGATTCGTGTGCGACTCTTCCCGAATCGCTAAGGATATCTCTTGGCGATTTGTTTGAGAACCTTCCCAGCGAATCGCTTACGAGCCCTTTAGGCTACTCGTTCGCGACTCTTGATTCTTCCCATTGAATCGCTTACGAAACCTTTAGGCGATTCGTTCGCGAATCTTCCCGGCGAATCGACTTTATGACCTCAGCTGCTTACAATCGGCGATACCAGGATGACTCCCAAACGAGCTCGCCGGCGATTGTCTCATTTTCTAAGCGATTCCCTGGCGATTCTGAGGCGATTGAAAATGTTTGCAGGGCTATGACAAATTGTTTCATGTTCGATAGGTAGTTAGATAATTGACAAGTACTCGAAATGTTTAAAAAAAAATTGTTACTTTCGCTTGAATTGGATTTTTACTGATTAAAATATTTTTTTCTTTTTATAAAACATTTTAGGTTTCGAAGTAATGCAGCTTAGAAATAATGCCTTTTTACATAAAAGTTAAATTAATTTAAGCAAAACAATGGGTGGAATGCATAAAAAGTAAGCATTTGCTCCGATTTGATTTTTCAAGTATAATGGAGAGAGTTTATGAATTTTTTACTAGAAAAATCGAGTCGGAGCAAATGCTCACTTTTTATGCATTCCACCCAATATTTGTTAGAGCAATACAAAAGTATCCGGTTCCAAATATTTGCTAAGTTTTTGTTACAAATCACTTAGTGTCAAATTATTTACATCGTTGATTCTTTCCGCAAACATTATTACACATCAATGTTACATAACTAATATTCTTTTAACTTAAAGTAATCACTTTTTAATTACAAGACTATCTCCTTTTTATTACAAAATTTTAGCGCACATAAAATAAAATATATGCAAATAAACAGATGCTTGTCACTTGATTCAATTTCGTAAAGTTTTTTCTCGACTTGTGTTCTTTTCGATCACGAACAGAATTTTTGCCGATTTCAATCTGCAGAAACATTAGTTGTCACGAAATCGGTAACTAGAGATCGAATCGATAACGTTTGACGTCACACAAATGGGTAACTTACCGATTTTGTTACAGAAACGAGCTATAGATGACACTTTAATAGCACTCGATAATGATTAATTTATTTTTACAAACTGAATACGGTTGCATAGATATGAGTCCAGCCAGTTAATAAATTCACTACGGAATCCCAAACAACCGAGTTTAAATACTAAAAAGGCATGATACAAGTTAAGAAATTAATCACCGTATTGAGATCGCTTGAAAGTTACGAAATTTACGAGAATTAATAGCCGGTGGTTCTCGTGTTGCCGCACTTCAAGTGCACGGTTCGATCGCAAACATTCCAATGAAATGCGTTGTTTTGATTTAAATTTTTCGGCTTTGTGCCTTTGCAGATGATACAGAATTTCTTCATCTTCGTCGTCAGAATATGAAATACCCGCTGCTGGCTTGCACGATGTACGTCAACTGAGCTTTTTTGGTTGTGGCACCATAATTGCTTTCTTCTTTCGCTGCTTCCCTTCCTTTCTGGCTTGCAGCGTCTGTTTCTTGTCAGGTTTGTTGTGTATGAGTGTCACATTTTCAGGTGAAGTCAAAATGGTACATGCCATTAATTTGCGACCCAGTTTGGATTTTCCGACTGGTTTAACGCGCTTCAGAGGGCGAGCCTTTTCCATTTTCCTGAGAAGCGATGCAGCTGATGTGCTCGATGCCGATGAGTCAGAGACTATTTCAGAAGAGTTGACCTCTTCATTTGTACTTATGTCATCTGTGATGACGTCTGCACTAACCACTGCAAAACGACGATTAGCAGGATCGTCCAAGTTGTCCTCAGATCATAGAGTTTCACTGCTCAACTCAGCTGCCAAGAAAACTGCTACACAAAAGGATATAGCGTGATTCGCGCCTATCTGCTCTGGTATTCTAAAGCGGTATTCACTGATCACCTTCAGCAAGTTTTCTGCAAAAATTTAAATTATATTATTCAAGTCAAAGAGCGCGTAGAAAATTTTTGTTACTCTCTCATTGGGTGTGGAGAGGGATAAAGCTCAAAAACTTCATATAAAAAACTTGCTAAACTTGCTAAATGTGTTCAGTGAATCTGCCTTTAGAGATAGATTCTTATGTCGGTGCATATATGCATGATACCAATCCCTTGACGTTTCACAATTGATATATTTAAATTTTCTTCGCAAATTCGTAAGCAAATAATTTTTAACTCACGTATGCTAAATCTGTAGTAGATTTTGCTTGCCATGATAAGATATTTCATAAACTTATTATCTTGTTGTGCGCTGAAGATCTGTAACAGAAATGAGAAATTACTCAGCAAAATAATAATATAAAATTAAAATAAGACAACGAACCGTTTTTCGGCCAGTTTGGCCACATAATGATGAAACCAATTTGACCAATTCTTTAGTCGGAGCGATTAAAGGTTCAACATACGATCCTTAAGCGGGGTACACATTAACGATCCTGAGTGGCACTTAGTCACACTTAGGCACACAGTCAACCACAAAAATTTTTGTGGTTGACTGTTGAATGACGAAAGGCCATACACGCAAACCTGTGTAAAGAGAGAGAGAATTTTAGCATGAGTGTCACTCATGATCGCTAATGTGTACACCGCTTTACACATTTTTCAAGCTCGATAGAGAAGAACCTAGGGATGGATAGACGACTAGCCGACTTTTTCATAAAATTTGTTGACTTTTTGAAGTATCGACTATTTTTGTGAATTTTTTTTTATTTATAATTTCGTTAAAATAAAATTAGGTTTGTATCGATAACACTTTCCCTTGGTGAGAAGCGAATATAAGTGCAGCACTGGTGCGTTCAGTCCGCCAACAACGCAGCTAACTTTGAAAAAACCATGACTATAACAACAAGCACTGACTACAGTGGGTGATCATATTATTAGAGCCACTTGCATATTTTCACAATTTTTCACTTTCCAAAGTTATAGTTGAACACAAACGGATACTTGCATGTGCTTATGATATTTTTAAGACATAACAATGTTTTTTAAAAAAAAATATACAGTTGGCAACGCTGTTAATTTCATAACGTGGCAAGTCGACGCAATTTTGTAAGAGTAGCCGTTATTTCGTTCGAAGAAGCGCTTCAATGCCACGTGGTTCATTTGTGACTTATTAAATTTAATTCAAGTTTTTGAAGTTTTTGTTTTACTTTTTTAATATTGTATTGACATTGTGAAGGTATGTAAATGTTTTTTTGTTTCTTTTGCCTTTTTACGGTGTGGTATTACATATTTTTTAATCGTCTATTGAAAGATTCTTTTTTAACTATGGGAAAGTCCAAAGACCTGTCTCCAAGTAAAATTTCGGAGATAAAAACACTCCTAAAAAATACTGAGCACTCTCAAAGAAAGATAGCGTCGATTGCTTCTGTCTCACGAGCATCAGTGGACCGAATAAAAAATAAACTTGATAAAAAAATGAACTTAGCACCGAAACGTTTAAAGAAATGTGGACGAAAAAAAATTACGACCTGCCGTGACGAAAGAAAAATTAGAGACATTTGCTCGGAAAACAGGAGTGCATCTCTAAAGGATATCACAAAAATTATGCAGACTGCTGGGATTCAAATATCTCCTATGACAGCTCGTCGACGAATAAAGGACTTGGGCTTCGCATGTCGCAGACCTGCAAAAAAACCATTTCATACACCGGCAATGCAGCAAAAACGTCTAAATTGGGCTAAAGAACACGCAAAGTGGACAATAGAAGACTGGAAAAAAGTATGTAAATTAAAAATTTTATATTTGCTACCATATTTTGACAGTATACTATTTTTGAAAAATTTATTCAAGGTTTGCTTCTCCGATGAATCTTCAGTTCAGATTTTATCTGACAAATCTCAATTCGTTAGGAGAAGAGCTGGTGAGAAATTCAAAGATGACTGCATTGTGAAGCGAGTAAAGCATCCTTTAAGCATCATGGTTTGGTCAGTCATCAGCAGCCAAGGCACAGGTCGCCTGTACATTGTTGAAGGAACGATGAGACAGGATCAATACATCAAGGTTCTAGACACAAAAATGCTACCGCAAGTTCAGGAATGGTTCCCAAACAACAAATTTATTTTCATGCATGATTCTGCTCCTTGTCATAAGGCTAAGAGAGTCACAAAATTTCTTAATGACCAAAAAGTCTGTGTTCTTGACTGGCCTGGAAATTCTCCGGATCTCAACCCTATTGAGAACCTCTGGGAACTCATGAAGCGTGAAATTTCCAAAGAATTCGTGACCAGCAAACGCCAATTAATAGAGCGTTTGATTGAAGTGTGGCACCGAAATGAATCCATAAAATTCAATTGCATCAAATGCATAGAATCTATGCCAAAACGAGTAGCAGCAGTCATTGCAGCAAAAGGTGGAGTTACCAAATATTGACAAAAATATTTTTTAATATATTTTTCTGCAGTTATAAAAGCTTAATGTTAATTTTTTTCTATGCTTTATTACATGTTTTTTACTAATAAAATAATTGTGATGCAAAAACATCGACTATAATGCCTTTTATTTAACCCGAAACTTAGAAAATACGTTTTTTTAAGGTGGCTGTAATAATATGATCACCCACTGTATTTGCACTTTCTGATTTTTTACAGCAAATGAATAGTGATGGTGGGTGAATTGTGTACACTTCTTTCTAGTGCCAACTAATTTTTAATATATAACGCAATAAAATAAACAAATTCCGTAACACTGTGAGTTCCAATAATTTTATCATTTTTTGAATCATCAGCTAATAACATCAAAAATATAACAAACAAGTAATAAACTATCAAAAGCTTTAGCTTTTCGTAGATTTTAAGCACAACACAAAAATTAGTTGTTGTATTTTTGCTCACCGGATCGTGAATACCCCATTGTAGCGTTTATTGCTTATTTGTACTTGCTTCTGTTTAGTTGTTTTTTTTTTACTTGCGAAACAATATTTAATTATATGTTCCACATATAAAAAAATAGCGCCAAATGCTGTGTGGCTACACTTTCTTAGAATAGATAGTGGAAATATAACTATTTCGGTAAGTTTATTGAGACTTTTCGGTCAGGATTACACAGCATAAAATACAAATTTATAACTAAGATAACTTAGAACTATTAACATATTCTAATATTAATGTACAGAATAAAGCTTCAAGCTTTCATTACAGAGTGGAAGTAGTTATATATTTCTTTAAAGTATGCAGTGCTTGATTCCGACACTAAGGCTGTGTGCGAATTGATCTAAATGCGACCTAAACTAAATTGGGTCGATAAGGCAGTGATTCCTTAATAATTTAGGAAATTCTCGAGTTACCTAAATGCTTCCTAAATTAGGAAGTACTGCCTTATCGACATTATTTAGTTTAGGTTGCATTTAGATCAATTAGCACACAGACTAAACATTACAATGTTTTTTTTAACTTAAAGCTAAACAAACATTTAAACACTTTACACGAATATTAACTTAATATAAATAATAAAACAAATTACGGTACCATCCTCTGAGTCTTCTGTACCGAATTGACATAAAAATTTGGTAAAAGTGGTGCAGCAAAATCTTACTCCAAAGAATAATTTTCATTTATAAAATTTGGGAGAGAGATAATTAATATTAGACTAATTATATAATTTTTGAAGTTCATAATTAGTTCTCTAAGCAAATAATTATCACGGGTTTAATCGATTTTATATCAAAAAAAAATCTAGTTCGAAAAAAACCGTTCGTTGAAAAATTTAACAAAAAATAAAAAGTCGAAAATCAATTTTTTTTTAATTGACTTTTCATCCCTGTGTTGTGCTTCAACCTTACTTGAAGTCGTTTCCGTATTTTTTCATAAATAGGCTGTGCGCGAATTGATCTGAATGCGACCTAATCTAAATTGTGTTGATATGGCAGTTCATCTTCATTTAGGAAGCATTAGGTACCTGGAGACTTATCGAAATTATTTAGGAAGCACTGCCTTATCGACTCAATTTAGCTTTGGTCGCACACAGCCAATGTTTCACATCAAATATCTATACATAAATAGACGTAGGAACAGTTCGGTACCATTTTCTACCGTGTTCCTCAACCGATTTGGATAATTTTTCTTTCAAATGAATAAGAGCAGGGAGAAGGAGTGGACCGAATACTTTTTGTGACCTTTGACCTGAAATATGAGCGTTCAAAACAGAATTTCTTAAATAAAAGCTAAGCTATACGAGATGGAAGAACACGATGTAAGAGCAAATTTTAGACAATGCTGAGATGTACAAAAAATAATTCTCGCTATCTCTTACGGATACCCTACAAATAAGCATTTTTTATGTAACGAATATATATTGGGATTATGAAATTTCTTACAAACAGAAAATTTTGAAAAATTCCCGATATTTTGACATCAAGGCCATGACGATATTTCGAAAACTGTAGCTTTTCTCAGTACAACGTATTTTTGTATGAAAAGTCATTGGTTGAGAAAAATAACGGTATAACGAAAGGTTTTTTTGTAATATTTTTCACGGATAATATATTAAATAATTTCGTTGGTTAGCACTGAGCGGCAAACTGAAAATAGATTCGATTTTTAACCATTGTCTACGCTCATCTAAAAACTAAAGCGATTGCATATTACTGTAGGTGAAGGTCATAGTGAAATGGTCGAATTTTGACCACTGGCGATTTCTAGTTAACATAAATTTCGAAACCATGTCAAAGTGTGCACACCTGCTGATTTGTAAAGATATCCAGTTTCAGTTTTATATATGGAATTTCACCTCAGTACATAAAACAGTTTATTTTATTTTCTAATTAATTTAAATATCTTAAAACATAAATATAGCTTATCCCAAATGAATTAATATTAATTCATCGTAATTCTGGTGCGCTTGGAGAGTTCGAAAGATTACTTTTTGTAGTACCTCAGTAAAATGCTTATACTATGTGCACAAATATATTTTTATTTTTTCTCCCTGGTTTATAACAATACAATTTTTTTGAGTTTGACTAATTTTTTTTTTTAATGAAGATTAGAAGATTTTTGAAAGAATGAAGATTAGTAGCGTTAATCGAAAATAGTGTGAAATCTCGCGTGTGCAGTAGAAAATATTTATATGTGCACAATTGCTTTGGTTTTAACTGCTATAACATAAAAATTACGAAATTTTGTTGATAACCTCAGTAAGAAAAACCATAAACATAACGATAATACATTTTTGGAACAAAATATGAGCACATTTTAGAGTTATTTTATTTTTCAAATAAAAATGCCACGTGGAGCCACTTAATCTGAAGAAGACCGTTGAAATATAAAAGGTTTAAATGAAGCCGGTATAAAAGTAGGTGCTATAGCTGCTAGGACAAATCATCACCGAAACACCATAACCAATTTTTTAAAAGACCCAGGGAACTATGCTATAATCAAGCGTAGAGAAAGAAAATCAGTGATTGACCAACGGCACATAAAGACGAATTCGACGTCTTGCTGTGAAGAAAGGGATGAGTTGTGGTGAAATTGTTGCGCATTTGGATCTAAGTTTTACCAGAAGCAGAATCCAACAAATTTTGGATGAAAATGCCAACGTTAGTTATGAATCGCCCTTCTCTCAACCCAGGCTGCTGCCATGACACATTGCGGCCATTCTTGCATATGCCGAAAAATACAAATTTTGTGAGTAAGAATTCGGGAATGTAATATTAAGTGATGAGAAAAGGTTCAACCTTGACGGTCCCGACGGTTGCCAGAAATACCGGTACAATTTGCGATAGCCACGACAAATTAGGTATACGCGTAACCATGGCCGGGGATCATTGACGACTTCAGCCCGTTTCAGATACTTTGAAGGTCTCTCCTATGTTTTATTTTGTGCAAATCGAATGCACAAATGTATATTGAGCTATAAGATGTTGTGTTTATTGAGTTCACATGCTATAAATGCCAGGATAATAGGACTTTTCAACAGGACAACGCACCAACAAATTCTTCCCGAGCCACAAATGAATTTCAATAAATCTGAAATATACCCGTACTGTAGTGACCTGCTGTTAGTCATGGCTTGAATCCTATCGAAAACCTGTGGGCGTTCTTTTGGCCTAAGTTTATAAAAACGGGCACCAGTTCGAGTCGATGAAGCATCTTTAAAATTAATGGTAGAAAACCAATGGCTACATCCTCAGATCGTTGATGTACTGCATGTCTTTCACTTTTATCCAAGTCATATATAAGATCCTGAACAGAATCAAAAATCGTTGCGGCTGACGATTCGTTGTTGTTGGAAAATACATGCAAAATGTAGAAAAAACAGCAGCTCGTTTTCCGCAACGATAAATCACAGACTTAGAATCTATGCTATTTCAATCGTCGGTTGCAACGATTTTTGATTCTTTCAGACTCTAAAAAAGGAAGACATATTCTTTTATAAAATCTATATTTCTATTTTATTCCAATAGGTAAAAATAGGTTTTGTACATATATAGGCCTATTACGGTTCACAACACAACAGTAATTTCTGATTTTATTGTGTACATTGCTAATACTTAAAATAAAACACAGCAGTGTATTGCTGTGAACCGTAATAGGCCTAATAAATATTTTCTCTGAAGTTTTTCCAAGACATTTCAATTTTTTTAATAACAAGTTTTTTAAATATGCTAATCTTGTTTGAATACTTTTCCTTAATACTATTTCAATAAAAAATAATATAAAAAACTAAGTTCTGTTTGCTTAGAATTGCATTTAAAGTGTTGCACATATAAATTATTTTACTGAGGTATTAAAGATTTGAGACAAGCCACAGCTAGATTTATTTATTTTAGCAAATTTAGTGTTTTTATTATACTACCAATTTTTTCTTTAACGAATAAATCATCAATATGCATACTAAATTATTAATCAATCTTTATTTTAAAAAATTGATTATTAATTGCATTGCCAATTTTAAAATTAAAAACTTTTTGGGTTATAAAAAGCAACCTGAATACATTTGCTGGAATGCATAAAAAGCGAGCTTTTGCTCCGACTCGATTTTTCAAGTAAAATTTTCAAGGCAGTTTATTAATTTTTTACTTGAAAAATCGAGTCGAAGCAAATGCTCTTTTTATGCATTCCAGTCAAAGTCATATATTTGTGCATACGTTATATGCAATTTACTGTCGTTTACGATAAAAAACAATCATTAAAATTGGATTATTATGTATTTAAACGACGTCACTGGGACTTTTCAATAAATATCTTCTAATAAAAAAATAATGTTCTTTTATATGCAAAACGTCACAAGGGGTTAAAGAGAACAATATTAGTATGCTCACTTAACAAAAGAACAACCAATTACACACCAAATCCTGTTCAATCTACATATAGCCATCCTGCTTCCACTCAACTTGCTAAAGGGCATATACTAAAATTCCTCGCTGCTATGCATCTCTTTCGCAAAAGCAACAATTGCGCCAAAAACTAGTAAAATATGTAAGTATATGCGAGAGAAAAAAAAAGTATAATTATACAAAAAGTACAAACTTCCATGGACAGAGTTTAACGACACTCGAATTAGGCGATAAGCTACACTTTATCCAGCGCAATCAAAGAACATAAGCAAGTATATGCGATGAAAAACATACATACCTTTTTAAAAAAAACTCTAAACGCAAATCACTAAAACACTTTGAAATATGAATTGTATTACTAAATAAACTTTACCAGCTATTAACATTTGCATAAAGTATCAAAATTGTGAACTTAAATTTTCGAAGATTTAACACACCAACACGACTGGAAGCACAGAGAAAACTGATTTATCTTGTCGGAATCTGCATATATCGAAAATTTCGCAAGAACTTATATCGGCGACGCTGTTGCTTCTCCACATATAAAATAAACCGGCTAGTGAAGCGATGTGCACGCTTAAAAGTGCATGTGATAGAACGAGATAACGACCCATAGCTGTAAAGTATTGTGAATTCTTTCTATGAATTTTGTAATAGATTTTAAGGATCTAATTGACATTTCTTTCGCTCTACCTTAGGCCATGGGATGCAATACTCGTGTTCTTGATTCTTAGCCGATGTGAAAAATTTGCCTTTATAAAAGTAGCCACATAGCGCATAAACCCAGGGTATAATAATTTGACAAGGTAGCCGTGACAGTTTTTTGGCAATTGGTAGTTGTCAAAAACAGCTTAAGGAGTTGTAGTTTGCTGCTGTTGACTAGCTATGGACTAGTTATCAACCGACTCTCTTTGCCATGAAAAAGTTGGTAAATGTTCACATACATAACCTGCCTCACTTTGAGTGTGCATTTTCTTTTGTGCTGTTTTTAACCTAAAACATTTTAAAGCAATAAAAAATTAGTGTAAACTTGAGTGTGTGCTTCCTAGCTGCATATAGCACTGCAAAATCGGCAGCTATAAGCGCATAATAGAAAAAACAATCAAAATGACAAATGTCAAACCAAAGTGAGTCGTAAAATTTTTAAAGTTTTTAAAACTCTTTCCTCACGGTTCATTTACCTTCCCACTTCCTCATCTCTTCAATAAACATTAAAGTGAGTCGGTTGAGTGAGGCTAGTGTAGACCAGCGCATGTGCTTAGTTTTAACTTTTCTTTGATTCATAAAATTTGTTCGCGAAGTTTATTGGAATGTTTTTAGTTTGCTGCGATTGACTAGCTATGTTTAAGTCGTTGCTTATTTTTTCACATTTCTTTGATTAATTGCATAAACAGCTAATTTTGACAACTACCCATCGCCGCTGGTGAGAAAAAAGCCAGTCTACGTTACTACCTTGTCAAACAATTTTACCATGCACAACCCTTTATTGGCTTGGAGACGCTTATAGCAAAATTACAAGGTGAGCCCAGATTAAAAAACCGGAGAAAAGTGAGCAAAATGTCGAAAACTGCTATTCAGCGTAAGTTCTTGTGGAGATTACAATTTCCGGGGCGCCGTAATTTGACAATGAATTCAGGAAGTTCTTTAACAAAAAGCAAGAATGGCAGAAGGAAAAATCGATTAATCAATTTGTTTTAAAGTGAATCAATTTTTTAAGAAAATTTTTATTTTTTTAGATTTTTTAAGAAAACTGTCTATATTTTTCTAAGTGTATAACCGATACTGTTTATTAAGATGTTATTTGAAGGGTAATACATAAAGCTTATTTATTAATTTTAAATGAATCAAATCCGTTGAGGATTTAATATTTTATAGCTATTTGTATGCAAAAGTAAAATATTTGCTTATATAAAACCGTTATATTCTCAAAAACTACCGTTATTGCTATGGATTATGACAAGTAAATTATTAAAGCCTGAAAATTTATCTTTTATTTAATTTTTTATGTGTTTTCTTATGATGAAATGATTTGCCCTTCTACGGAAAGTTGTTAATTCAAGTTGTTAATATTTACCTTAGTTGTTTTGTATTCTTATTCCATATTATCTTATATAACCATTACAATAAATTACTGTTCTTAAGGCAACATTGTAGCTGTAATATTTATATGAATGAATAGGATTTTTTAGCCAGCGAAAAAAAAATTTGAAATTTTTAGTTGATCAGTTTTGGACAATGCAATAGCAAATAGCAATTTTTATTAATTTTATGTTATACTAGCTGATATACCCGATGTTACTCGAGAGTCATCTATATAAACTTCTCGATTAAATGTTTTTTAAATTCTGGAAATTTTTATTATTCCAGAATTTAAAAAACATGTTGAATTTTATTTTTAAGCTACCGTTAGAAAGGTAATTGAACGAACTTTAATCCAAAAAAGTTTTGGAAAATTTTTGTTGTTGGTGGTTCCATCTCTTGCGGTGAGGTAATTGAATTCATAGAAGGGGTACGAAAAACATATTTTAAAAATTAAAAATAATTTTTATATTTACTTAATCTTAAGGCTAGCAAAATTACCTTTTCAACAATATAAAAATGATGGTGGGACTCAATGCGTCCTTGAGATATGGACATTTTAAAGTCTTAACAAAGATTTATATTAAAAAATATATTGAACTTTTTAACAAAAAAAATACTAAAATACTAAAGTACTAAAATTTATATTAGCTGCGTTTTTATTCATGGGAGATCAGGATCATATCGTCGCACTTGAAAGCAAAGCAAAAACAACGCAAGTGTTGAAAGCGCAACTGTAAAAGTAGACAACACTTAGCCGTTATTCATGGCTAGATGACACTGCGACTGAAATAACTGGCAGTACTGCATTATTTGACATTTTAAAAGTTTGGTAACTTTAGCATTTTCGCAAAATATTTCGCAAAACTTATCTGCTAGCTACATAAGAACATCAGATATTCTTCTGTAAGCAGAAAATAGCGCTATCTGTCTGTAATCCGAAACATGTGGGGTTAGAATTGAAGAAACTTTTGGTAGACATAATTCTGCTATTCACCGCATGGTGTATAGTTTGTACCCACACATTTTACAAATGTGGCGCCATCTATCTGTGAATTTAACGCACAGGTCAAAACTAATGAAATAATTGTGCTGACCAGATGCGCATATGTTTTATTATATCGCCGCAGAAAAGCAGAAAATAGCGCCACCTGTCTGTAATCCCAAACGTGTGGGGTTAAATTTTAAGAAACTTTTGGTAGACATCATTCTGCTATTCACCGCATGGTGTATAGTTTATACCCACAGTACTTACAAATGCGGCGCCATCTATCTGTGAATTTAACGCACAGATCAAAACTAATGAAATAATTGTGCTGACCAGATGCGCATATGTTTTATTATATCGCCATAAAGCTGAAACTGATTACATGATGAAATGGGTATATAAATACAACATTTAAAGTACCATCATCTTTTCGATGAAATGGGTATATAAATACAACATTTAAAGTACCATTGATAAAGAACTGAGTGACAACGGTGACACAATAGTGAGAAAAAATAGAGCCATCACAACAAAACAAATACTTACAGGAGGGGGGAGGGGCGGGGTTGTAGAAGCAAAAAACTAAGTAGATTACTATAAGGAAGATTTCATATAATCCAAAATGTTCGTAATTACTCTAGACACACAACTGCATTCTTAGAGATAAATGGGGTAAAATATAGAGAATTTTAAAACAAAACTCAGTTTTATTAATAGTCTGGTATGAAACAAATAGATTTTTAGCCATAACTTTTGATTGGAAAGAAATATTGGGGTAATTTTTTCACATACATTTTTTTTGAGACTTGACTTTTTTGCAAAAAAATATAAAAACAACATTTTGGAAAAATAAATTTCACGAAAAATATCAAAGGGTTATTAAAACAAGGTAGGTAGGTAACCTTGTTGTTCTGATGACAAAAACAGTAAAATAATTTTTGCGCTTAGCTGGAAGAATTTTTGCAAATAAATGCTATGTCATATGAAAGGTAGCCAGATGTGCAATTTTTAATTGATTTAATTTTTACAACAGCAACAATTTTGAGTCATTTTTTGAGTAAAAAGTCAATATTTTGGACCTTTTTTGACATAATCATAAAACATATATACACTGACTTAACGGTACAGTTCGACCTATTTTTTGTGAAGTGATTTTATTGAAATTTTGAACAAAAAAAATTTGAATGAAATATATGAATGGACAGCGTAGATATTTGCATCGAAAGACCAAACTTTGATTTTCATGACGTTTTTTTCTCATTCTTAGGTAACGATGTTTTATGAAAAAATCGTTGTACTGAAAATTTCTCCAATTTTGAATATATGTGAGTGTTTTTGGTGTCAAAATAACAAACAATTTTCAAAATTTAATACACAAAAATCTCCGATACTAAAAAGTTTTATAATAACAAAATAACCGTTAACTAAAAAATTTTGGAGGGGGCGTGGCAAAAACTAAGTATGCAACATTTTAAGCTAAAATGCACTTAATATGTATACTATTTTGAGCAAAATCCGTTCAGCCGTTTAGATTTCTATAAAGGCCAAACAAACAAACAAACAAACAAACAGAAAATGATTTTTATTACTATAGATAGTGTAAATTGTAAAGAATATATATGTGTATATAAATATATCAAATAAAAGGTAAGCTTTAAAAATAACATATAATTTTAGTACCTTAATAACGCAAATGTAGCAGAAAGTAACGGTTTTTTAATAACAAATTTCAAATATGATATAGTTTTGCTTATAAAATTACAAATACTCTTGCAATGATATAAGTATTGTGTATCATTGAAAAGGTAATTTAATTATATTTCAAATGACATACCAATCTTTTGGATCCATTGGATAATGGCAAAGAAATGGATGCTTTTTTGAAGATCTTTTAGCAAAACACAAAAAACTACAAAATCGATAACTCGGTAACTAGTTAAGTAATCGATTTTTTGTTCGGCCAAACATTTGTTTTTGCTGTTCTCTACCAGAAAACACTTTCAAATCACGGCACCCCGGAAATCGTAATCGTGCCTAGATTACGGTTTTCGTGGCGCCAAGATCTGAAAAGTGCAGTTTTGCAGTACTCATTGAGAAAAATAAATTTACTGAAGGAATTATCGATATATCGTTTAGTTATCGAGTTATTGATTTTTAAAAATTTCCACTTTATGAAGCTAATATGAAAATTTTGATATATCTTTCCTAATAATTGACCGATCTGAATGATTTTACCATTCGAAAGAAAATTGATATTTCTTTAAGATAAAAGATAAAAGAAATCAGTTTTTTGAACCCGGTCACGCTACAGACGGTTTTTCTATATATTATAAATTTTTGTTTGCATAAAACTGTTATTTCCTCTTAAAATTCTGTCATTAAGAGGAAACAAAAATGTCATACATTTAAAGCTGAAACTATGACCTTTCATTTGATGTATAATATGGTAAACTTTTTTCTGCATTGCTGCTGTATTTTTTATTTTTGTACACATACTAGGTTGAACAGTACATTGATATGGTTTTTTGTTTTTAACTAATAGTTCTTTTTGAGAATACAGCTTTGATGTATGCATGCGACAAAATTAGATTCAAAGACGGAATTATAGGTATATCTTTTAATAATCGAATTATCGTCTTTTTCTTTTTTTCCAAATGTTCATTTCATCATAAAATTAAATATATTCCTTAAGAAAAATATTTTCCCTTTTGCCTTTTTCGAAGAGGAAATCAATTTTTTATGATTTTTACGATAAAATGATTTGCCCTTGTACGGCATATTTTTATTACTGTTCCGTAGAAGGGTAAATCAATTTTTGTATGGGTTTTTTACTAGAAATGATGTGCCCTTGTGCGGAATGTTGTTATAGCAAAATTTATTGTGGGATTTTTTTTGTTTTTTTTTTGTTTTGGCCTATGACCTTTTTCAAACTGGCCATAATTCCAAATCCATTTCTGGGATTATGTGAGAATGCCCAACCAAAATAGACGAAACGAGACGATAGCATTTTGACGAACGTCTGCACTCGTTACGGATGTTTACGGGTTAAACCCAAAATGAAACTAGTTGCTCAACTCGTCTGAATCAGCTGATCTGTTGGCAATCGAGTGTTATTTATTTATTTATATTGTGCATTTTGTAATTTTTAAAAAAGATTTGTGAAAAATGAGTGAAATAATGGCGAAGTTGAAACAAATTGAAAATAAAAACGCACTCTGCACAGCTGTTGTTGACGAGTTGCTACGCTAGCAGTTCGGTTCTTACGGAATAATACGTCTTGTCAAACTGTTTCGTTTGGAGAAAAAAGTTTAACATATTATACATCAAACGAAAGGTCATAGTTTCAGCTTTAAATGTATTATATTTTTGTTTCTCTTTAATAACGTAGTTTTAGGAGGAAATAACAGTTTTATGCAAAGAAAAATAAAATTATGCAGAAACACCGTCTTTAGCGTGACTGGGTTGAAAAGAAATGATTTGTTTATCTTTTATTAAGATATAGCCGAATTTTTATATAGACTGAGTAAAGTAAAATAGTTTTAACGATAACTCGATAATTTGATAATTCCTTCTATGAATCTTCTTTTTTCAATAAGTACTACAAAACTGCATTTTCAGATATTGGTGCCTCGGAAACCGTAATCGTACCGAGTATTTCTGACCGGCTTGTCGTTCGCTTTGTTTACAAAAATTACAATGGATTCCAACAGTTGATTGTGCAAAGCAAAAATTCGATATCGATAGGTAATTTTTAAAGCATAAAATTAATCCAAAATCTATGATTTTATCAGTTTTCTACATCTTCATCTAATAGCGAAGCTATTTAAGCTAATTGTGTATTAGAAAATTCTGCGCTTATTGTTTTGTTTAATTAAAATTTTTGTTGCCGTCTCGTTAAGTGTGCATTGAACATTACGTTGCCTTTTCGAAGCCGATTTACAGTCGTTTCGTTACGTGCCGTAAGTGGGCAAAAACCTTTATTCTTCTCTCTCGACTTTCAAACATTTGTAAAAAACGCTGCATATACCTCTATCCTTCTACCATGGTTTGGATAGCATAACCACGGTATTAGTGACTATAACTGTCAAACTCAGCCATTTTGGTATTTTTGCCAATCTTTGCTTTCATATTGCATTCTCATTGGTTGCAGATTTCGTATGAAATTTCAACTTCGTTTTGACAGTTTCGGTCACCGGCTCTCCGCCATAACAATACCTTGTCTAGTTTTGCCATGCTTTCAAGCAACTTCAAGTTACTTGAATCGAGTACGGAAACAGACCTATTATTAAAGTTTAGAATACATGTGCTCCTTTAATGTATAATGTTGCCAAAAGTCTACATACATTATTTTTCAAAATTAAAACCTATTTTCACAAAGAATATTTTTTATTTATTTATTAGGTAATCCATGACTGCATTTCAATAAAAAAAATATTTTTAGTCCGAAATGAAAAATCATGCATGTTAGGGTTAACAATTAATTAAAATAATTTTAACATTTTTTACCTCTTCACTAAAAATAATGGTCGAAAAACATTATAAAAAATTAGTTTTTGTATTAAATTGCGGTATGGAAATTGATAATATTCATATCCACAAGATTTGCGGTGGTCGATCTTTTTGTTGACCGATTTGACAAAGAATGTACCATATAAATAATTTTTGTAAAAACTCTCGACTTTTTACTCATGCCAATATAAAGTGCAAAAAATATTTGAAAAAATTATCGTCAGAGCGTAATTGATTTAAAAATATTCAAAATAAAATAAATAAACACAAAAAATATGTATTTTTTTAATACAAATATGTATTTATATGCTTCAATTTTCAATGTGATTTCGACAAATGCAATGTGTTTCAATACAAGCTCAAAACCAAAATATATATTGATATTGGAAATAATTCATAAATTCTGTTTTATTTCATATGTAAAGCGTATGCGATTAAAGGCAGCGAAGCGTTGATGGACAAATGATGCAAAGTTTTTACAATTAAAAATATCGAAAGCAAAACAATAAAATGTGTAATGCCGCCGCCATACGCAGCCATATTGAATGTGATGTATGTCGAAATTGCGGGAATTTCTTATTTCTCACAAAGCGCCATCATCATCAACATTTATTCAAAATAATCGCAAAATGGAGAATAAAATTGAATTTTTGTTGTAATCTTTGGCGCCCTCCAGTTAGTGAGAGTAAAATTTGATGCCAAGAGCAAAGCAGGGGCGGTGCATTTTTATTTAACTTTAAAAACAAAAGGTACAAAGCTGGTAACGACTTTTATTGTATACTTACAAAATTTCAATATAATAATATATTTTTTAGTATAAAATTTATTTTGAATTCGATATGTTTTAAATCTTTCAGTAGATTATTCCATTAAAAAGCATATCATAAAAATGTTTTTTTTTAATTCTGTGATTTAAAAATGAATGAAGATATAACAACAAAAATTATAGTCAAAAACATAGTCAAGTCATTGAAAATGGAAGTGGAGCAGTAAAATTGAATCAATATTAAAAGATTGATTCATAATTTTTATTATATTAAAATCAAAAAATTAATGATAAATTTTAAAATTAATATGAGTCTTAAATAAATAAGTAAATAGATAAATGAATAAAAACAACAAATTTTTTTCTTGCCTATTAAAAATTTTTCTTATGATGAGTCAAATTTGCTTATTTTTAGTAAACAATTTACTTAGTTCAAGAAAATTGTGTTCTTTTCTAAAAATAAAAAGTTTCGTATATTAAGCAAAATGCAATATTATAAGAAAATTATATAATTGGATCAAGCACATACGTATAAGCATAATTTCAAGAAAATAATATTTCTTGGACTAAGTAAGCTGGTTTTTCTTAGACTAAAATATTTTATAATTTCTTGATAATAAAAAACAATGCTTAAATTGAGAATTTTATGCTTGAGTGAGTACCTGAAGTGAGTACCGCAAGACAGAATGTTTTGTATTATTAATAATATTGATGCTTTAACGAGAATCACTGTGTAACTACAATAGTCTCAAGAAACACTGCTGTTAATAATACAACAAGATTTTTGGGTTTATACACACAGAAAAAAAATCAATGTAAAATCAACTAGAAACATAATGATTTTAAACTATGGAATTCACTACCACTTAATATTAAATCTATCATCAGCACGAACAAATTCAAACAATCTATTATGTTATATTTTTCGAACATCTAAAACAGTTTAATAAAAGTCTTAAAATTTTTATGATTTAATCAATTTGATTTTAATTATAAATAATCATATGTTGTATGTATATAGGGTCAATAAATAAATAATTAGTTATTTAAATCTAAGATATTTATTTGCCATCTGTTGATTATGATTTTTTATTTCTACTTTATTTTTACCTATAAAATTACTGTCGTTAAGTGCTAACTTTAATTTCATTAGTTGATTATATATTTTTATGCGTTGTACTAATTAAAGATCTTTTTGTATCTTACTGTACTAATTTATGTTCAAATAAATAATAATAATAAATGTTGCATGTTTCCCCTATGATTTTGCTTCATAGAGATTTGCAGTAAAATCATTAAGGGTATTCAGAGGTAGTCTTGTTACGGTGTTAGATTGTTGAAATTTTGATGTATGTGTGAACACCCTTAATAAATTATTTTGCTGCACCTACACTTCTGTCAAAATTAGATTGTTAACTGACAACAAAAATATTCAACACCGTACCAACACTCATAACAATAGGGTCGAGGTATTGTTAGAGTGTTGAGTTGTTAAAATATGACAAGACGTGCAGTTTGTTGTTGTGTTGTTGAAATAATCAACACTTCAGCATTCTAACACCGTAACAAGACTACCTCTGAATACCTTTATTGTGATTTTCATGTAAAAATCGCAACAAATTTTAATTTTGAATCATTATGTTATCATGTAAAATCATTATAATATCATGTAAAATCATTATGATGATCATGATAAATCATAATAAAATTATTATGAAATCCAGCTGAGTCCTAACCTCATTTTGAAATAAAAAGAACTTAAAATTGGTTTCATTAAATTTTTTTTATTGAAAACTATAAGAAAAGACGACTTATAATTACAAAACATACCTCAATTTTTCTCCAACTAAATAATTTTACTCGATAACGTTCACGAAGTCCAATGGGTGGTATAGCTTCCTCTTCATCTTCCTTAGAGAAGTACCTATTTTGTTGTAGTAACATGAGTCACATATAACATTACCTTATAAGTTTATGGATCCATCTACTTGCACTAACATTTCACTTGTATATCCTTTTTCAGCTATTACAAACTATTTTAATTTTTGCAACGAAGCTACGAAGCTACTCACGATAAAACTTCTAATGCGCAGAAAATTCGCCAGAAACTTTTTTAAAAAAAAAAAAAAAAATAATAATTTTACTAGATTTCATAATGATTCTACATGATATCATAATGATTCTACATGAAATCATAATAATTTTACATGAAATCGTAATGATTTTACATGAAATACTAATGATTCTACTCTGCAAAATTAATGCCAACACATGCATACCATGGACGTGTGGATGTGTGTTTTTGTACATGATTCAACAATGATTTTACATGAAATCATAATGATTTTCATGTTGCTGCCACCATGAAATTTGAATCAACTATGCATCACAATGATTTTACTATGCAAAATTTTTTTGTCTGTAATCTATAATATAATTCGCAAAAAGATTTTTTACTTTTTCTATACTACCATATCTTTTTTTTTTATTTAAACACATTCCCGGGCAGAAGTTGCACATTGCTTTGCGCAGTGGAAATGAATACAAAAATTGTTGGTCTCGGAATTGTACAAATTTGATATCATTTCAAAGATAATACTCCCATTAAGGTAAGTGCAAAATAATTTTGCTTAAAAATTAAAAATGTAGGCACGGCATCATGCAAAACTTATCTAATTTTTTAGTAATTTGCAAGGTTGTGCTCGATGTACTCTTGATGCTCACAGGAAAAAATATTCTCAAAATACATTTTTAACCGAAAATAGAAATTAAAAAAAGCTTTAAAAGAAAATACTTTGTTCTATTTTTATTTTAAGCATTTTTAAATAAATAAAAAACACAATTTTGGTGAATTTTCAAAATTAGTCGCGGTTTTTTCTTTTTAATTGATAACACTGAACCTTTATCTTAAGAGCTAAGAAAATATTAATTATGCTTTGTTCCGCCTTTTTGAAAAAGTCCATTTTAAATACACCTCTCCATCAATAAATTGCTTGAGAATTGCTTGAATAAAGGTTCAAGGAAGGTACCCCTAAAAACTAATCGATTTGAACCATTTTAAGTATGCATCTATTACTTTATATTTTAAGCCTTTTGACTAAATGTTATTAAGATCGGTCAACTTTTGTGCCTACCTCCCACATACAAAATAACGTAAAAATTTAATATAGGTCCAAAAGAGGTACCCCTAAAAACTAATAGATTTGAACCATGTTTTGTATACATCTATACTTTATCTATACTATTATATAAAAGGAGACTCACGAAATTTGATCCAGAATAAGCTCGGTAACCGCTGAACCGATTTTGATAATTCTTTTTTTATTCGATTCCTATAATATTGGGGGTTGGAATTAGTTTTAAAGGTTTTCTAAGAGATGGCGTAACTATCAATAGATCGCATCGGGCACACCTGTGACTATATTCATTTCAAAGCCTATTGTCTAAGCTTCATTTTTTAGTATGTGTCATTCCACTGAAGTGTAAACAACATATATTTTTTTCTCTGTGAACATGTCGACTTTCGTTCCAACAAAACGCAATTTGCGGGAAGGTTTACTTTTGTGCTTCCATTTGAAGAAAAAAGCGGTTGAAGCACAACGCACGCTTACTGAGGCTTACGGGGACTATGCTCCATCGATTTCTACTTGTGAGTACTGGTTCCGTCGGTTTAAAAGTGGTGATTTTGATACGGAAGACAAAGAGCGTCCGGGCCAGCCGAAAAAGTTTGAAGATGAGGAATTGGAGGCTTTGCTCGATGAAGACCCGTGTCAAACCCTTCAAGAATTGTCAGAATCATTGGGAGTCGACTTATCAACGGTCGGCAAACGCTTGAAGGCCATGGGAATGATTCAAAAGCAAGGAAATTGGGTGCCGTACCAGTTGAAGCCGAGAGACGTTGAACGGCGAACAACTGCTTCAACGGCATAAAAGGAAGAGTTTTTTGCATCGTATTGTCACTGGCGATGAAAAGTGGATCCATTACGATAATCCTAAGCGAAAAAAATCGTGGGGACCACCCGGCCATGCATCAACATCGAGGGCCAAGCCGAATATTCATGGCGCCAAGCTTATGCTGTGTATTTGGTGGGATCAGAAGGGTGTCGTGTACTATGAGCTGCTAAAACCTAACGAAACCATCACTGGGGAACGCTACCAACAACAATTGATGCAATTGAGCCGAGCATTAAAGGTTAAACGGCCGGAATATGCCAAAAGACACGACAGTGGTTTTTCAACATGACAACGCACGGCCACATGTTGCAAGAACCGTCAAGGAAACGTTGGAGGCGCTGAATTGGGATGTGCTACCCCACCCGCCTTATAGCCCAGACATAGCCCCTTCCGACTACCACCTATTCAGATCGATGACGCATGGCTTGGCTGAGCAGCGCTTCACTTCTTACGAGGATACCAAAAAATGGGTCGATTCGTGGATTGCCTCAAAAGACGAATCGTTCTTCCGGCGAGGAATCCATATGCTGCCAGAAAGATGGGAAAATGTTGTAGCTAACGATGGACAATACTTTGAATAATATACATTGTACCCATGATACAAAGAACTACAGATAAAGTAGGTTTTCGAAAAATGTATTCTTTAATTATTGCAAAATCACGCATTTTATTCGATGCCTTCATTCCAGCAGCACAATATAACAGCAAACAAAGCTTTTCTCTCTTTGTCGAGAGAGCTTCTCTCAATATAACACGACAGCCATGTTGTGTAGTTAAGCTGAATCCACTGATAACCTTCAGCATGCTTTTGTGTGATTTAAAATAATGTTAATCAAGTGGAGAGCGTGCAGAAATGTTTCTCTCTGAGCGAAAACTTCATATGAAAAAAACTCTCAAAACATGCTGAAGGTGATCAGTGAATCCAGCTTTACTTTCAGGGAGATTCTTGCTTTCATACAGTGTTAATTAATTTTCTTTGTTAATGTTTTGAGGGGAGTTGCCAGAATTTAGTTATCTGCATTTATTATGTTTTGCAGCCTTACCAGCCAGCTTTTCCCCACTTGAGATTGTGTTAGTCTATCTATACAAATATATAAAAGCGTTGTGACACTGCACGGATGTTTGACAGTCACGCAAGAACCACTGAACCGATTAATACGATATAGGTATCAAACGATTTGTTATTCCAACTTTATCGTAATATGCTATGTTAGATTTGCACTGTCTACTTTTTATTCCCACTTTTTGCAAAAAATGCTATATTTCAGATGATTTTGGTCGTATGAGACTAGAATTTGGTAATCTTTTTGACCCACTTTAGTTAAGTCCACTTTTCGGGGGATAAGCTTGAAGTAAAGCAAAGCGCACTAGGTTTAAGCTCAATTGAGCTGAAATTCTGGGATGCTATTGTTTTGAGTATGAGATGGTTTAAGTAAAAAAATTTTGCCACACCCCCATTACCGCCCAGAATTAATCAAAAATGTTATACTTCGAACGGTTTTGGTTGTATCAGACAAAAATTTGATAATTTAGTTCATACGGCTACTTTCGGCAACTGTACTAAAAATGGCGAATATAAATAATTTTTTTTTCCGAACAGCATGAAAAGTCGTATAACGCAGTAAGGTGGTCTGCGGTAGGACAACGTCAGCAGGGCAATACTATGCATCAATAAGAATGCTGTATATATCAGAAAATTCTGATCGTCATGCATTGATGTTTCAAACGGGAACGTCTAGCATGTGTTTTGTTTGAAGGTCAATTTACACTTTTACAAATTCACAAAACGACCACAAAAAATTCATTGAATTGGGTCAGGACAAATTCTACTATAACTATAACGTTAACTATGAATATATAGATAAGGAAAGAGATTAAAACATAGATTTATGTATATAACTTTGAAATAGTTTGAAATATTTGAAATATTTTTCACAGAATTATTTTTTAAGCTACATTTGAAAATGTTTTTCACATAAATTAGTTTTTGAGTTGTAGCTCATTGCAAAAAATATAACAACATTTTAAGCAAATTAGTTTTCATCAAAAAATCATAGGGGGTAGGTGGCTCATGATTTTTAATGATAGAAACTGTTTGTGTCAAAATAGAACAATTTTTGCAGGTAAATTATGTTATATGAAAGAATAAGGAAAATGAAAAAAAAAAAAATTAAAATTAAAAAAAATATTTGTTGTACATATGGTCATGATTCAATAAGAATAAGGTTAAGTATATATTTGACATATCCTTATTTTATGTAAACAAACACATATTCTCTCTCTGAAATTAATGACAAACGGGGTTGTGTAGTCTTCTCAAAAAAAAAAAGTATCATTTCAGTGTTTTGGTGCGTCTTTTTTTAAAAAAAGTAGTTCTTCTTTTGCTACACTTTTTTTAAAAAATGCTGCTTTTTTCATTACACTTAAGAGAGATTGTAGGCAAAATCTCTTAAAATTAAGGTAATTTTGGAAGATTTTTTTTAAAAAAGTATAACATATATTCGAAAAACTTTACTTGCGTGTTAATTTTACATCATCAGTTTAAGTTACAAAATTTTCTATCATATATTCTGTATATATAAATATATACAGATATAAAGATATAAAGATAAAGAAAAATGGAGAAAATCGACCCACATCTTAGCGCAGCTCAAAATCGTTTTTAAACAAACAAAAAAATATGCATTTGAAAATCGACTTTTGAATGCACATATTTTACCAAAATGGAAAGAAAATTAAGAAAAGCGACGAAAAAGTAGTAAAATTTATATTATTTTTAACAATACTGTTGCGTGGATTCGACTCGCGTCGTTTCAACAGCGAGGTAGTGAAGTGCGGCCAGTCAGTAACAACTATAATCGTCCATCTTAAATTATGTGACTTTTACTGTTAAATATTCCGTTATAACAACAATATTAGAAACAACCTAATACATACCGTTTTATCAACAACAATTAAAATATAACTCAAAAATCAAAAATAATACACAAAAATGTATATTAAATAATATAATCATAAATTTGTGATCAAAAGCTACAATAAGAAATTCGTGTTCATGGTAGTTTTTTATCGCTGTGAATGCTATTCTGTCGTTTAGCATTTTTAAAGAAGAAGAAGAATACTGTTGCGTGTAAAAAAAGCTTATTTTGGTAAAAGTTATGTAGAATTACATTACGAACAGATTAAAATGAAAATCTGTTTAAAAAACTATGTTTCAACAAAAACGCGTTTAAAGTTACTCTAATTAGTTAAAAGTACTCTGGCGCACCGTGTTTTAAGCAATGTAGAAGCTAAATTATAAGCTGATTCGATTGATTTTTTACATAGTTTTGAATAGTTTTACAACAATAATCAATTAACAAAAAAAAAAAATTCTAAAAATTATTTACCTAAATTCTCTTTTAATATTTTGTAATATTTTGTTATTCTGATTTAAGTAAGGAATCCTGTTCGCTGTGCAAATATAACTAATTACAGATTAGTTTCAGTGTTTTTATTTTAAAACTAAATATATGAATAAGTAAGTCTTAATTTAATTTAATTTATATTTAAATAACTATATTAATACTGTTTGTAACAAAGAAATACAAAAAGTTTGAATTGCATAAATTTTATAATGAAAACCGTGTTTTCAGTACATTCTTTAATTCAAAGCTTTAAGTTTTGAAAATATTCGCATGCAAGGATTATTAATTTTCTGTGTACTGTGTTGGCACATATTACTTTTATTCTTTTTTTAAAAACTCGTAATATAATTTTGAGTCAAAACAAATAAGTTATAGAAAATGT
Source organism: Dichetophora obliterata (assembly GCA_963920525.1). Taxonomy (NCBI): domain Eukaryota; kingdom Metazoa; phylum Arthropoda; class Insecta; order Diptera; family Sciomyzidae; genus Dichetophora; species Dichetophora obliterata. The sequence goes on from OY986436.1 coordinate 246,369,206, forward strand.
AGTATAAAACGTAGTAGTCAAATGTGCCTTTGGATATTGCGTTCAATGAAAAAGTTTCATATTCATGCAACCAAGTGCTTATTTTGAAATAAAAAAATTACTCTTTTGCTCTCCTCGCATTATTAGGGTATCTAAGTTCATTCTTGTGAGTAAACGTCAAATGGCTGCATAACCTATATGATTGAATCATGCATATGGTCATATAGACCAAGCAACTCTTGGCCTATTGTTTAGTACAAGTTGGATATTTTAGAGGTTTATTGAAAACAATATAAAACATTGCATTGGTGAGGTAACGGTAAACCTTTTCTCATTTTCCCAATTTATTTAATTTCTTAATTTACTTAACTTTCAAACAAAGAAAATTGGATGAAAATCGATTTAAAAATGGCTGAAATGTTTGCTTGCTAAGTCAAAACATGAAATTTCAATCGTTTTTTTCTCATTCTGAGGCTTATGAGTTATACTGAGAAAATCTATAGTTTTGAGATATCGCAAGAATTGTAATGTCATAATAACAGGTTTTTTTTAAACATTCCAAATATCCGTACAAAATATTTCCGAAAAGAAAAGAAAATTTCCGTTAATTTTATTAATCAACGATTGTCCATACAAAAATGCATTGTTATGCATTGAGAAAGTCTATAGTTTTTGAGATATCGCCGAAAGTTTGATGTCATTAAAACGGTTTTTTTTTAAATTTAAGAAGAACTGTTGCTTGGCCGAAGCCCAATAACAACAATTAATAACTGAAGAAGGCTGATTAACTACAACAATTTAAGAAGAATATATTTATTTGCAGAATATATGCAAAAAAATACATTTTTGATTACAAATTTTAAAAATTTTTTACCCAAATTTTTATAACGCTGTTATGTAGGACTTTTTCACAAATACAAAAAAAAAAAAAAGAAAGGCAGGTAAATTTATGTCATCATTACAATTAACGTTTAAATAAGTTATTCAAATTAAATAAAGTAATTTCTTAATATATAATTCACAATACACATAATACACAATAATTTTTATATTTTGAATTGGTTTTAATACAACTAAATACTTTCATTTTAAGACTTAAAATTTTTACATGGTATTTATTATTTTTATCGCAGGCGAAGCAGCGGGTATTTGCTAGTAATATTTATATTTTAAGTCTTTTGACAAAATTTTATAAAGCTCGGTCAACTTTTGTGTCTACAAAATTATGTAAAAATTTAATATAGGTCCAAGGGAGGTACCCCTCAACCGATTTCAACCATTTTTGGTATTTTTCTTAGAAAGCTAAAACTTACTCCTTCTATTTATTTCCAAATTTGTATGAGCGCAAAGCACTGTGCGTTGTCCTGCCACAGACAACATTTGTGCTATATACGAGTTTTCATGCTGATCGGAAAAAATTATTAATTTTTTAAAGTTGTTTATACCAAGATAGTGGTTTTATTTTGTAATTATACCAAACTATAAATATACCAAACTAAAAGGTCTAACACAAAAACCAATCTTAAGCACCACACGATCATATGGTGTGAATGTAAAGCTTCAGTAAAGCTTCCTAATAAATTTTGATAAAAATTGTCAATAGCTTTTCAGTTATTAGCAATTTCATTAAAAAAAATTTGTTTTTTAAGCTTCAAATTTTGTTTTGAAATCAAAAAATTACATCAAACACATAGAAATATTCAAAATACTGGTTAACAATTGAGCTGTTCAGAGCGCAAGTGGCGTAAGTCCATTTTTTAGGGAAATTGAGTTAAGTACGTAGAAGTGAAGAGAATGTAACCTATTTATGAGTACGGGCTAGAAACTCCTAGCTTACGTAATCTCTGAACAGATGCCATACTTTGTTATTGCTCTGACAAATAACATTATTTTTTCAGAGCACAGTGGCGTAAGTCCATTTTTGGTAGTTTTGAGAAAATCGAACATCGAGAAAAATTCTTAAGATAAGTTCCAAGTCTGAAGAACTCAGTTTTGCTTATAAGCTAGGTCAAAAGCATAATTGGAGCTATCCATATCGTAAGAAATAAACTAAATAATACACGAAAATGATGCAGAATATTGCATATTAGTAAAAACATTTGGAAATGCGCCAATGAAAATTATTTTAAATTTCTCGTCTCCGGTGTTGGAATCTAATAGGAAATATTTTTAAAAATTTTTTTTTGATGAGGAATGACAGCATTTTTACATAGAAGTTGGACAAAACCACCCCTTAGCGATTATCTCCATTAATAAGGGAGATATAAAATGAATAGACTTACGCCACTTGTCCTCTGGAAATTTTTTATAATTTGTCATTTCCGCTGTAAAAATGTAATGGAAAATATTTTTAAGAATTGTTTGATGAGGAATGACAGCCTTTTTACATACAAGTTGGACAAAACTACCCATTAGCGATTATCTTCATTATTAAGGGAGATATAAAATGAAAGGACTTACGCTACTTGTCCTCTGAAAATTTTTTGAAATTTCTCCTTGCCGCTGTAAAAATGTAATGGAAAATATTTTTAAGAATTTTTTGACGAGGAATGGCAGCATTTTTACTTAGCAGTTGGACAAAACCATCCCTTAACGATTATCTTCATTATAAAGGGAGTTTTGATATATACCTTTTCGAAAATTTACCATTGCTCTAGATAACGATAACGACAAAAAAGCTAACGATAACGAAGAAAACTTATATTTGTAAAGATTTTTGATTACATTTTTTAATATATTAATAAATATTACATATTATTACATTCCTACTAAATAGAAACAACTGTGCTTAATTTCAACTGTGAAACTTTTATAAGAATAAATGCATGGGCTCCTCAATTATTCAGAAAATCACAAACGTATGTGTTAATCGCTTTTCTGAAACTAAATTCAGTCAATCCTTACCAAAAATTCTTAAAAATATTTTCTATTACATTTTTACAGCGGAAAGGAGAAATTTTTAAAAATTTTCAGAGGACAAGTGGCGTAAGTCTATTCATTTTATATCTCCCTTATTAATGGAGATAATCGCTAAGGGGTGGTTTTGTCCAACTTCTATGTAAAAATGCTGCCATTTCTCATCAAAAAATTCTTAACAATATTTTCCATTACATTTTTACAGCGGAAAGGAGAAATTTTAAAAAGTTTTCAGAGGACAAGTGGCGTAAGTCCATTCATTCATTGTCCAACTTCTAGGTAAAAATGCTGCCATTTCCCATCAAAAAATTCTTGAAAAATATCTCCTATTAGATTTCTACAGCGAAAACGATAAATTAAAAAAAATTTTCAGTGGCGCAAGTCCACATGTTTTTACTAATATGCAATATTCTGCATTATTTTTGTGTATTATTTAGTTTATTTTTTACGATATGGATAGCTCCATTTATGCTCTAGACCTAGCTTATAAGCAAAACTGAGTTCTTTGTACTTGGAATTTATTATAAGAATTTTTCTAAATGCTCGATTTTCTCAAAACTACCAAAAATGGACTTACGCCACTTGTGCTCTGAGCAGCTCAATTATTAATTTGCCAGAATAGGGCTGTTAGTCATTTTTAACTATATTTCTTTATTTTTCGAGACCAAAAATTTTAACCACTTCCGATTTTGCCTAAACTTTCAGAATTTAATCTACTTATGAAATAAAAACACGAATTCGAGTAAAAAATTAAACATTTTTTTATAAAGTTTTTACTTTCAACATTCAAATTTGGTAAAAATGGAAGAAAAAGCGAAATTGCTTAACTTTTGAAAAATCATAGCTTCAACAAGGATAATTCGATTTTCACATCGGAAGTTTTTTTGAAAAGACTATAACAAGTAATTATTAAAAACCTATAAAATGATTTTGAATTTAATTCGGGCTCAAGGTCACTTTAAAAAAAACAGTCTTATATATTTTTTTAGCGAAAAATGCTGAAATTTTTTGAATTTTTATTTCAATTTCGAACTTACTGTTTCGAAATGGCAAGATTTTCGAATTCAAAAATACAATTACTTTGCTATATAAATCCATAAACATATATTACTTTTTAAGTTTTGTACTTACCGAAATGTTTTTAAAAAATCGTGTTTTTAACAACTCCAATTTTTAGAAGCCTATATGTCAATGTCAATTGACATTAAAAATGTCAATTAATGTAGTCCTACTAGGAGAACATTACAGCAGCATTTAAAAAAAAAACTGACACCCATTGTGATAAATTTGATATGTGTAGCATTTTTTTTAATTGAAAAATAAACAAAGTACATAATATTAAAAAAAAAATGGTTATTTAATCAACAAAGATTTGCTTATGCTTGGTTTTCACTATGTCATTTTTATGACGACACAAAAGTTTGTCATCTGAAATATCACCTTAATAAGAGTCTAGAGCATTTTCTGCATAGCTCCATTTAATAATTTAAGGGCCAATTTTTCAGTGTGTGCTTAAACTCTAGTCAAATTAAACTGAGGTTAACTCACCAAAATTGGGCATTTAAACTCGGTTTAACTAGATATTTTAGCATTCTTTGAAGTTAAATTGACTTAAATTATCATATAATGTGTTTATTTTTTACCTAAACCGAGTTTAAACGTCCAATTTTGGTGAGTTAACCTCAGTTTAATTTGACTAGAGTTTAAGCTCGCACTGAAAAATTGGCCCTAAGTGTTTTTAATTTTCCAAGATTGGCAAAGTTAGAAAAAATGTCAACATGTTATTGTCAATTTGATTGACAACTACTGACCACTGAAAATGACATAGTGAAAACCAAGCATTATAGTTAACATTCAGAATGCTAGCTTTTGGCGAAATAAATATTTGATTATTCAAAATAAATTATGTATTTGAACCAGCAAATTTAAACAAAATAAAAAAAAACCTGACACCCATCTTTTTTTTGTGGTTCTCTACTAGGGCATCCAATTTCGGGACTTTTCGGCAATCCCGGGATTTCGGGATTTGAAAAACAAAATCCCGGGATTGCGGGACTTTTTCGGGTTTGACAAACTTTAGAAAAGGTTTTTTTTTTTGAAGACGTAATATGAAGTTTCGCAGTAGTTATGCTTTGTTTTACAACACAAAACGTTGCAGAAGATTTTAAAAAACTAAGAAACACAGTTTTGATTGAATGTTTGGATAGTATTTATTGTTTATTTATGAAAAACAAATATCAATTCTTTAAAAAAAAATTAATTAAATAAAATCATTCAGAAGGTTCATAAAATTATTTAAAAAAAATAAAATAGTTTAATATTTTGAGTATTTCTAAGTGGGAGTTTTGTGATATTGTATGCAGCTTGTTTAAGGAAGGTTTTTTAAATTTTTTAAGGTTACATTTTCGTTTTTCTTAGTTAGTATTTTGTACAGTTAGTTCAAAAAGGTTTATATTTTTATATTTTTCACGTCACATTCTGTACAGCTAGTTAAAAAAGATTTTTTTTTTGTATTATTAAAATCACATTTCAGCATTTCTAAGCAAGTATCACGTGTTTAAAACATTATGTTAGTTTGTACAGCTTATTTAAGAAAAAATTTTATTTTAAAATTTTTGTAATCATATTCAGGTTTTTCTTATCATTGACTTGTTTGTACATGTTCATAAAATTATTAAAAAAAAAAATTATATAGTATAATAATTTTAGTATTTCTAAGTTAGAATTTTGTGTAATTTTGTAAATTTTGTTTAAGGAAGTTTTTTTTAAATTTGTAAGGTAAGATTTTAATATTTTTAAGGTAGTATCACGTTATATTTTGTACAGCTATTTAAAAATGATTTTTCTTTTTGTTATTTTAATCACATTTCAGTATTTCTTAGGAAGTATCATGTGTTGAACACATTAGACCTTACCAATAGTCGATTTAATGCCTACTCTAAATTTAGTGTGAACTTTTCTGACATTATTTCTATAGAATTTAGGGTCAAAAAGCTTACACTAAATTTATAGTCGGCATTAAAATGACTATTGTTAAGGCTCATTGTGTTATTTTGTACAGCTAGTTTTAGAAAAGTTTTTATTTTAAAATTTTTTGAAATCCCAAAGTTTTTCTGAGGTGATATCATTGAATTTTTTGTTGGAATATTTTGAAATTTTTTGGAGTAGAGGCAATCCCGGGACTAAGAAAAGTGCGGGATCCCGGGACTGGATGCCCTATCCTCTACACGTAGAATGCACCATATTCTTAAGTTGTGCATGGATTTTATAGTTAATAGCTCGTTGAAAAGGTAATATCATCACCTGATACCAATAATGCTTAGTTTTGTAGAAATCTAAAAGAAAACATCACTAGTTGTTCAGATAAATTTTTCAACTTTAGACCCCTTATAACTTTGAAACAATTGAGAGCGTCCTGAAATTTTGGAACTTTGGCTTTAGAAAGTCCAAATGTGTACACGGTTAACAATTTTGGACTACTTTTTAATAAAAACTTTGGTTTAAAGACATTTTTAATCCAAAAAGTACTATTTTTTAATCCAAATTTTTGTTTAATTTAGCTGGATCTCAAACCCACGTTTCTGAAAAGAACTTACTTGCATTCGTAATGATGGAAAATAAGCGAAACTATGTCAACAACTGAGTTGGACGAGTGGATAAGGTATTGGACCAGCACATCAGAGGACGTGTGTTCAAATCACGAACTGGTCAGAATATTTTTATACCCCCACGTTTAAAAAACGTAATGGGGGTATATTAATTTTGTCACTCCGTTTGTAACGCTCCGTTTGTGACGAAAGCAGCCGTAATTTTTGAGCTATCATAACGAAATTCAAAATATAAGCTTTTTATACAAAAATGGAGGTCGAGTTTGAATCTGAGTAAAATCGGATGAAAACCTCGCCTACCTCCCATACATAGTGACTTAACCAAAACGGTAATATCTCTTTAAATTCTACAAAATCAATTTAATGACTTCAAATATCGCACAGTGTCTTAAATATTTAATATTTATTTTGAGTATTAAATTTGTAAAAATCAGATGAAAACCACACCTACCTCCCATACAAAGTGACAACCAAAACGGGAAAATCTCTTTAAATATTTTTCTACGTTGCTATAATTTTCAATTTTTAACTATCAATTTATTTTTGTGTAACATGGAAACTTTTTCTAAAAATATATATAACTAGCTGAACCCGGTGTGCTTCGCTACTCCCCTCGCTATAAAATAAAATTAAAAGTATTTATATATTTTTCACGCCATCGAATTTTCGAAATAAGTCCACCCCAGCGCCACCTACCGTGTCCATTTATACACAAATTATTTTCTTATGATCAAACGTACATTCTGAATTTCAGTTAAATTGGTCCATAAATTCAAATTTTTGATATAAGTCCACCCCAGCGCCACCTATCGGGTCCAAATATAGCCTATGTTACCCACCGTACCAAGATGAACATTACCTGAAAATTTCATCAAAATCGGCCCAGCCGTTTTGGAGTCCATACGTTACATACATACACACATCCTATTATATATATATAGATTTTTTTCATTAGTTTTCAAATTAAATTATCTCATTGTTATGAGATTGTTTGTACTACAATTACTTGAAATGATCAAAATATCAGGACAATGATTCCAACATTTAGTTAGTAATATTAGTTTAAGATATATTTATTTTCATTCTTCTTTTTTCCATGTATTTCTTATGAAAAATTAATTAAGATTGAATAATTTTTAAGTTTAATACAAATGTTTAATTACAAAATGCTTAATTTCTACGATGCCAGTGCTTTAATCATAAGGTTCTTACCTTGTTGCACTGTTATGTCAAATAAATAAATAAATACAAATACAATAAAAAAAAATAAAAAAAATATATAGATATTTAACAGTTTGCTTAAGACTTTATATAACTCTAATTCGGCCGTGGGGGTATTTTAACTTTGGCCCAGTCGAAGATAATTCCTTACTAGTTTTACTTTACTTTGATTAAGATGGGTCTCGAACCCACGTTTCTGCTCGCTTGCTTACTTTCTGCAAGCTTACTTGCATTCGTTATCATGTAATAAAATAAGCGTAACTTTCTTAACAGCTGAGTTGGACGAGTGGATAAGGCATTGGACCAGCACAACAGGGGACGTGTGATCAAATCATGAGCTGGTCAGAAAAGTTTTTTATTTTAAGTTGATATTTATATTGCTTTTTTTAAACTTTTTGCGAATTGAAAACTAAACTTTTTTGAATTGAAAAATTTTAAACTTTTTCTTGAATTTAAAAGTAATCTTTTTTTGGTGTTGTCCAATATGTAATCCAAAGAAGTTTAAAATTTAGTACAAGATTTTTAACCGCGTATAGTCCTCATAAAAAATGTTGAAAATTAAAGTTGTCTCTTTTCTTGAATTATTATCTTTTATGTTTTTTGACCTTTCCTTATTTAAAAAAGTATAGCAGTGAGAGGACTGCCGACCGAAGCAAAAACCTACATATAAAATATTAGTATTCCCTTACTGCTATATAAGAATTTTCATGCTAATAGGAGGTTTCGGACTATCCTACATGCAGGATGGATTTGACAGGTCGGACGGACATCTTGCTGGTGCTGCTCCTGCCGACTCTCGAAGAACGTTGGCATGCAAAAGAATCAGGACATTTGCGCTGCACTTGCTTGTGCTGCTGGTGATGGCACTTTTAGGATGATGGCTAGCAACAAATTTTGCGATGCACTTGCTGGTGGTGGCCAGGGATGACCATGATTACAAATCACGATTACTGATTATGATTACATGTATTCAGATTGCACAGATTACTTGATTTTTCTAAATATTCAGAAAAATCACATTGACAACCAAATAAAAATACTTTCAATTAAGTAATAATTAAGTAAGTAAGGTATGGTAGTTACATGAGAATATAAAAAATAAAGTAAGCATGCAAGGTGATTAAATGATTTTTAAAAAAATTAAGTAATCATAACATGGAATTATATGATTTTTTAATAAATCAAGTAGTCAGTAATCAGACCCAGCTTTCGGTGATTACAGATTACTTCTCGTCAAACAAAAAATTCAAAATTTGTATGTAATTTTATTATTCCAGTAATTGCTATTTACCATGAATACAATATTTTCTTCAGCAGCTATTAGTGAAGCAGATATAAGTGATGTTAATGTTTGCTAGATTAGTTTTGTTAAAGAAGTGGTAACAATAGTGCTCAGAAACCTTTTCTGTATTTTACTTGTCTCAGTTTTACAGTTGAATGACATATATAAAACAGATATAGAACAATATATTAGTTAAAGAAATCTGCAATCAACGAATGGTTAAGCTTGATTAATGATTACTGATTTCTCAAAAAAATCACTGAATACTTTAAAGTTATTAATGATTTATTTTAAGTAATCAAGTAATAAATTTGTGTATGATTAATTGTAATCAGTAATTTTTTATAATCATTACACGAAAGTAATCATTACTGGCCAACCCTGGTGGTGGCACTTGGAGGACGTTCGTCAGCAAAGAAAGCCATTTTAACTTTGCTGCACTTGCTGATGCACCGGGAGATCGATGGCCCACACGCACGCACAAAAACTCAAGCACTTTCGTTATTTTTTTTATTAGTTTGTTCTCTTTTAAGTTTTTTAAGCTTACAATATTACAATTTTACGAAATAAGTTGCAAGTACAAGCACTCGAATTAAATATGTCGCAAATTGAATAAAATGCAAATTAAATAAGATATTTGCGCTAAAACATGACCGATATATGAAACGTCAAAATTTGTAATTGTCAAAAAAGACAAATTTATTTCAACACACACAAATTTTATTCAACCTGATATTTTCACTAAAAGTGCACTTTTAAAGCACTGAAGCGGACCGTTTCGTTGTTACCAAAGCATATACTGTCGTTGTTACCAAAGCAAATGCGTTGTTGCCAAAGCATTCAAAAACTAATTCCCGATTTTAAATAAATTGTAAAAAAACTATTATATTATGTTTCTAATTCGTTGATTTATTTCTTAGTTTTTATTGTATCCTACCACGACTGAAAAGTTTCCTTTTGACACACACCCTTTATGAAAAAATTTATTAAGAAAACAATGATAGTTGACAACTCTGAAAATAAAATGCCGCAGTGGTAAAAATAAAAAGCCACTGACAAATACAACAAGTGTGAATATTGTCAAACTTTGTTTGACGGTATATAATAAAATAAGAGCATGCATGTAATTATTTGAATGTTCAACATATTACTTTATCACATCTTAAAGATTAAAATGTTAAAATACTCAATCCATACATTATTTTTCTTGTCTGCGAATGAAGTTCCAGCAGAAAAAAGCAGAAAAAGAAGAAGATCGTTCCATTTTTAAATCTCACCATGAATAGCGGCTGTTTGAGTAAAAGCAAATTGTTCAAAAATGTTGACAAAAACAACAACTGAAGAAATTGCCAAACTTTAAAAGCATACGTAGACCAATATAAAGCGAATTAATAATAAGTTTTGGTTGCAAACATCTTATTGCAAACATCTTTTTGCAACCTAACTTAAGCATTTATATACTAACAAACAGATTATTTGAGGGGTTGCCAAGTGATTTCTTTGTGAGCTTGCGGCCGATTAAGAACAAGAGTGACGATCATTGATGATTTTTTATGCACAAATACAAGCAAACATTTTTGAGGTTATGTTTTCTTATTTTCCTATCTTCCCAGCTAACCAATCGGTATGAAAACGGTACGTTTTATTACCCACTCGCTGTGTGTGTTAATACGTTTCTGCTACTGAAAACAGCATGCATAACGGTACAAAAACGTACCTTTGAAATGTTATGAAAAAGTGCACTTTTAAAAGCACTTAAGCGGACCGTTTCGTTGTTACCAAAGCATATACTGTCGTTGTTACCAAAGCAAATGCGTTGTTGCCAAAGCATTCAAAAACTAATTCCCGATTTTAAATAAATTGTAAAAAAACTATTATATTATGTTTCTAATTCGTTGATTTATTTCTTAGTTTTTATTGTATTTTTAAATTTTATATTTTTTCACATATGTTTTTTTTTGAGATGCTTTGAGATATAAAATCAAAAGAATCGACAAAAATTACAAAATTAGTAAGTTCTAATAAGAACATAAAATTAAATAAACATTTCCATAATGATTTATGATGCATTAATTCAATATCTTTGCTTCCGCAATCACTTGCAAACTCATATAAATTGCAGTCATTTTCTGGAGGCAGTGAAACATTTTTCTTTTAAGGTATTTTATTTTGCATAGAATTAGATATTTCTAAAGCTTCCCTTTTGATGCTTTTAGTCAGTTGCATTTTAATTTTTTATCTTAAACAGTTATCACCTTTTTCACTTAGAACAGAACAAATTATTTTTGTTTAGCGGCAAAAATAAAGTAACCAATATCAGGCAACTCAACTTCACAACTGAACTACTTTGATTTCAATACAACATTCAATGCATGTTTTAGAGTTTGATGGAGAACGGGTGGAAACGAAAGATCTGTAAAGACAAGAACAAACGACGCTAGCGCATCAAGTGGATTTGACATACATTTCAATTCAGTGCTTGAAAAATATAAAAAGGGACTTTTCAATTATAAAGAGAACGGTTGAAAGGTACAAACACATGCCGTTTTCATACCAGCAAATCAGATATTGCCGTTTTTAGCTCCGATTTGCTGGAACAGTCAGTTTCATGGCTTGTTGGGTTGTTATCTTTGCTGTCTGTATTGATGACGAGAGTTCCTCGGAAAAATACGATGACACAAACCAAAGATTTACTTTCTACCAAAATCGTTCAACGCGCCTAAAGAAGTTTTCACTTCAAAAATACTTTGTTTGAAAGGCGCATTCAAAGTTCGTTCAGGCAAAATGTGTAGTACAATCTGTATGACGTAGTGAATTTACATATGTTTGGTTATCACCCGATTTCTTCACCGAGTATTGGCGCTAATCCGTGGATTAGACCAGTTAATGGTATATAGTTTGTACACCATGAACTGGTCTAATCTGCTATCACTGGTTTAATCTAAGAAATGAGCTATAAGTCAACTTATGACCCGCCACTGCTCATAAAAGACCAACGTTCAATGAACTCACTCAGACTATGAGTAAAACCCATAACATAATCTCTCTTTATCAGTCGCTATCTCAATGGCTCCACCAAAGGCTCCACGTTTTCATCACCCACTCCTTTGTTCTATGCTATAGCCTGTAGCAGTGCATCGTCGCACTTGCAATGCAATTTGCAACTATTCACTCGGTCTCTCTTCTCTCTATCTCTTTGGCACACTCTCTATCACTCTCTCTATCATAAAAGTCAACATAAAAGTACGCCTTAAACTATGCTACGAAGTCAACTCAGGTCAGAGTGTCGCTCCATACCATACTCTTTTTTACACGCTCATTCATCCGACTTGCACTATGAAAATCCTTTGGATACGGCTGGCGCTCGCTGCTTTGCACTTGCATTAGTTTTCAAAACGGTTCAGTTGTAAATTTTCAGCTCAACAAAACGGTCGAAAACTCGGAAAATACGGAAAATCACATTCAAACTGAATATTTAACATATTTTTTACCAACATACATATTAAATATATGTAGCAGAAAATAAAAAAAAAACAAATACAGTAAGAAGTGATCCTTTTAAGTGCCTGTAATTAGAATAATTTATGGGCGTAAACACCAAGCTAACCTACACCCACCCTACGTTACAACTTTAAAAAACACTGTTCGCGGGCATGTTTATTTGGTGGTTTTACTGTTGTGTTTTGTTTTTTTTTCTTCTAATGCTGTGCAGCAGTGATACGCATCGTTTTTTTGTAGCCAGCGAACGCATTTTGGTTACTTAAGCAGCCAATTGGCATAATTACAGTTATAGGTCAAACACCCCGTGCATATTAAAAATACCACCTCCACGAACCCAGCCTTGCCGTGTTTACCGCACTTTTATTTGCCGTGCTGAGTGCACTTGAGTATTTCCGGTGCAGCGCCACAAAAGTTTTTGGAATGAGCGCCACTAAAATTGTTTAGTGTGCCAAAGTGTTTCCTTTTAAATACATGCTGATTTTAATGCTTTTTTATTGTTATCGTTCCGTTTTTTTTTCTTTTTTTCTGGTCAAGTAGCTAATCGTAATAGAACGCTAATTTATTAAAGTGTAAATATTTGGCCAAAAAAGGAAGCTCTTCGGTTGGACGTTAAACACAAAATATTCAGTGAATAACGTGAGCACGGCGAATACAAACAAAAGGGTTTGTAGTGGGGTCAAAAAGTGTAAAGTTTGGAGTAGAAAAATATTTTTGATTTAATTTTGTGCATCTAAAGAAAAACACTTGCCTTTGGATTATTTGCTGAACTGGAGATTTTTAGGCAACAGACACGTTCTATTGCTGCACTCAAGAGAAAATCACAACTCAAGGTATATTTGGTTTTTTTTTTAAATAATAAGTTTACTTATAATTTATATCTTCTAGCATTGCTTACATTTAGTTAAATTTAATTGATGTTTGGGTTTTTTTTTTAATTTTGTACAAAGCTGTATTTTGTGTCACTATTCTTAATTTGTGCAAAAAAAAAAATTTAGAAAAATGCAATTATTTTTGTTACACTGTGTGGCATGAGTAGACACAAGAGTTCAAAGGTAAAGTGCTCAAAGCAGCACACAGTAAAAAAAGTCGAGAATATTTACTATTGTATATAAGATAAGATTGTTTTTAAGTCTGCTATTATTTTTTGGGTTAATATTTTCACCACTTTTTGTATGGGCAAGTCTTCTATGAATTGTCCTAAATAAAAAAATTAAAAAATTAATCTCAAAAAAAAAGTTCAAAAAACTAAAACCCGACTACTTAAAAATCACGCTCTAAAAAGTATGAAACAAGAAAATGTTCTCATCTGAAATTTTTATGTATAAACTATTCAATGGTTTTTGTTTATTAAATAAACAACTTACACATAATATATTTAATTATATTTTATACATATTTATAGCGATATTCATAAGATATCCGTAGTCGTATAGCCACCTCCTATACCATATATGGTTATATGACGTCCTCTAGACGTATGGTGATATGTCGTCCTCTTGATGCACTTTGCCCTAAAGGTTATGATCGCTTACCACTGTTACAATGTATAGTTTTGTTAGGATAGGTGGCATACGACCACGAATATCTTCTGAATATCACTATGAATATGTATAAAATACAATAAAATATGTATATTATGTGTAAGTTGTTTATTTAATAAACAAAAACCATTGAATAGTTTATACATAAAAATTTCAGATGCTAACATTTTCTTGTTTTATACTTTTCAGAGCGTGATTTTTAGCAGTAGGATTTTAGTTTTTTGAACTTATTTTTTATTTAAATTATTTTGGGGATACAATTTTTATACAATCGAAAGTATTAGCTATTGGGGGTTGGAATTAGTTTTAAAGGTTTTCTAAGAGATGGCGTAACTATCAATAGATCGCATCGGGTACACCTGTGACTATATTCATTTCAAAGCACATTGTCTAAGCTTCATTTTTTAGTATGTGTCATTCCACTGAAGTGTAAACAACATATATTTTTTTCTCTGTGAACATGTCGACTTTCGTTCCAACAAAACGCAATTTGCGGGAAGGTTTACTTTTGTGCTTCCATTTGAAGAAAAAAGCGGTTGAAGCACAACGCACGCTTACTGAGGCTTACGGGGACTATGCTCCATCGATTTCTACTTGTGAGTACTGGTTCCGTCGGTTTAAAAGTGGTGATTTTGATACGGAAGACAAAGAGCGTCCGGGCCAGCCGAAAAAGTTTGAAGATGAGGAATTGGAGGCTTTGCTCGATGAAGACCCGTGTCAAACCCTTCAAGAATTGTCAGAATCATTGGGAGTCGACTTATCAACGGTCGGCAAACGCTTGAACGCCATGGGAATGATTCAAAAGCAAGGAAATTGGGTGCCGTACCAGTTGAAGCCGAGAGACGTTGAACGGCGATTTTGCATGTGCGAACAACTGCTTCAACGGCATAAAAGGAAGAGTTTTTTGCATCGTATTGTCACTGGCGATGAAAAGTGGATCCATTACGATAATCCTAAGCGAAAAAAATCGTGGGGACCACCCGGCCATGCATCAACATCGAGGGCCAAGCCGAATATTCATGGCGCCAAGCTTATGCTGTCTATTTGGTGGGATCAGAAGGGTGTCGTGTACTATGAGCTGCTAAAACCTAACGAAACCATCACTGGGGAACGCTACCAACAACAATTGATGCAATTGAGCCGAGCATTAAAGGTTAAACGGCCGGAATATGCCAAAAGACACGACAAAGTGGTTTTTCAACATGACAACGCACGGCCACATATTGCAAGAACCGTCAAGGAAACGTTGGAGGCGCTGAATTGGGATGTGCTACCCCACCCGCTTTATAGCCCAGACATAGCCCCTTCCGACTACCACCTATTCAGATCGATGACGCATGGCTTGGCTGAGCAGCGCTTCACTTCTTACGAGGATACCAAAAAATGGGTCGATTCGTGGATTGCCTCAAAAGACGAATCGTTCTTCCGGCGCGGAATCCATATGCTGCCAGAAAGATGGGAAAATGTTGTAGCTAACGATGGACAATACTTTGAATAATATACATTGTACCGTTGTTTCTAAATAAATGCTCAAAAACCGAAAAAAAACCTTTAAAATTAATTCCAACCCCCAATACTTATTAATTATTTGATATTCAATGTATAAACAAAGATGCTTATTATGGCACTTACAATTTTTTTGTAGTGCATGACTTTATGTCCTGTAGAAGGCGCCACATTCAATTATATGTGACGTCACAAAGTCTATGATAAGCGGACTAAAAGAAAACGCTTCCAACGAGGGGGCGCTACATTCAATTTTATGTGATGTCACATCACCTATAACCAGCGCACGGTGAAAACGCTTCTAACGATACCTTATTTGCCAAGTTATGATTAGTTATTTAGAAATTAGGGTAGTTTAGAAGTAAGAGGTTTAGTTGACTTTTTGTCCTCCAGAGGGCGCTATATTAAACTTTATGTGACGTCACATAACTTTTCTTCACCGGACAATAAAAACCCTTCTAACGATATATCATTCACTAAAAAATTTTTCTCATGACCTTATGTCCGCTAGAGGGCGCTATATTAAATTAAATGTGACGTCACATAAACAATAACCAGAAATCTATTAAAACGCTTCCAACGATACTTCATTTGTCAAACTATGATAAGTAGTTTAGAAGTGAGAGTGGAGCAGATGAACATACATACTAGGGATGTGTAAGTCGAAGTCGAAAGTCGACTTTTGCTTGATAATTTTTGACTTTTGGCAGTTGACTTTCTGATATTGAAAAAAGTCGAAAGTCGACTTTTACTTTCGACTTTTTTCATTTTATGCGAAACAAAAATCTTAACGCTAATCTGAGAACTGTCTTCTCTAAACAAATAAACGAAATAGCTGTTTAACAACAAATAAAGCTGCATTGGCAACTCTTGATTCGATAAATGAAAAATAGTGGTCTCCAAAATTAAAAAAAGAGACTGTAAGTGGTGACAAAGCAATTGCGTATCATCTGATTACGTTACACGCGTAACAAAATGTTTTAATAAAATTGTCTATTTGAAATGCAGGTGACAATTTTTATCAGAATTTATTATTTTTGAGCTTCAAATTTTGTTTCGAAAAAAAAACATTACAACAAACTCATAGAAATTTTAAGAATACTTGTTACTTTGCCAGAATAGGGCAGTTAATACAAATTTATATTCAAACTACGCTCAAATCAATTTATTTTTTATTATAAAAAACAGGAATGTTCTGCTTGCCATTGAAATAAAAAAAAAATTTACAACATTGAATTGGTAAAACCGGACGCTTCTTTAACACTTCTAGCTCCTAGGTTAAAAAAGCAATCATTTCAAAATATGTATCCGTGAGTGTTCTCAAGCAATCTTACACCTTGGTAAGCAGCAGTACATAAATAATTCCTGCAAAATTACCCCCCCCCCCAACTCCATTTAGGTGCTCTTGTGAATGCCGAGATGAGACAAGCAAGAATTTCAAATGAAGTAGTTGTGATAGCGGCATCGACATCGTATAATCAAGAATCCGATAACAGTGACATATTATGTTTTTTGGATGAGGTAGTTAAAACAAACATGGACTCTGCAACTGATAAAATTGAAAGGGTGCCCACTCAGCTGCACCTTTATCTGGCTCACCCAGCTGTTGATCGAAAACTGAATAAAAATCCGCTTTTTGTCTGGAAATGCATGAAAACTATTTCAGGAAATTCTTCCTTTTCTTTGGTCCGTTGCAAAAAAATATTTTTCAATTGTTGCAACTTCGGTGCCATCCCAAAGGTTATTTTTTAATGCTGGTCTCGTAGCAAACCAATTGCCTTACAGGCTTTCGCCAGAACAGCTAAACATGTTGGTTTTTCTACGTTCAGTTGGTGAAGACATGTGGTTCCCTTAATTGTGCATTCACTTGCGCACAAATATATCGAGCCCGAACCACCGAATTAATTTTTAAATGGCAAACGATAGTATGACAACAAAGTCGTCAACTCCAAAAATTTCACATCTCTACGTTTAACTGTTCTAAAATTATATCTAACTCAAAAATAAAATTTACATGTACCGCTTATTAAAAAAAAAAAACAAAAAATGCTTCCCTTGTCAAATTTAGCTTATAACGCTTACGTTAATTCGGCGGTTATTGCTTGATATTTAGCCCAGTTATGAATAATTTTTCCTGGGGAATCTGAAAAGGGAGTTTTCATTATTAAGATAGCAGATAGAGACATCACATTTTATTTTTACTTTCATAAATATTGACGGTTGATGAAGAAATTTGCATTAAAAATTTCCAAAATATTCTTAAACTTTATCTTGAAAATGAACTCTCCCTTTTCCGATTACCTGGGATTAAAAAATTATTCATAAGAAGTCTGATTATCTATATAAGAACTAAAATTGCAACATTTTGTTTTTTTGTATATTATTTATTTGCTGAAGTTCCATGTTTTTGTTTATTTTTTAAACAATAAAAAATATTTTTCATATTGAATCATTTGCTTCTTAGCTGCCCTACAAAAGCGGTACAAAAATATTTTAAAAAAAGTCGGAAAAAGTTGAAAAGTCGACTTCTAACGGTTCTAAAAGTCGATTAGTCGACTTTTACATTTTCAACGGTTCAAAAAGTCGAAGTCGACTTTTACTGGCAGTTGCACATCCCTAATACATACATGCATATCGGTCAAACACATATACTTTCTCTCTCCTTTTGCTTCGCCGTGGTAGGGTAAAAAGTATAAAAAGTATAAAGTATAAAAAGTTTGAGAAATCTGCTCGTTTGGATTTTTTTTCTTTCGTTCGCGCGCGTAGTGAAAAATTTAAATTTTTTTTTTGCTTTTTTAAAGTATATTTTTATAAAAAAAAATATTTTTGTGGAAAGATTTTTGATAGAACCCTCAACTTTAGGTAATTGCGGTTCTTACTACGTAACATTTTTTTCGGAGTAAATGTTTGAAAAAAAATATTTTTCGTTATTCAAGTGGAGTTAAGGGGACAGTACACACCTGAATTTTTAAAAAATCAAATTCTTTTTATGATTGATTTTTCTTCAAAAGACCTCAAAGAATCTATTTTTAATGATATAAAATTAGAAATTAATTTCTATATTAAATGGCGAAAGTTTTAAGCTCAGAGCGGTGTTAAAAACTTTAAAGCGCTTTTTCTAGAAATCACATTTTTTGAGTTGGCGGGCGTGATAAAAAAAAAACTACTACACTGATCGTTCTGAAATTTGATATATGTTATTGTACACATATAAGTCTATAGATTGAACTACGGATAGAAAGATCGGTAGTGTATTTTTGGTTTTCAAGGGATTTTTTGGTCCAAAAAATCGGCTAATTTCGAAAAAGCCACCAACAAACGCCGCCATTTTGCCAATTTTTGCCAAAAAATTCTTTTAGTTCAATCTATAGCGGCTTTGATGCTGATTAAAATCTTGTTTTTATTTTTTTTCAGACGTTCCAGTGATCCAAAATCACGTCCGCCGTGATTTTTTGATGCTATTTTCAAAAACCTGCAGCAGCCAAAAAACGCACTGGAAAAATCCAAAAAAAAAATTTTTATATATACTATTTTTACATAAAAATAAATATGCAAAGTTCCAATAAGGTATCTTGTTTCTTTCTTAAAAAATGTGCATTTTAAAAATTAGATTTTTGAAAAATCCACGTGTGTACTGTCCCCTCAAAGTGTTTTCTTTTGAGTTGTTTTGCCATCTAATTGTGATTTTCTTAAAATATAGACTGTTCGTAATAAGTGTTTGGAATTTGGTTGAGCCTTTTTGTGCCTTTTCGGAATTATTCAGCTTTTTGTAGGAGAACTCCTGTCGCTATAATCAAACAAGCAAGAGCAGCCATCAACAATGTAATGCAATGCAGTTTTGTGCCTGTAATGCAATGTTTTTTGCTATTTCCTATTGTTTTGTTATTCTGTCGATGTTGGTGTGCGCTATAGGCTGTTCAACTGACTTAAAAATATTACTTATTTTCTTTATGTATTCATTGTTTGTAAACTAGTATGAAAGCCTGTCCTACGACATGTCTTTCGCACACTTACTTTTTGGAGCCATTTGCCGGAGGTAGTTAGATCAAAAACGTACTATTGTAAAACCCCAATATTGTCATTGATAAGTATCAAACACATTTTCTGTGCATACTTTTAGTCTGAACATTTTTGAGAACAGTATGTCTTGTAGAAGTACTTTACTGTCAAAAAATAATTACAGTGTGAGAAATACAGTGTGCGGAGCAGCATGCTTGCCTTTTATGTATTTAGATGTGCATACTTTCAGGCTGAACAGTTTGAGAGATATTGGGCACGGAGCAGCGTGCTTGCCTTTTATATATTAAGATTAAATTGTAGATTTATTAAAAAAATTAATTTTCACATACACACTGATATTTAGTACCCGATGAAAAAGGATAAAATTCTGCATCAGTAAGTGGTCAGTAAGTTGAGGTTTTTCTTTGTGCGTGCTCGCTATGATAAGAATGATTTTTTTCTTTGCATTCCACTTGCTTTTTTATATATTTAAAGCCAAGGTTAAAAATTAAATTAAATGGAGCCAACATGCTCAGGTATTTTTGAAACAACATGTTTTTCTCCATTTAGCTTAAAAATGTGTGTATTTTGACCATATACATATATAGACATATAGTTGTGAATAGTGTGTGGTATGTTGAAATTGTTATTGTTTTCTATAATTATTGTTATTTATTTAAAAATTGTAGAAAAAAAAAGTTGCGCTATGTTTGCGCCATGAAAAATTAAAGCCGTTTCTAAATATGAATTTGATTTCGAAAAATGCACCAATGTGCTGAATTCATATGTAATAACTAAAGTGATGTCAATTTACTATAACATATATTAATTTTTGTGGAATTTTAAGAGATTTTATAGTTTTGATAAAGTAACTTTGTATGGGAGGTAGGCGTGGTTTTAACTCAATTTTGTTGAATTTCATGCTTAGAGTGTATATAAAATATCAAAGCTGATATGTAAATTTTCAAGTACGTACATTAAGTTTTGTTTTGGAGCTTAAAAACATTTTACCGTTTAATTTATTTTTAAAACAAAAATTATTTTACACACAAAAATGTATTATTAGATTGTATGCATTTTAACACTAATTCGAAAGTGCATGAGTACAACTCCAGCGTATAAATGGTATACTAATGAACATTACCAAAAAGCAGAAAAGATAGCTCAAGATCTCTTGGTAGTTAATGATGTTGCTGAAGGAGCAGTTGCACTTGCATTTAAATACAATGACAAATTTACAAAGGACGAGGAGCAAAAACAGTTTTTATAAAAAAAAATAATCAATTGCAACTTAGAGATACAAATACTGAAAATTTAAAAATCAATAGATAAGAACAATCTTACAATAAATATATACCAGAATTTTACAATATGCACATGAGAAAGAAAAAAGTAATAGCAGTCGAGAAAAAATATAATTATGAGAAATATTTTAAGATTAAGCCTGGTTAAACAGGCAAAACACGAACCGCGCTGGCGGCCTTCCACAGGTCACAAAAATCATCTGAAACAAAAAATCAAAAGATTTTCCTGTTAAGTAGTAAGAGTGTGATTATGGAATAGACCACTTTTAATGAAATTGATTAAAAACTCAAAAAATGGTGGCTTTTAAATTTTTTTTTTAATTGTTACAGTAAATTTTCTTTGCTCTTTTGTTGATAAGAAATCCAATATGCAATCTATCTGTGAGATGGTGGTCCATTTATTTATTTATTTTTTTTTTTATTTATTTAATTTAATTATTATGTTCACATATAAGACAAAGTCTTTTAAATGCAGTAAGAAATCAAAGAATAACAACAAGTTATAACCAACAAATAAATAAAAACAAAAAAATTTTAATTTACTTATTTTAAATTAAAAAAAAAGAAAAAAATTGTAAACACGACTAAATTTAACTTTAAATTTTAAATTTAAGTTATAATCAACAAACAAATGCATTTGACTCAAGAAATTAAATTTAGTTATAAGCTTCAATTTTAACAATAAATTATAATTGAATTGAATTTAGACTTATGTATAAATTACCTTTAAGGAACTTTATCAAAAAATTAAGAAGATAACATTAATAGAATAGAAAATAGAAGAAAGAAGAAAGATAGTATCAAGAAAAGTGTTGGAATATTGCATGCTTAAAGTTGTGCTTATTTCGGATACTTTTGATTCTTGAAGGTAGCGAATTCCACATTCTGATAGCGTTCACAAAAAAGAGTCTGTTAGAATTCAAAAAATTGTATACAGGGATTACAAGGTTCATATTTCTGGTCGATCTACAAAACTGTAACTTATTAAATAAGTAATTAGGAGTTTGTGTATAAATCAAGTTATGCAAAAAATACAGTTTCTAGCATCCAAATAATTGAAAATATAGCAACCAAGTACTCGATTGCTCAAATGACTTATATGGTCAAACTTTTTAAGACCATAAACGTATCTGACAGCATTATTAAACACAAGTTGTAACTTAAGCTTTGACCTCGAATCAAGCTTACTGTATACAACTTCTGAGTAGGAAATTATTGGCATTATGAGTTGAACCACTAGCTTTCTTCTAGTCTCAACAGGCACAAATGATGCAGTTCTTCTCAGGTTCCGTAGGATATAGTAAACTTTACAAACAACAGAGTTTATATGATCTTCACAGGAAAGTGAGGAGTTAATATAGTAACCGAGATTTTTAACTTTACCTATAAATTTCAAGTCGACTCCATTCAGAAAAATGGCTGGTATATCAGAAAAAGAGTATCTAGACTTAAAAATCGGCATAACAAATGATTTAAGAGGGTTAAGATTAAGCTTATTAGCTTAAGCCCAATCTACTATTTTACTCATGTCTTCATTTACCTCAATACATAAATCATCAACAAGATCAATTGGTTTGGACAAGTACAGCTGAAGATCATCAGCATATGCATGCATGGTTACATGACGGCATTTGCTGAAAATATCATTAAGAAACATTGCAAATAAAAGCGGACCAAGTACCGAGCCTTGAGGAACTCCACAGGATAAATTGTCAAAAGCAGACAGACTATATCCCACTCTTACTCTTTGAGACCTTCCAACTAAGTAATTATATAACAGACGGACCGCAGTAATAGAAAACCCAAAATTAAGTTCTAGTTTTTGACATAGTAATAAATGGTCAACAGAGTCAAATGCTTTTGAAAAGTCCAACATGCAAAGCAAGCTTATATGCCCCATATCATATGATAATCTTATGTCATCTAGGATCTTCACAATAGCTGTAGAGCAGCTGTGGCCAGGTCGAAAACCAGATTGAAGTGGTGACATAAGGTTAAGTTTTCTAATGTGTTCGGAGATTTGTACAGCCATGAGAGACTCACATACTTTTGATAAAGCTGGTAAAAGACTTACCGGACGAAAATCACACGGTTCACAGGCATTGGGTTTTTTAGCTATAGGAATGATTGTAGCAGCTTTCCACGCATCAGGGAAGCAAGAACTTGTGAAACAGTGATTCATTATGTGTGTCAAAGGGCTTATGATGAAAGGTAAAATTATTTTTATAAATTTAATAGCTATTCCATCTTCACCCACTGCATTTGATTTAATATTATTAACGCAACGAGCAACATCACACTCATTTACAGCAACAAACTGAAAATTACATGGCCTTTCGGTAGTAAAAACTATCGTATTATCGACAGATGTGTTATAAGTAGATGTTGAGGTAGCGATAAAATAATCATTAAGAATATTAGGATCAATTAGAAAATCATCGGATTTCACATTACATACTCCAGCCTGTCTTAAATTGTTCCAAAGATTTTTGGAAGGTTGTGCTAAACTTAGCTTCGACATGAAAAAAGTGCATTTAGATAATTTAACAATGCAGTTAGCTTCATTTCTAGCTCTTTTGTGCTGTTCCCAATTAGATGTTGTCGGGTTTCTCTTCCAACGATTATAAGTTTTATTACGTTTTTTCAGGGCCAATTTAACATTATTTGTAAACCAGGGACAACTTCTGTTAGAGACACGACGTGTAGTCAATGGAACATACAACTCAAATAATTCACAAATTATATTACTTAAAAAATACAACTTCTCATTAACAGTACTAAGAAACCAACATTCGGACCAATTAATGATAGACAGGTCATTATACAACGAAACATAATCAATAGCTTTATAATTACGAAATGAAACAGTTTTAACAGTTAAAATCGGTGTCAAAGTTATATTCAAAGAACAAAAAAGAAGATCATGGTCAGATATAAACGATAATTGGTCGAAAAGCAAAACAGTAGAAACATCTGAAACAATAAAAAGATCTAATAAACTTGGAGTAGCATTAATTGCATAGCGCGTAGGTAAACTGGTATTTACTATTTGGAGACCAACTTCAGTCAGACGATCAATAAAATTACCAACAAGACTATCCTTAAATAAAACATTTATATTTAAATCACCACACAAAACGAAGTGATCATAGTCAATTGCACAATTCAACAATATAGTAAACAATTGCTCCAAACAACAATTACGATTCGGATTATACACACACGACAAGAAAACTTTTGTACAACTGTCATAGATTTCGACATTAAGAAACTCTACCTCTGAACCACTGGACATTCCTAACAGATTAACATTTAAGTTATTTTTACAATATATTGCAACACCCCCGCCTTTTTTATCAATTCGATCATTTCGAAAAAGCTTATAGTTCTGTATATTCAAACAAGATTCCATGAACATTCCATGTCCATTCCATGAACAATTTAATTACACTTATTTAATAAAAAAAAACATTAAGATTCGTTAAAAATTGACTCAGTTATGTGAGTTCCCAGCTTGAAAAAGTAGTTTTCCGGAAAACGTGTTTAAAGTTTTAAGTATAGTGCTACATGCTTTGACGGAGTCGGCTCGGAGGCTCATGACTTGTGAACCATTACTCATTTCGAAAAATGCCAACAAAAAAAGTTCGACCCAACTAACCATACTGGACCCTTAAAATCTTAAAGGTTCTAAATAAAATGAGGAAAATTAGAGAAACTAGGTCACTGAAGTCTTTTTATAATACTGGATTTGGTGGTATTTGGAAACTCTTTACGGTTTTTTCAGCTATGAAAAAACCTAACTGTTTTTTCTCCTCGTTCTTTGCTAATTCTTTGTCATTAGAGCAGTTCACAATCTTGGTGCATTGTTGCAAATGCGTTTTTGCAAGGGTAGATGATTGTGAGCACACCTTTAATATTACGATGTTGCAAATGTTTTACAACAGCTGTTTTTTGTTTACATTTGAAGTCGGACTCCTCTAAAAAATCAAACTAAATCATTATATTTTGCGAATTTCGTCCTCCGTCAACTTTTTGTTGGTACTATCCCTTCAAATTTGCCTTTTAAAATTCCCTTCTTTTCTTCAGGATTTTTTTTTTTATTATAAAAGAAACTTTTTGTCGCTAAAAATGTAAACAATGAAAACAGCTGTTCAAAAGCACTGTTCAGAAATTATCGGTGGTTGTGTTCAATGCAAAATGAAGACATTCGTTCACAGTAGCGTTATGCAACACGATTAGATTTGCATATGCAACATCCTTTTGTTATAGCATATGCATGAATGTTGCAAATGTATTTCAGTGCTTTTTGTTTGCATTTGCAACGATGCAATGAGATCGTGAACTGCCCTATTGGTTTTTGTTGCAAGTGCAACTGCTCTTTCAGCAACATCATTGAGCTATCTTTTCTGCTTTTTGGTAATTTTCATCAGTAAAACTACCATTCTGACAGATCTAGTTTAAAAAAACCGATTAAGATTGGTAAAATGCTATTATCAAATAATATATCTAAGAATTTTTTTGTATTTTCAGTGATTAGATATATGATTTAATTTAATTACATAATCAACATGTGCGACGTTTCGATTTACACTATAGTTATAATACTCATCCGCTATCGAATTAGTGTTAAAATACCTATAATTCTAATAATACATTATTGTGTGTAAAATAATTTTCGTGCGTTAAATAAATAATTATATATTTTAGAATACATTTTAACTATATTTTATATGACTCCCAAAATTTTCCAAAATTTGATATTTTTTTCAAAAAAATATGTTTACCATAAATTGCTGCAGAAAAAGCAAGTAAGGAACTATGGGACAAGTTTTTCTAAGGTTTGAAAGATAATAAAATTTTAATTTTTTGCTGTGAAAAATTGTAAAAAAGTTAGGTCAAATTCAAAATTTTGAAAAAATGTTGTTTTACTACATTAAAAAAGTCAATATTTTTGTTAAAAATCTTCAATTTTTATTTTACTAATCGATAGATCAGACCCATAAGCCCTTGAATAAGTTATTGTCAAGAACCAATTTTTACACCAAATATACTTTCACAGCATTTATAAAAGTTATATCTTTTACATTTTTAAAATTGCTCAAAATTTCAATTTCTTAGAGAGAGAGAGAGAGAGAGAGAGAAAGAGAGAGAGAGAAATAGAGAGAGAAAGAGAGAGAGAGAAATAGAGAGAGAAAGAGAGAAGTCCCAGTTTTCAAAATTTTTATGATATTATTTCCTAAATCTTATTCTTTAGTCCAAATATTCAGATTTTTTGAGGGGAGTGAAAATTGAGATACATATCGTCACTTGAGAAAATTAATGTCGTTTGTGAAAATTTCTACTTTTGAGATTATTAAAAAAAAGGAGCTGTAATTCAAAATCTAGTGGTGCAATATTTTTCAGAATATCAGGCCTATTTGCAGACACATTTCTAAATAGATTGTGAAATTTGTGTGCACTTACCGCTATTATTTTAGAATTTATAGCCCTTTTTTCCCAAAAATTTCAAAAGTGCTAATTTTCACATACGACATTAATTTTTCAAGCGACGATCTGCCAATATGAACAACTCTAGTGTACATGCTAAAACCTATAGATGTACATTAGGGCGGCTCGATTTAAAAATCGCCCATTGCTCAGTGAAAATCGTATTCTAGGGATCAAAATAAGAAACTTTGCTCGAGGAACTATACCTCTAAAACGAATTCTAATGCCCCAACTTTTGACTTTTGTCCCGTTGGGTCAAATTTTGAAAAATCCCTCTTTGACCCATTTAGAGTGCCCCAATCGAGTCCGGATGTATGACCGACCCCCACTAACTTTGGAGGGCCGATCCACTCATGCCAGTGGCGACCCCATTTCGCTGATTTTTTCATGTAAAGTGGCAAAAATGGTGATTTTTTTAAATGTTTGTATGGGGAACCTCCATGGGGTTCCAGGGGGTGTGCCACTGGCATGGGTGGATCGGCCCTCCAAAGCTAGTGGGAGTCGGTCATACATTTGGACTCGATTGGGGCACTCTAAATGGGTCAAAGAGGGATTTTTCAAAATTTGACCATACGGGACAAGAGTCAAAAGTAATAAATTTGACCCATTTAGAGAACCCCAATCGAGTCCAAATGTATGACCGACCCCCACTAACTTTGGAGGGCCGATCCACCCATGCTATTGGCACATCCCCTGAAATTAAAATTGGAAACGGTGCAGAAAAATCAGGCAATTTCCTCGAGTCAAATCACCATATCACTTTTTTTTAAATTCTTCAAGCCCCATTATCGTCTGCGCAAGAGACCCTACTCTGACTTTAGTTGATTTTAAAAAGTCCATAATTTTTTAACTATGCTTCAGATGTAAACACAAGCTAGGGTCTTATAGATGAGCAGTTTATCAAAAAAAAAAAAAAAATACAAAATCGAAGCGATACAATTTTTTGTTGTCCGCTTCACGTGGAATGGCCCCGTTGTTTTGTTGCTTTAGTCAAATTTTTACTAGTTTTTAATCTTAAATATTGTAGAGTGTCAAGGCAATTCCAAGAACAATGGCTTTTCTCAATAAGTGCGTAAAAGACTAGCTACAGAAATCAAAGCCGCATGGTAGACAGACGAGCCCGAAGCAAAAGGTGTCGCTCATACGCCCCGTAGCTCTGTTCTTTCAATGCTTAGAAACTGACAAACAAACACATACGCAGACACACACACAAACAAACACTCTCCCATACAAAACATCATTGTGAAAATGCAAGGATGTGCTCGTTGTAAGCACGCAACAATAGCAACATACAAAAGGCCCAACTGCTGATGGCTGACAGCCGGGTCAGCGGGGTCAGCTGTTTGGGTGTGGTGTAAGGTGTAGCGCTTAAAGTCTGGTTGGCCTCTATGAACTACACGAATGCAACGAATTACAATAAAAATAAAAAAAAAACCGAACTTTGCGATGTCCTTGTGATTATTTTGAGGGCAGTGCACTCTGCTGCAGCCTGGTTTGAACGTGGGAAACATGCAACGTCTAATAAAGTGCACCAATATGCCGCTATGTGGCGCTCAAAAGAAAGGAAACAATGTGTACTATCACTAGCACATGCACACACAAACACATACATATAAAAATTTATATTAAAACACTCACACAAACAAGCATTACCGTAGCGTTAAACTTGTAAAAGTAGGTTAACATTTGCACAAAAGCCAAAGAAAAGTCAAAGAAAACGATTTAGATTTTTTTTTTGTTTTTTTTTTGGTCTTGCCTTTTTCAACTTGCTTTGTTTATGCATTTTATGGAAATTGTTAATAAATAGCTATATATGTATATAAAAAGCATGAAACGTGATTTTAGGCAACTTTTTCACGGTGTTCACAAGCATTTTAATGCAATTAATCTGTGATTCGAAACATTTTTGATTTGTTAGTCAAAGTTTGGAAACCATGAAATATTGTTATTAAAATATGTGTTGATTTAGACCAAGATTTAGAGCGCAATAAAATTTATACGACTTTTGGATTATATACAGCAGTGAGCAAATCTAAATATAACAAAATATCTTAATGAAACCACTTGACATACACACGTCTGTAGAAATGAGCAAATTCAATTTTCTCCTGATTATTTTAGTAAGTTTGTTTCAGGATTTGCTTTCAAAAATAACAATTTTTGGGCCGAAAAAAATTTATTTTAGCTTTTCCCTGTTTTGTGTAACCTCAGTTTTCAACATTAGCAGTGTGTATTTATATTTTTAAAAATTGAGGGAATGCTGAATATTGCATATTTTTTTTTTGTAATGTTTCTTTCTCCAGATATTTCCTTTATTTTTATTTTAATGGATAAAAAATTTTTCCTTTTTTTGGATGAAATTTCTTTTTAACCCTTCATAGGACAAGTGCTCATATTTCGAAAAGTATCATTTAAATTGATAAAGATAGTGATTTTAGTATGAAAACAAATTGAAAATAACATATTTGTTCAATTTATTCGGATTTAATTTAAAAATAATAATTTAAGTAAAAAAAAATTTTTAATACAACACGTTTTTAAAATGAACTAAAAAGTATTTAACAATTTCTCATAGAGGTTGGCTTTTAGTTCTCCCAAAAACGTAAGGTGCTTGCTAGAGAGAATAGTAAGGAGTATTATTAACAATTGTAGTACGTTAGTGATGAAATTATTTCTTAACTCAGGTCCCTTGACTGTCAGGATTGAAGTCTTTGTATGGATGGTAGATTCAAGTTTGCTAAGGTTATTTATGCAGAGTTAATATTCTCTATAGTAGGGCCGTCCAGAATTCTTGCCCATGCGTCGACAGAGGGCAGGCAGTGCACTTTGTCGTCTGCAAGATGAGTTCGGGGGTGAAGCGGAAAGAGGAGCAGAAAATTTTGAGAGGATGAAGAGCGTAGATGTATAGAACACGTGAGAGCGAGAACATGCTGCAAATTTTTCCTTAAAAGGGTTTTTATTATTCGACATAACTACAAAAAGCGATGTTGCTTTGACGTATAATTACTTCGCAAAATTATAATTACAGCGCAAATTTGTTTGTTTGTTTTTGTCTAGACTTTGGGGTAAACGTACAGCCTTTAATATTCAACGTTCAAAGATAATATATATAACAAAATATCAGTTATGTGTGTGGCGAATAATGATAAAATTGTATAAACTTTTTTGCAGGTACAATTAGAACCTCTCACATGGCAGAAGATCAGTCCAATTTTAACAAAATATATATTTTTTCTCAAAATTTTAACAGTCAAAATATTACTAAAACTTTTTGTTTTTTAGGACAAAATACATACTCGATACGGTAACTGAATAATTTACAAAGTATTTACGGTTACAGTAATAAAACGACCGATTTTTATATCACTGAGGATGCAACATTGATTTTAGGTGGCTCTGAGCACAATGAGCGCAATTATAATTTTCGCAATGGGTTATGTCACACTAGCGCGGACACGGACAAATTTGTTGTTGTTTTCGCGGGTAAAATAAGAAACTGGAAATTGAGAGAGCTTCTTCTACCCGTGAAAACAACAACAAATTTGTCCGTGTCCGCTACGTGTGACATGCCCCAGTGCAGGCGCTCAAGCTAGGGTTACCATGAAACTATTTTTTTAAGAATACAAATGATATATTTTTAAATCAATATAGTAAAACTTCTTCTATCAAACATAATATTATACTACTAGCTGATATCCCCGGTGTTACTCGAGAGTCATTTATATAAACATTTTAACATACACTTCTCGATTAAATGCTTTTTAAAATCGGGAATAATGAAAAACATGTTGAATTTTATTTGAATTTTTTTTTATTTAATTTTATTTATCTACCGTTAGAAAGGTAATTGAACGAACATTAATCCAAAAAAGTTTAGGAAAATTTTTGTTGTTGGTGGTTCCATCTCTTGCGGTGAGCTAATTGAATTCAAAGAAGGGGTACGAAAAACATATTTAAAAAATTAAAAAGAATTTTTATATTTACTTAATCCTAAAGCAAGCACAATTACCTTTTCAATAAAATAAAAATTATGGTGGGACTCAATGCGTCCTTGATATATGGACATTTTAACGTCCAAACAAAGATTTATAATAAAAAACAAAATTTTTAACAAAAAAAATTTTAATAAAATATATTAAAAACAGCGGAGTTATTGGCATTAAGAGTAAAAACTTTGATTTTCATATAATTTTTTTTCCTCATTATTAGCTATCAATTTTTTATGAAAATTCATTGTACTAAAAATGATTGTATACCTACTAAAATTTCTATTAGTTGCGTTTTTTCATTGGAGATCAGGATCATATAATCGCATTTGCAAGCAAAGCAAAAACAACAAAAAGTCCAGCAAGTGAGCTGGACATTTAAATTGATCCAATTCTATGTTTTTAAGTGTTTATGACGCTAGATGACGCTGCGACAAAAAATTAGTAGATCACTATAAAGTATGTGTAAAGTTTATGTAATCCAAAATAATCGTAATTACTTTAGCCACACAACTGCATTCTTAGAGATAAATGGGGGACGTTCAAACTATATAGAGAATTTTAACACAAAACTAAGTTTTATTAATAGTCTGCTATGAAAAAATAGCTTTTTAGCCATAACTTTTGATTGGAAAGAGATATTGGGGTAATTTTTTCACATAAATTATTTTTGAGACTTGACTTTTTTGTAAAAAATATAAAAACAACATTTTGGAAAAAATAAATTTCGCGAAAAAAATCAAAATTTGTCATCAAAAATCAAAGTTTTGACAGTAAAATAATTTTTGCGCTTAGCTGGAAGAATTTTGCAAATAAATGCTATGTCATATGAAAGGTAGTCAGATTTGCTATTTTTAATTGATTTAATTTTTACAACAACAACAATTTTTGAGTCATTTTTTGAGTAAAAAGTCAATATTTTGGACCTTTTTTGGCATACTCATAAAACATATATACACTGACTTAACGGTACAGTTCAACCAATTTTTGTGAAGTGATTTTATTGAACTTTTGTACAAAAAAAAAATTTGAATGAAATATATTAATGGACAGCGGAGATATTTGCATCGAAAGACCAAACTTTGATTTTCATGTCGTTTTTTTCTCATTCTTAGGTAACGATGTTTTATGAAAAAGTCGTTGTACTGAAAATTTCTCCAATTTTGAAGATATGTGAGTGTTTTTGATGTCAAAATAACAAAAAATTTTTAAAATTAAATTTACAAAAATCTTCGATACTAAAAAGTTTTATAACAAAATTACCGTTAATTGAAAAATTTCAGAGGAGGCGTGGCAAAAACTAATGTGTACCTAGTTTGAGCGAAATCTGTTGAGCTGTTTAGATTTGTATAAAGGCCAAACAAACAAACAGAAAATTAGTTTTATTGCTATAGATTATTTATATTTAATATTACGATTTTAAATTATAGAAAACTTCTTCTTAAAATTTGACCTTAATGGAAAAAAAAATTAAATTTATGAAATAAACAATTCTATTAAAGCGTTTAGTCAAAAATTTGTTTTTTGGAACCGCTAACTTGGAGAATATAATTTTAATTTTTTTCCTTGCGCGAAACATTGCTCGTGGAGGCACAGCGTTAGCTACTTTTGTTAGCAATTTTCGCTACAGGCTCATCATTTTTCTGGCAACACTGATCACGATATAAATGGCGTTTTATCTTACGCTCTTTCTCATTTTCTTCTTACATGTCCCTCGTTCCTTTTACCTTCGAATTTATCCAGCATATGCTGTTGCCCGTGCTGCTTGCTGCGGGCAAGCAGAACAACCGTACGGGCGACTTTTGACACACCTTCTCTATAATTGCGAGCAAGGAAATATTGGTTGATCTGGCAATTTTTTGATGGTGGGGCAAAATATTGCCGCAATGGGTAATATATGAAATGGCATTAAATGAGAGACATTATTGCATTAAAAGATTTAAGTCTCTAGAAAACTTTAAAAGTTGTATAAAATGCTTTCATACAATTTATAACTCATTTTCCACAAACATTCTCGTTTTCTATATAAGTTTATTGATTTTATAGTTTTATTTTTCCACCAATCTTCATTTGTCGCCATTTTTATTGCTCGCAAGAGCAATATTCTATGCATGGCAATATTGCCCTGCAAGCGTTTGGCAATGTTGCCGGACATATTTCCTTGCTGGCAATTTAGCGTCTCCACGGGCAATATTTAGAAAATTCCCATTCTGGCAATATTTCATTGCCGGACATATTGCCCGTGGAGACGCTGTGTTAAAGGAGCAAACCATATTTTCAAAGCTAAAAAAAG
Source organism: Dichetophora obliterata (assembly GCA_963920525.1). Taxonomy (NCBI): domain Eukaryota; kingdom Metazoa; phylum Arthropoda; class Insecta; order Diptera; family Sciomyzidae; genus Dichetophora; species Dichetophora obliterata. The sequence continues at coordinate 246,401,829 of OY986436.1, forward strand.
AAAATGGTTTAAAAAAACACAACTGCTATATTTAATCAGTTTATCAGATTAATCAATTTATCAATAATATTGATTGATTTGTAAATGCAATGTATTGCTGCATACAAAATTATTAAAAACTATCTTTATTAAATATTATATACACAAAAATAAAGAATATTGATAAAATTGTATGTATATCAAACTGAATAAAGGTATTTGTGATATTTTTTTTTAATTTTCATATATAGTTCAATATTGCCCTTTATAAACAAAAAAATAGATGGTAGCTAAAAATAGTTAAGCTCTAAAAGAAAAAAGCTAAAAAAGGAGCTAAGAACTAAGACACAATTTTCGAAAAAATAAACAGAATCTAGCTATAAAATAGCTGAACTGGCAGCACTGATGGTGAGTGTGAGAGTCTGCTTTACGAAAGTCATAATTAAGCTCATTAATGTATTCAGGGCTACCACATTTTTATTATTAAAAACTTTATAAATTTAAGCTAAATACTTTATAAATTTAAACTGAATATCTTATAAAAGTTATAAAAATATCTTATAAGGGACGGTTAGTGTGTAAAATCAAATTGAGTTTAATAATATAGTGGTTTTAAAATTGTTTTTTTTTACAACTTTTACATTCTTAATTTACTTCAAGTAAAATCACGATTTCACAATCAATTTTTTTCCGCAAGAAAAGTTATAAGCTCACTTTTAGATAGCAGATAGTATATATATATATATACATATATAGAAATTAATTGTAAGAACACGTCTTTAAAAATTATATTGTTTGTTTTTAATTTAAATAAAACAACATATTTGTATTGCTTTATTACATGAAAATTTAAATAATTCTCATATGAGCTACTCAGTGCCATAGTGGCCCAACGCACAAAATATAAATCAAGTATGCAAAATTGTTTCGCTTTCTTTTCGTGCATTTAATTACACTAGTCAACACAACAATAATTTTTTTGTGGCTTGAGTCACGCTTGCGCTGAGAAGCTCTTTTAAGAGTACTACAAATCGAAGACGCATTATTGATTCCAAGCTCATATCAGAAAGTTGACTTCTCAAACGGGAATTTTGCATTTTCTGTTTTTTGCATTTTCATTATAGAAAATAGTTCCTCGCAGGGGAATGTGCTTCCAATGCTGCTATTATTTTGCAATAATACCTGAAAACAAGTGTATATTATAATTTTTTTTTTAACATTTCAGGGAACCTTAGCTTAAGTCGGTTTTTCAATGCAGTTACTTCCTCAGCATATTTTGAAATGTTCAAATCTTGAGATTTAGATAGCATTTCGAGGCAAGAAAAAAAAAAAATTAAAATTATATTCTCTAAGCTAGCGATTCCAAAAAACTAATTTTTGACTGAACACTTATACTGAATTGCTCATTTCATACATTAATTTTTTTTCACATTAAGGCAAAGTTTAAAGAAGAAGTTTTCTACAATTTTAAATCGTAATATTATAAATTACAGTATAATATTATGTTGGATAGAAGTAGTATTTATATATTAAATTAAAATTACAGTATAATATTATGTTGGATAGAAGAAGTATTTATATATTAAATTAAAATTATATCGTTTATTCTCAAAAAATAGTGGCATGGCAACCCTAGTATGAACATCTTCATTGCAAAAATTATAATTGCTCTTATTGCGCTCAGAGTCGCCCAAAATTAATGTTGCATTCTCAGTGATATGAAAAACCGGGCGTTTTATAACTTTACGATTTGTGAGAACAAAGTTCAAGTTCAAAATTTTGAGGGAAAAAATATTTTTTTTGTTTTTTGTCATTTTACGCCAAAATTAAAGCCAAGAATTAAAGCAAATAAAGCCAATGTGAGAATTTCTAATGGTATTTGCCATATTCAATATTCGCCACATAACTGATATTTTGGTATATATTTTATCATTGAACGTTCAATATTAAATGCTGTACGTTTACTCCAAAGTTTAAACAAAAGCAAACAAACAAACAAATTTTTGAAAAACCTTGCTGTAAGACGTAATTATACGTCAATTATACGTCGCTTTTTGTAGCTATGTCAAATAATAAAAACCCTTTTAAGGAAAAATGGTCTTAATATGCAGAATGCGCAACACTGCTTTTTCATAACAGCATGCTCTTGTTCTCACGGGTTCTATGCAGTGTGACCAGAAGATTTTTGAAAAAATATGCTTTTTGTTAAAAAAAATATGCTAAATATTCCACTTTCAATTTTTATATTCCAAAAAAATATTCCACTTTCAATTTCAAAGATATATATCTAAATAAGTCAAAATATGCATATAAAAAAACACAGAAGCAAGTTTAAAAACATTTATTTATTTGATTACTATCGCACTTAAATTTATTTTCTTCTCCTATAAAAAATTATAAACATTGTTATGTTTTTTTGAATTTTAAGTAACGATATAAAATATACAAAACTAAAATTCAGGCACATCTTCGAGGTCAGTTCTTAAATTGTTGCTTGTATTATTATCATAGAAATTCGCATTTCTAAATTTTTTTATTAAGCTATCTAGTATTTGATAGGCATTACAACACTTTTTTTGAGCATGCCGCCATGTTTTTACATTCAACAAATTTTTTCTTGCGTTGAGTTTTTCTTGCATTCTATTTTGAATTTTCGTTTAAATAAGAAAGATTCATATAGCTAAAAATGTTCTCAACCTCAGCATTGCTAAATGGTAAGCTAAGCGAGAAAAGCACAAATTTTGATAAATCTTCAGATTCCGAACTTTGATCAATAACTTTTTTTTCTGCTTTATTGTTTTGAATCCACATTTTAAAATAGTTAAAAGAAATAGCTATTGTTAGCAATAATAGTGGTAATCACGATGTGGTGCATTTGTGATAAATTTTTGCAAAATATACAATACTTACAACTTATTGTGATCGAACCTTCATTAAAATACATATTGTATTTTTAAAATCAATTATATTAATTTTTATTAAATAAACTCACAGCGTAGCCTTTAGCTTGCTCCATGCTGTGTAGAAATGCTTGTACAATCAGCTGATCTCATACACAACTTGTATATTTTCCACAGGGTTGTATATTGAAAACAGAATTTTTTTTTTGTTATATTAAAAAATTTACTACAAATATCAAATTTATCAAAAATACACAATACAAGGGAAAATACAACACATCGTGACTACCCCTAATGTTTTCTTAAGTAAATTACTTACTGCTGTAACATAATCCATAAAAAAATTTTACCAAACAAACATATAAGCAAATTTACTTCACTTATTAAGCTGCGTGAAGTTATTACATGAATTGCAATAAAATTGACAACGAAGAAGTTAACCACAAAATGAATTTCTTATATTGCGTTTTACAAGGTGGTTCAGAGATAAAAAAAAATGTCGATAGCCAAAAAAAACCCATTTAGTAACCAAATAGACATTTTTTTATTGCAATTTTTGTGAATTTTGAAAAATATAATCATACGAAAAATATTCCACTTTTTATGTTGCATATTTTTATAAAAAAAAAATATGCTTCCCGAAGCTTAAATATGCCAAAGTGGAATATTATATTCCACTCTGGTCACACTGGTTCTATGCATTTACGCTCTTCATCCTCTCAAAATTTTTCACTCCTCTTTCATAGGCAACATAGGTTTGGGAATCGACCCGGCCTAATATATATATGAATTTTTTTTATTTTTTTAATTGCTTAAAAATAAACAAAATCAAGTAAAAAATTACTATAGGTCCAAGGAAGGTACCCCTAGGGTCTAACCAATTTCGAATATTTTCAGTATACATCTACTACTCTATTTGGCTACCCCTGTGACGAGTTTTTGTTAAGATCGGCCAACCTATGTATGTAGCTCCCATACAAAATCAAGTAAAAATTAATATAGGTCCAAGAGAGGAAACCCTAAGGTCTAACCGATTTCGGCCATTGTTGAAATTTTTCTTAATTTGCTGAAAGCTATTAAGCATACAAAATTGCATTATAACACAGTACGACAAAATCAAATTTTTTTGAGTACACATGAGAAATGTTAACAGAATATGAAAAAAGGCTTAAAATAAAGAAATACGTGTCTCGGCGTTTTGCTGTAGCACGTCAGAATTTTGAGAAAATCGAATTTTAAGCTTCGAAGGACCGTGGAGGTTCACTTGTAATGTAATACTAGTATACAAATTTCCATAAAAACAAAAATGTTGGTTATTTTTTAAATTAACATGCAAATTAAAGTGCCATCTAGCGGAGAAAAAATTGTTTTTTTATAAAAAAAAATCAAATTTAATTCCCTTTTCAGAACTGGCTCAAGCATTAAAATCGGTTCAACCATTCTGTTTTTATAGAAATTTTTATAATAGTATTACATTACAAGTGAACCTCCACGGTCCTTCGAAGCTTAAAAATCGATTTTCTCAAAATTCTGACGTACTACAGCAAAACGCCGAGACACGTATTTCTTTATTTGAAGCATGTTTTCATATTCTGTTAACATTTTTCATGTGTACCAACCACTGTCGTACTGTGTAATAGGAGCACTCCTTCTATAATTGTCCAACTTTTGTGTGGGAAGAACGCACTGTGAGGCGGACAAACAGACATCGACAAATCGACTCTGGAGGTGATATTTATTTAGAATACATATACTTTTCTGCACGTGCCACGCCTCCTAGTGGACGTTTCAAACGGAGTAACAAAACTGATACACCCCTAGCGTAGTACACGTGCGGGTATAATGACCCCTCCCCCACCCTACCCTAGGCGAAATTCTGAATGCGCCTTTAGTTATCCCAAATGGATAATCAATCAACATTATCAGTGATTAACGGTAAACAACATAATAAAAGTTTAACTTATTCGCCTGTTACTAAAAACAAAATTTATGTATAATAAATCCAACAGATGCTCATAAATATTATCCATATATCATGACCATAAATAAACAGACATGAAGATCGTAAATGCAGTGGATGTTAATAAAAATTGTTGACGAACACCAAAAGTTAGAATAGCCTGCTAACCGTTTATAGACTGTATATAAGTATATAAGTATATTTTAATAATCTCTAAGCAATGCATCAGAAATTTCAAAATTCTTTGCTCCTTAAAACTCCACTTTACTCTCTTATAAACCATAGGCAATCTTTTTTTTCTTTCTATCAACAACTTTGATCAAATACGTAGTGGAAATGCAAGACGCTTATTTATGGGGGGGGGGGGAGATATGTTTGTTGGTGGGAAATATATTCCCACCACCTTATAAAGGTTTAACTCGAGTACGTAATTATTACGCAAGCTATATTCATAATTCAATGATAATAAACTACTTTTTTATTGCTCTCTTTAAACTGCAATCTCCAATAACGTTAAACAAAAAATTAATTTACGTTTAACCATAAACTTTATTAAATGCCAGTTCAGTTCGGTCCACTCGGAGACCGTGGCCTCATTGATCTAATATAGTTGTAGTTGGTGTTGTTGTTGTTGTTGTTAGATGCACTCCGGTTCATCCGGTTATCAAGCGTTGCAAGGGCAAATGTGCATAAACTCACCATGGGCGCTTTTGTTGTTGCTGTTGTCAATGTGGTTAAGTTGTTATTGTAGCTGGTCCATCATCAAGGACTCTTGGTTTTTATGTTGTTGCCTTCTTGTTAGTATTGTGGGAAAATTATTATGTGTTGTATAGCAACGTTGAACACACACACACATACATGTATTTAACTGACACACATGCATACACTCTTGAATACGCTTTCAACACCAAAAACACATACATACATCGTAAAAGTAAAGGACCTTGGTAAAAGGTGATCCAGGGCAGGCACCTAGAGTTTATTTCGCTAGTAAATAAAACACATCATAAAGTCACCCATAGTCTTAACATATTTTGTCTGACAGCAATAGTGTTGCCATATGTCCCATATTTGGCATGATATTTCAAATATACCAAACCATTCAGGGGGTGTTTTTTTTGTGAAATAAAACTTTTTCCCCATTTTGACTTTTTGTAATCTTTCCAAAAATTTGTACAGAAGTTTTTTTTTTAAATTGATACCAAAAATAAGAATCTCGGCTCAAAAAACGTTAGAATGCAAATTTTTAACGAAATTTTTTGGAAAAATATTTCAAAAACAACCCTTAAACGTAGTCGTAGAGGGATTCAATTTCATTCAATTGGCCCACCCCTGTGTTTACACTGCCCAAAAACGATTTTCAAATTATGAACGAAATGTTCCGGTCATAACCCTAAAAACACTATTTGGGCATTATGTGCCTGGGTATGGTACCCAGGGGCGTAGTGCCCGGCAAAACAATTTTTTATTTTATTAAAATTTTCTTAAAATATAAGTAGTCTTATTTTTACAAATTACAATATATGTTAATTTATTTTTACTAATTTTAAAATATTTTGTTTATTTTTAATTAATGAGGATAAGAAATTCAATATAATTTTAAAATTTATTTTAACACTTAAAAAACTGCAAAAAATTATCTAAAAACTGAAAAAAATACCTAAAAAATGCAAACAATTGCATAAAAAATAAAAAAAAAAAGACTTAAAAATAAAACATTACTACATTAAAATTTTTTATACCAGCATATCCTGAGTTTTTATCTAACACCTGTTTCATTTTTCTACATACCCTTTCGTCAGTATCACCACGCGCAGAGCTTTTTTTTTATCGAAGTCTATAAACAAAGCTACTCCTTTGTCGAGAGATAATGTTTTTGATTGAAGGGACTCTAGTGTTAAGGTAATATGTTTAAAAATTTGCATTTTGAAATTTTTTGGTACGAAAAAAACTTATCGTAAAAAAAATTATTTAAAAATTACACTAAAATGACCTAAAAAATGACCTGAAAACTGAAAAAAATGCCCTAAATCTAGTAAAAATGACCTGAAAACTAAAAACGATGAAAAATGACAAAAAATGTCCTAAAAACTTTTCATATTTGGAATTTAGGAAACATAGATGGACGTTTTAAATAAGCAGGAAATGTCTTAGAAGCAGCAGAAAAAATATGACATGTCATCGAAATCCTAGCCCTGGTAATAAGGAAGTAAATATTATTTGCTTTCAATAAATATTAAAGGTGATTTTTTATCAATGTACAAAGTACTCCGGAAAAAATTTTACGCAAACGTCATCTTAATATTTTTATTTTAATTTTGTGTACTTTTTGAAGTATTTTTTTATATTAATATATCACGCATTTCGTAAAAAAGTAAACCGCAAAGTGAAAAAATCAATTTTATGCAAACTAAAAAATTTTTGTTCCATATATCAGCAATAAAAAGCAAAACTCGCCCGATATTTTTTTGATTATAAAATAACTGGTTAGTTTTGATTTTTATTTTTTAAGGCAAAAATAAAAAGTAAAATTTGCCCGCTATATTTTCAAGCACAAAATAACGTGTAAATTTTGATTTTTATTTTTTAAGTCAAAAATTTGCCTGAGGACAAAATAACTTGTTAATTTTGTTTCTATTTAAGGGACAAACTAAAAGCAAAATTAAGACTTAAGTGTACGGTTGAACCAAAACCGTAATGGATGAATAGCAAAATTGGGAAAAATCGTTTTAATATTTTTGAAGTGAAAACTTCTTTGGAAACTCCTGAAATTAATGCATATAATCTGTTTGTTAGTATAAAAATACTTAAGTTAGGTTGCAATAAGATGTTTGCAACCAAAACTTATTATTAGTTCGGTTTATATTGGTATATATATGCCTTTAAAGTTTGGCAATTTCTTCAGTTGTTGTATTTGTCAACATTTTTGAAAAATTTGCTTTTACTCAAACAGCTGCTATTCATGGTGAGATTTAAAAATGGATCGATCTTCTTCTCTTTCTGCTTTTTTTCTGCTGGAACTTCGTTTGCAAACAAGAAAAATAATGTATGGATTGAGTGTTTTAACATTTTAATCTTTAAGTTGTGATAAAGAAATATGTTGAACATTCAAATAATTACATGCATGCTCTTATTTTATTACATATCGTCAAACAAAGTTTGACAATTTTCAAACTTGTTGTATTTGTCAGTGGCTTTTTATTTTCACCACTGCGGCGTTTTATATTCAGAGTTGTCAACTATGGCTGTGTGTCATACCTTGAACACATTGACGAAGACAGCAACAGCCCTACAAGAAATAGCTAGCCAAAACTCTAACACAATCACATACATTTTTCTGTTTACAACCACATTCGCATACTCATTTCAGTGTCAAAAATTGTGAAACAGGGAAAAATATGAACATTTTAGCAAGTGCATGTGAAAGAAAGAGAAGGTATCATTATTAAAAATCATGTCCAATTTTTGCATATCCGCCATTGTAGTTTACCATTCCTCGTTTCGCTAACAAAAACCAAGTTCTGCAATAAAAAAATTAAATATCTTTAAATTGCTTACTGTTGGAACGCTGCTACCCATCAAAGAAGGATGAGCCAATAAGCACGCTTGCCAATATCAAGAATGCAGTGAGCATTTCAACATTCGCCACATCTAATTCCACTCCCAAAGTCGTCGGCACAGAAGTGGCTCGCAGTAGCAGCAACAACAGTAAGAAGAACAACAACAACAATAAAAAATGTTATAATAAATTAAAACCATTTGTTTCAAGACACCAACGAATTGCATGCATTTTTATTTTTTAAGAGGTACGTTAGATAAAACTGATTTTTACGTTATATCTAACGGTTACATATAACTGAGTTTTCGGTTAGATTTATCTGGTGAGATTTGGTTACCTATAACCTGTATTTATGTTAACCCTAACTAGAGAGAGAGCGAGACGGCTATATTTCAATGGTATTGGATATTGATACGTGTGAAAAAGGGATGCCAGATCACACGTATACACGAGTTTCGGTTAATTTCTTCCCGAGGCTCTTCCTAGCATAACCGAAACTTGGTATGAAGAGGTAACCGATATTTCAGTTTAGAAAAACCGTTTTTGCTTAGTTAAATAACCGATAGTCTTCTTGTAGGGAGTGCGTCAAATGTCATTTTATTTTTACATGCTTTTCTTATGGAGGTGAAAGTGGTGAAAATGTTGCTACGACAATGAGTGATTGCAACAAAGTCGCAGTCGTCGGTTTAGAATTTTTTCTAATTTGACGTGCGACAACAGAGCAATATAAGTGTTTGTGTATACGTGAATGAAACAATCTAATGATACTTCTAGATTGTTGTTTCTTTCTTCATGTTGTTTCGCACTGTTGCAGTCGTCGTCAATGTGTTCAGTACATCAATCGGAAAGTTTTCAGTCGTGGTAGGATAGAAAATATCAAGTTGAATAAAATTTGTGTGTGTTGTAATAAATTTGTCTTTTTTGCTGTGTCAAATGGACGATGAAATTTTGACAGTTACAAATTTTGACGTTTCACATTTCGGTCGTGTTTAAGCGCAAATATTTTTTTTTATTTGCATTTTATCAATTTGCGATATATTTAATTCGAGAGCTTGTACTTGCAACATATTTCGTAAACTTGTAATATTGTAAACTTAAAAAACTTAAAAAATAACAAATTAATGAAAAAAGTTAACGAAAGTGCTTGAGTTTGTGTCTGCCTGTGTGTGGGCCAGCGGTCTCCAACATCAGCAAGTGCAGCAAAGTTAAATTGGCTTTCTTTGCTGGCGAGCGTCCTCCAAGAGCCACCACCAGCAAGTGCCTTGCAAAATTTGTTGCTAGCCAACATCCTCTAAGTGCCATCACCAGTAGCACAAGCAAGTGCTAAGTGCTTGCTAACAGGCAAAAAGAAAATATAGCATGCAAAGTGCTGTATATTTTACGCCGCCAATTCGGTTCATCCCCTCTAACGCTGCGCAACCGCTGGGATCTTGTAATTCTCTTTGCGTTGTTGTTGTAAATTTGCTAAGTATTTATTGTTGTACAGTAAGCTTTAATTTTTTGTGGATGCTTATTTGTAGCTACAGTCAGCATATGACATCGAACTAATTTAGAAAGCAGTTTATACATATGAATAAAAGAATATATATAATATTGGTAAATCTATTTGTTTAATTAAAAGTGTTACCGTATCGGAAATGCATATATATATATATATATATATGTATATATATTCATATATTCATCATATACTATATCTATATATATGTATATATATATAGTTTACATATATATAGTTCATATATATGAACAATTTAGCTCATTGAGGAAATTTAAAGAATATTTATGTATATTTATTTAATAACAATTACGTATTAAACCTGCGAAATAATTAATATTTTCAATAGTAATTGAATAACTTAAGTCTGCTTATACTAAGCATTCTATTTTTTAAAACTGTTTAGCTTTAATTTCTTATATGAATTATATATAATTTATAAGCTATAGATATTTCTTAATTTTAGAATATTCTATTTTTAATACACAACACAATATAGATATGGTGAACATGTATATTGTGTTAGTGTTATGGTATAAATATAAATAAGCTTTAATTTTTTATATTAATTTAATGAAATAATTTAAATAAATTACTTTAATTATATGTATTTTTGATATGGTAACACTTTTGCTTAAAAGAAATAGTTTCAGTAATATATAAAAAATTTAATAAATTGTTGCAAGCTCTTAACAAAAATAATTTTTATAATAAAATAAAAAAAAATAATAAGTAGCGATTTCCGAAACAGACTGTCTAGTCAGCTAAGTGATTGACTCTATACAGAGTTGTTGTTGTTGTTGTTGTTGCCTTCTTGAAAACTCACTTGATCTAAAGCTCACAATCTTAATTCATGTAATTATTCAATAGATCATAAAAATTAATTAACTTAAATATGGCAGAGCACGGCCAAACAAGTTTAATTAATGTCAAATTAATTAAATAAATCTAATAATAATTGATCGATTTTCGGTCAAAGTCATGTGTAATTGAACATTTGGTTGTGAAAATATAGCCACCTTTCAGTTAGAACACTAGCTTCTGGCGAAGCAAAAACTTGTTTCATTTCTATGGTGCATTTCGACAAACAATCGAACACCAATGAATATTGAAATAAATAAAGAAGCAACTAGAACAGATGGCAGCCCTTGATAGAGTTAATGGCGGTGATCTAAAATGGCCTCCTGCTTTGAAGTGTCATATGATTAGCAGCCATACAATTCATGAGAATGAATTAGAGGATCTGTACATTCATATGCTAGTTTAAAAACAGTGAGTTGATCACAGCTTAATCACTCAAAGACTACTGATGAGGAATATGTAGCGATTTCCGAAACAGACTGTCTAGTCAGCTAAGTGATTGACTCTATACAGAGTTGTTGTTGTTGTTGTTGCCTTCTTGAAAACTCACTTGATCTAAAGCTCACAATCTTAATTCATGTAATTATTCAATAGATCATAAAAATTAATTAAAAATAATTATAATTTCATATGCCGACTGTAGCTACACGATTAGAATTCACAATGTCTACAAAAAATGTCCGGCTAACTGCGCCAACAACAATTACCAAGGAAATCTACAAACAAGGACGCACAGAGAAGAACAAGATCAGAGCGGAACTTTTAAAACTTTTTGATTTCATCCTACATGTAGGACGGGCTGCAGTATGAGCTTTCGCACATCCTACATGTCCGTCCGAACTGTCAAATCCATCCCACATGAAGGATAGTCCGAAACCCGCTATTAGCATGAAAATTCTTATATAGCAGTAAGGCGGTCCGTGGGTCGGCAGTCCTCTCACTGCTATACTTTTTTTTTAAAGACCAAAGTCAAGTCATGAGCCTTATACAAACAGTGTTTGGTCTTTGACCTGAAAGGAAAGGGATAGATTATTAGAGGAAGAATTGATTTTAACCATACGTGAACTATCGATTAGGCAGAAAAAACGTGAAAGACAATTTGAATTGCTTATAACTGAGGCTAGTGTTATGCCTTAACTTCGGCAAGCATTTCCAGCCCTCAGTTTTTCCTGTCCTTTTAATTCCACATTTTCCACAATTTAGCTGTGGCTTTTTTTGTTCCAATAATTCTTAAATGTAAAGAACAAAGAAAGCGAAAAGAACCATGCCCGAATTCGGATTTGATCCGGAGACCTCTGAGTTGATAGTCTAGCTCACTCTTCGCTAGACTACAAAGGCCGACGTGAAATTAAAAAAATATTCCTTGAATTTTGTGGTTACTTCAGTTTTTTCATCCCGCAGATTTCTCGGGACTCCCTGATGCCTACATATATTTTAAAATGTTTGTCGTTGATTCCACGTCAAATCGGACGCTTTTGTCCAAAAACTGATTTTGACGATTCCGATTTTTTCAAATTTGGCACGTCGATAGAACGTTAAAAACAAAAAATATTTGCATACATTTTTAAAATTTTTTATTTTTTTTTGTGAAAAATTAAAAAGAAAATTAGAAATTGTCATTCAAACATGTACTCAAACAACTATATCTTCTAAACCGTTAGTCCTACGAAAAAATGTTAAGAACATATTTTAAATATCTTGAATTGGTCTTCTTTGTGGTGTCCTTTTTTGCAAACACTTTTGTGAAAAATTTTAATTTATTTGACCAATAAAAAGTTTATTCACATTTTTCATGGTCAGCACCACTATTTTGTTGCTGCTTTGAAAATATTATCGTTTTAAGGCATTCATTTTAAATGCATTCTCAAAATTTGGTGTCGGAGAATCAATGATTACTATTTAAAACGAATTTTTCAGAAACTGACTTGAAAATGGAAAATACTTTATTTTTTAATTAAGAATGGAATTTGTAGTATTTGTTTTACTAAACTAGATACATATCGTCGCTGCGCCAACAAAAACAGTTGTATGTTTTAACTTACATTATGTAAAATTGTTTTAACATTTTATTTAAAATATTTTTTTTTGTTCTTGTAAACTTAAACAATAGCTGAAAAAGTTGCTGTGGATGTAATGCGCATATCAATTTTCTCTGTGCCCCGGATGTTGCGAAAAAGTGCCATTCTGCAGGAATATTGAAATCGACTTTGTGCTTGCATAGATTTATAAATTTTTTTTTTTTTTAAAAGCAAATTTAAAAAATAGAGTGTCTGCAGAGGAATGGTATATTTTAACGAGTCGATAAAATTTTTCAATGTGACTGATTTTACAAATCGTCGCTGCGCCAGAAAAAACAGTTATGTGATTTTTGTAAATTTTTTATAGCTTGTTTTGTTTACACTATCTATTACTCACATTTCTGCATTTGCAGTTTTTTATATCTCTTATGATTTAGAAGTGATCAAAAACAGTTATTGCTCGCAGTACTAGAAATGCTCTGAAAAAAATTGTTTTTTTTGCTCTCCCGAAAAGTTACTGAAAAACATAAGGTGCTTATCAAAACTATACGACACCAAAAAAAATTTATTGCGCACTCTTACCAAATCTATGTTGAATACAGTTAGAGGAAAGCTTAAACACAGAATGAGAGAACAAAATGTACTTCTTAAAACAAAGTCTCGTTATCAGCTCTTATCTTTGATTTTAAGGAGTACCGTTAGAATGTGTTGAAATGCTCTCGTTGCTGCTTAATTGCAATCGTATCAAAACTATACGACCTTCTTACCTTATTATATTTTTTAATGTTTTTCGTACAACAAGAACTTAACTTATTACATGTATATTATATAGGGCCTCCTTTGGCAATTCCAACGTCAAATATTCTCTTTCTCATCGATTCAAACAAATGGCATAGAATACTTGGCTCCATCTTGTTCCACTCCCTTAAAATAGCAACTTTTAAATCTGGAACTGACAAGTATTTTGTATTTTCTTTATAAACACGTCTAGCCAGTATTCCCCAAACGTTCTCAATGGGATTTAAGTCAGGTGAGCACGCTGGCCAAGCCATAAGGTCAATAGAACACGCATCCAAAAATGCCTTTGTTTGCCGACTTGTGTGGATTCTTGCATTATCTTGCATAAATATATGCGGTCTTTCTCTATTTTCCTCTAAAAATGGCAAGACGCTGCTCTCCAATACATTTATATAATCAGAGCTATTCATCTTGGAGCTCACGAAACGCAATCCAAGTGTGCTCGTCTTGTGAATGGTACCCCACACCATGACAGAACCACCACCAAAATTTCTTTTGGAAAATATGAGCGGTTCCTTTCTTAAATCTCTCCAGTAGTATCGGTATCCATCTGGGCCATCCAAGTTAAAATTCTTTTCATCTGAAAAGATGACCTTTTCCGAAAAAAATTGTTAAAATGTAAGTTAAGCTAAGAAGACTATTTTTATATACCGAGTCCCAGTTGGTATCCAAATTATTTGTTGCAAATTGAAGCCGTGCCATCTTATGGTGCGGAAGTAATGTTGGAGCTTTCTTCATAACGGATCTTACAATTATTTCGGAAGTGTTTAGAAATCGCCAAACTGTCATTTTCGAAACTGATTGACTGCATTTGCTTGCAAGTTGGGCACAAGATATAGTTGAATTGCTGGTTTTTTTAATAATCATTCGCTTATCTCGCTCTGATAGCTTAGCTTTACGACCTGTTTTGTATTTTTTGCCGTAATTATTCGGGTTTTTCAAAAATGAGGCGATAACACAACGTGTACGACCAATTTTTTTAGAAATTTGTGAAAAATTAAGCCCCTGGTCATGATATGCAACAATTTTGCCTCTTTCTTCTTTGGATAGTAAAGTCCCGCGCGGCATTATAATCAAAAAGTTTTGTAGTCACAATTTAAGTTAATATTCAGATGGACGATGATGCGACCTCTCTGTTGATGAACTTTCAAATGACTGCCGTATAGTTTTGATACGATTGCAATTAAGCAGCAACGAGAGCATTTCAACACAATCTAACGGTACTCCTTAAAATCAAAGATAAGAGCTGATAACGAGACTTTGTTTTAAGAAGTACATTTTGTTCTCTCATTCTGTGTTTAAGCTTTCCTCTAACTGTATTCAACATAGATTTGGTAAGAGTGCGCAATAAATTTTTTTTGGTGTCGTATAGTTTTGATAAGCACCTTATAACTGTTTATGTTGGCGCAGCGACGATATGTACCAAGTTTAGTAAAAAAATACTTAAACTTCCATTTTTAATTAAAAGTTTGAGTATTTTATACTTAAAAATTGTGTAGTCAGTTTTTGAAAATTTCGTTTAAAATAGTAAACATTGATTCTCCAACATTAAATTTTGAGAATGCATTAAGAATGAATGTCGCAATACGATAATATTTTCAAAGTGCCAAAAAAATAGTGGTGCTATCAAAAATGTGAATGAAATTTTTAGTGGTCAAAAAATTTAAAATTTATTACGAAAGTGTTTGTAAAAAAGGACACCACAATAAAGACCAATTCAATGTCTTTAAAATGTGTCCTATACTTTTTCTTGTAGGACTAACGTTTTAGAAGATATAGTTGTTTGAGTACATGTCCAAATGACAATTTTTGTTTTTCTCTATAATTTTTCACTGTGTATAACTGCAAAAAAGAAAATTGAAAGTTATAAAAAAGAATATGCAAAAATTTTTATTTTTTAAGGTACTATCTACAAAGTAAAAAATTTTTACAGAAATGTGAGTTTCGAAAAGCGTCCGCTTTGACATGGAATGACCGATGTATATTAAAATAATCTTCTTAAAATTTAATTTTGTACCTCAAAAAATAATTTTTCTATTAAAAATAAATTTTTTTAAAATAACTTTTGTTGAAGAAAAACAGTGACTTTAAAATTGATGGTAATTTTATTTCTTGTAAAGTAAGAAAAACTTCACATTTGTCCTTTTTTCTCACAAACATATGAAATTAACATGAAATATAATTTTTAAAATTCTTCCAAGGATACAGTCTTGTGGGCAGTAGCTTAACGAACATTTTGATGCATAAATCGTCCTTTTATGATGTATGGCTTAGGAGTTATGGCTAAAAAACCAAAAAAATCGCAAAAAATGACGTCAAAAACTATGATTCTTGTAAAAACAATTTTAAACTAAGATTCTTGAAAAAAAAACAATTTTTTCTGAATTTGCAGTCTTGTGTATACATGTTTAGAAACAATTAGAAACAATTTGGTGCATAAATCGCCCTTGTAGGATGTATGGTTTGGGAGTTATGACATGTTTTTGTCCAACTACCACTACAAAAAGTGTTCTACAACTCCTAAACTACAAGAGATAGAGCAAAATGCATTGCGACAAAGAAGTAACCTTCTTTAAGGTCGAAGACCTGGCGCTCATTTTAATGCATGAATCGTCCTTATCTGATATGGATTTTAGGGCGAATTTATGGCAAAAAACTAAAAAAAATAAAAATTGACAAAAAAGGACATATGAAATTAACATGAAATCTAATTTTAAAAAATCTTTCAAGGATACAGTATTGTGGGCAGTAGTTAAACGAACATTTTGATGCATAAATCATCCTTTTATGATGTATTGTTTAGGAGTTATGGCTAAAAAACTCGCAAAAAATGACGTCAAAAACTATGATTCTTGTAAAAAAAATTTTAAACTAAGATTCTTGAAAAAAAACATTTTTTTCTGAATATGCAGTCTTGTGTATATATGTATTAGAAACAATTTGGTGCATAAATCGTCCTTGTAGGATGTATGGTTTAGGAGTTATGACGAAAAAACAATCTTTTTTCTACAATCAACAAAATAAAAATTATTTAAATATTTTCAATGAAAGGAAAAACACTATTTTTAGATTCAAACATGAACAATGTATAAAGTGTATAAGAGGTAGAGTATCCGTGAAAACTTTATTAATTTGTCTCGTAATATTTTTGAAAATTCCTTATATCATAAATTTTTCGCATTTGTCACGTATGACTGGAAAGAAAATCTGGCAGCACTAGACTTCGAGCCGACTTGCACCCACAATAAAAAACCTCTTCACCGCTCTTCTACTACATTTTGAAGGTTAAACTCGTACTTAGTTGGTAGAGAACAGAAAATAAATTAATTGAATGAAGGTCTTTTGGAGCCTTCATCATGTTTCTAAAATGTGTGGACAGATGCATTTTACGTTCACCGGATGTAAATCTTTTAAACAGTGTATAAACTATGTGAAACTCGTTCGGCGTGAGATTAAAAGCAACATGAGTTTTTAATTGCGGAAGAGAGCGCAAGCATAAAGAGACGAAAAAGTAAAGTCATGGCGTATGACAGATAAGAACTTTTTATGCGAGTCCTCCTTTGTTATGAAGTTTATCCTCTTCACCTTGAAAGGATACAATTTTTTATATTTTTCTGTTTTCTTTCAAGTTGCTGTAGTTTTTGAGTTGTTGCCAATTTCGCATTTAGATTTAAAAATCAAAACCTTTTCTCTCTTCTCTTTGCAGTTGTCTAAATGGGGCGATGGCAAAACCAACGAAGAAGGCGGTAAGTTAACCGTAGCGGAAACTCTTATGGTCACGATTCACACTAAGCAGCTTTACGTATTAAACGCTCAGAGACAAGAGCTGTTGTAAATTTGTAGTCTAACTGCATTATTCTGTAACACGTAGAAGCACACCAACGATGAGAAAGACACGAGAAGCAATACTTTCTACCATACAAAATTGTATTGCTTCTCGTGTCAAACTTATCGTTGGTGTGCTTATTCGTTATACAGAATAACAGCCCTATTCTGGTAAATTAACAAATTGTTAACCAGTATTTTGAATATTTCTATGTGTTTGTTGTTTTCAATACAAAATTCAAAGCTCAAAAAACAAAATTTGTTAATGAAATTGTCAATAACTGAAAAGCAGTTGACAATTTTTATCAAAATTTTTTATTTTTGAGCTTCAAATTTTGTTTTGAAATAAAAAAATTACAACAAACATATAGAAATATTCAAAATACTGGTTAACAATTTGTTAATTTGCCAGAATAGGGCTGTAAAGCGTAAGTTTAAGTGACATGAATGTAAATATTGAGTTTCTTATTTTTGTTAAAAAATATTAATATTTTGTTGGAATAGCCTTAAAACTATTGTCTAAAAAAAATTTAAAACTATTAACATCAATTAAGTTGTCTTATTTTTTTTACTTATTTTTCTTATAAAATCTGTAAAGCATAAATCTTGCAACAGGTGTTTTCCGATCATAATCGCAAGTAATCAAGATCACTATTTTATTTAATTTGCTCTACAGAATGCGTCATTTCAATTGCATGTACATTATATAAAATAACAATAAGTTTTCATTGAATATTTTACTTTCTGTTTTTACACTGACGTATAACCCAAAAACTTTGTGCAAAGAATTTAAAAACTTGTACTTTTTCACTGTTCTCTAATGTTTACAACATAATGCCGTAAATAATAAAAAATATTGACAGATTTTTATGTAAACAAAAGAGAAATGTATATAATATCAGATACGTGTACATATTTTTGATTTTCAAAATAGTGAAATGTTTATCAATAGAAAGAATAGTACTTGTCTTTGGATATTCAATTAAAATTATATAATTATTTTGTAACTTTTCAATGAAATATTTTGATTTTCATGAATTTTCGCTATAAAATAACAACAAAAACTTACGAAAAAAAAATAAAAATAAAAAAACTTCTGCCCAAAAATTATAAATTTTGAATGGTTAAATAATTATTATAAACCTAAAATACTAATTAATACAACTATACAACTGTATATAATATCATACTAAAAGGGCAAATCGAAATTCGTAATGGTTCAATAGTTATGAGCTTCCGAGTCTACCGCTTCAAAGCAGGTAGCGCTCCATACTTAAGGTAGAGTAGTTCAGTGTTATGCATTCCAAATATCAATTTTTTTTTACATTTTTCGCAATAATAAAAATATCTTCAAAATATACCAAGGTATATATAAGGAGGTAGTGTTAGTAGATAGAATTTTCTCTTGTGGTGGGTACCTTAGCTGTCAAAATCCGTTGTTAACAAAAAAAAAAACAAAGCAAATAACAAAACTTGTCAATTGAAATAGTGTTGTGAATTTTTATGATTTAAATTGATTTAATTGATAGAACTAAGCGCCAAGAAATTGTGCAAATGTGAATTTGTCGAAAGCCTTTTCAAAAAGAAAGTGGCTCATTTTTTGTGTGCCTCGTGAAGAAACAAGCAATCGCTGAAACGTTGCTTGTTCTACAATATTTTCACAATCAGTTGTCTATCATCTGTCATCAATGTGTTCAAGCCAGGGATGGAAGTGGAATTTTTCAGATTGTGCCTAATTGCAGAGAAAAATAGTACCTTTTAAAAAATTGTGCTTACACTAAAAAAGGAGCGTCACCTGAAATCAAAATTCAAAAATTTTCCTGTTTAGTAAGAGTGTTATTATGGAAAAGACCACTTTTATTGAAATTGATTAAAAAATAACAAAATGGCGGCGTTTGAAAAATTGTTTGTCACTTTTGCTGAAAGTTTTCGTTATATTTTTATTGATAAATAATCCAATATGCAATGTATTGGTAAAAATTTTTAAGATTATTGGTAAGATTATGGTCAATTTATTAACGCATTAAAAAAAAACAACGATTCGCTAAACATTGACTAATTGCTACTATGATCCACAAACTGATCCAGGGTATAATTTCGCTAATGATTGTCGCCTTGCCATCTAGAAAAAAATCAGCAAAAAATATATGTGAATGTCCTATTCCCAGTCCAAGTGAATTGTCTCCAACTTTTCTCCATTTTTCCAAAATTTCAAAATTTTTCCAAAACAAAAAGCTTTTTTTAATTTTTTTCTTTTTCCGTTAAAACGTGGTTCTGCTCGAAACGATTCAGGGTGGAATCAGAAATAAAATTGCAAAAAAAGCTCATCTACATATGTGTATCCCTTTAGTGTATGGTTTTTGTATTAAATTAGTTTTTAATACATTTTTAAATCGCGATTTTTTTAAACAAGGCAAAAGGCACTTTCAAAAATTTATCAATGTATTGAAAATTAGTGATACTGAATATATAAAAAAATAAAGATTTTTAAAATGTGTATCTTCAAGTGTAAATTACGTAAATTATGTGTATCTTCTCATTTTGTAAATTACGACTTTTCTATAGACATATATATGCTTTAAATTTTTTAACGAAGTCAGACTGAAGAACTAACTTTTTGTCACCCACAAAATTATTTCCAGGTATTGGTCTAGAAACTTTAAATTTAAAAAAAAAAACGAAACAAATGGTTTTTTAACTAAATTCGATCGTAAAACCATACTACTGACACTATTGACACATTTTATACCTTCAAATTTTTTGTTTGACTATCCTCTACAATGTACAACAATTCATTGAAAGAAAAAGTTTTTACAAGCTTTTATGTAAATTATTGCTCTCAACAGTAGATTTTTTTAATTTTGCCATTTATATAAAAAATTGGGGCTAATCGAAAAAAACATTACGATATTTGGATAAGACGAAAAATTTCACTACAAAAAATGTTATCGCTGTTTGTTATAGTGAAAGTTTTCCAAATTTTTTGGCGTAGTGTAATTATGTTCAAGTAACTTTACTAGCAATGATAAGAATAACGAAATGTCAAAGTAAACAACAAGGTGCATGAAAAATTTAAAATTTCATTAATTACATTTACATGCAACTTGATTTTTTTAATTCCGAGAAATTTAAATAGTCCGAAAAGAAAACGCAAGTGCCTGAACTCTCGTCTGATCTCGAAAGTACCAAAAAAAGCACAATTGTATCTATAGTTCCATCCCTGGTTCAAGTTCTAATTCATTGTCTTTTACGCTCTTCTTATGTTTGACAGCTACGGTACCCACCTCTCTGGGACGACTCTACCATGTTAAATATACCTTAAAATATACTTTAAATGCTTCAGAGCGAAATTTAAAATATTTTCAAAGTTACAGACAAAAAAGAGAGCACGCGGTACAGTGTGTTAATTTCCTCAAGAATGTATTTGTGCCAAAAATAGTAAACATTGACGGATTTTGATAAAATTTGGTACAGGGTTGTTTCTTAGTCCTATTAAAAAATTAACGAAAAAATTCTTCGTATTAAATTTGAAAATTTCCAAAAAATGGTGCATATCGGACGAATACAACCCCTCCCTCCCCTACAAACCCAAACTGGGAAACATGAAATGCCGATATATTTTAATGCAATTTAATACGAAGTTGCCTTTTGAGCTTATTAGCACAGTTTTTAAACATAGTGCACATAGATTCACTAACACCCCTTCCCTTTCCCTTCCCCTCGCGTACAACCAGAAACTGAAAAACATTCAAACATCAATAGATTTCAATGAAATTTTGTAAAATGTTGTATTTTTGGCTTATTAATACAATTTTGGAGCATGATGTACATTTAGACTCAAAAGACCACGATCCCCAACCCACCCACTAACCACCTCTTCGACCTCCCCCCCGCCCCAAACCTGTACAATCCGAAACTGATAAAAAGGTGAGCATCCACAGATTTTGACTAATTCTAAGAAAAAAGTTAGAAAGGTTTTGTTTTTTTAAGCAGGCTCAAATACAATTCAACAACGTTATTCTATCTAGCATTTCTAATTTAACAAAAACAAGAAAAATTAATAAAAAAATATAGTACAGCGCTGTATGTACAGAAGGAAAATTAAGGATATGAGAGATTTTTGTGAATAGGGCTGTTCACATTTCAAACCGCTCATCAAATCGTTTGTCAAATCCAATAGAACAACGTGAAATTTACATGGAATTCTCACGTTGTTCTGTTGGATTTGACAAACGATTTGAGGAGTGGTTTGAAATGTGAACAGCCCTAATGAAACAGAGAGAAAGAGAGAGAGCATCTTTAAAGAAATACAATACAAAATTTTCATAAAAATATTCTGCTTATTTAATATTTTCACTGGCATTCCCTCTTTTATTTGATAAAAGCGAACTCTTATGTTGCTTGCTTGTTTGCTGGAACTCTGTGGCACAATAATCAAGAAATCCTTAACACTATGCAATGCTATTTTCACATACGACTCATTTCACACCAAAATTACAGTTTTTTTTTATGACACCATTATGGAAAAAAATTATATATTTCGAAAGGTATCCGGGAGGTGCATCGAACCACATTTTTTTTTGTTGTTGTGGTAACACAAAACAAACTACGAAAATTCACTCTTTTTCTGCTTAATGATGATTTTTGAAAATTCATACCTCAGAACTCAAACAAGATATCTTCGTAACTGTTTTTTATTGTGTAAAATAAAGATATTTTTTTTCAAAAAATAAATTGTTTTTTTAAATTGTGTAAAAAAAATTAATTTTTAGAATTTTTATGAAAAAGTTGCCATTTTTTACCTGTTCTCCCTCTCGGAGCCTAATAAACGTTAAACCAAAAATGTATCTGTTATTCACCTTTTAGAATCAGTAAAAAAAATTAGTAGTCTGAAGTATTAACAGAGATATTACATTTTCTGTAACTACACCTTTTGCATTTTGCATACAAAACGTAGCGCACAAGCAAAACCACAAAACTTGTCCACTGTTATTCGTTGCATTGGGACAACACGTCAAAAATGGCAACTTTTTCATAAAAGTTAAAAAAATTAATTTTTTTTATACAATTTAAAAATTTTTTTTTATATATCTTTATTCTATACAAAAAAAAAAACAATTATGAGATATCTTGTTTGGATTCTGAGGTATGAATTTTCAATCATCATTAAGCAGAAAAAAAAGTGAATTTTCTTACTTTGTTTTGTGTTACCACAACAACAACAATACGAATTTTAAAAAAATGTGGTTCGATGCACCTCCCAGATACCTTTCAAAATATATAATTTTTTTCCATAACGGTGTCATAAAAAAACTGTAATTTTGGCAATTTTTAAAATTTCAAATAAAATTTTAGAAAAACGCTTGTCATTATTGGAGCCGCAAACGGTCGCAGCTAAATTTTTTAAAAATTAAAACAAAATAGTTGTAAAATATTCATGATTATACCTATTAGCATGGTTACGAACCACAGCGAGCAAAGAAAACATCTATAAATGCCTAAATTTTGTTCAATATTAAAGTTCTTTTTGGATGTTAATAAAATCAGAACTACTTGTATTTTCCTAACTCTTCAAAAACAGAATTAAAGTTGAAAATATATATTTTCAATTTTGTGTTTAACCCTTTTAGGGCCAGTTTTTCAGTACGAGTTTCAAGTCTAGTCAAATTAAACCGAGCTTAACTCACCGAAATTGGACGTTTAAACTCGGTTTAGGAAAAAAATAAACACATTATATGATAACTTAAGTCAATTTAACTTCAACGAGTGCTAAAATATCTAGTTAAACCGAGCTTAAACATCAAATTTTGGTGAGTTAAGCTAGGTTTAATTTGACTTAAGCTTAAACTCGTACTGAAAAACTGGCCCTTAGTGGATTTGCCCAATATATTGGAACGTCAGAAAGTCATTTTTATTTTTATTTTGCAACGTTTTTTTTTAAATCAAATCGTTTGGTTCTATGAAAAAAAGATGAATCAACATGATAAAAATAAATTTAGAGATATTTGACATTAAAGTCAGTTGGATTTTCGATTTTGTGCCAAAGAAAAGTAAAACAATTTTTTTTTTGGCCTATTTTATAAGAAAAAATCAACCGGAGAAAAAGCTTATTTATTGTTTTTTATCTTTTTTATCTTTACTAAAGTGATAATAATATTAATAGGATTTAAAAAACAAAGATCTAAAGGGTTCAAAAAACTTCAAAGAATTTAAAAAAAATGTTGTGCCGAAAAGGAGCAAAACAATTTTTTCTCATATGAATAAAATTAATTTAATCGTCAAAATTTATGTTCTTTTGAAAAGTTTCTATCAGCGAAAAATTACTTACATTTCGTTAGCTTAAAAAGAAAAGTATAGACTTTAAAAAAAATTAAACTTTTTTCTCTAAATATTTGACTTACTAACTATTTGCTTACATTTTTGAAAAAATTATTCTTTAAAAAATAATTTGCTGCCGCAAAAATACCACTGTGCGACGTGCATTGATTGCCGAGAGAAAAATGTGATAATTGAATGTTGTTGTTATTTTTGCTTTAGTGTTGATCAATTATAACTCTCTCACTGTTTTGAATGAGAGCAAACATTGCAATAAGGCAATACTTGACACCTACGTGGTAGAAGAATACGGATAGATGCACCAGATGAGAGCATACTGCCGGAAATGTCAAAACGAAGCAAAACTTTTTATAAATTTTCTTTTGTTTTCATTCGCCACACAGCTGAATATGACAGACATGGCAGTATGGAAAGAGAGCACAGTCAGCGCTGCAGCTACCTCTATCCTTATACCATGGACACATATGAAAGGTAGGATCATGAAATTTCAATCAAAGTTGTTATCCAAGTCAACTCCCACAAATAATACAAGTGGTATAAGGCAACAGGGCGTGCCACCTCCTTCAACAACTTCAACATCTTATACACAATATTTGGCGTGTTGGGAAGAACGATATATTTATGAAACTAATCATCACCAAAAATGTTAGCGGGATTGGTAAAGAGAACAAGGTACCGCCCATACATCTCCAAAATAAGAAAATCGAGTACTCCAAACCTAACTGTCGGATTAAGTTTATACTTTCGTCCTAACTTTGGCTAATGTCATGCTAGAAGTACCAGATGTGTTTATAGTGCTATATGCCTGGAACACATACACTCTAAAAATTGATTGAAAAATCACTACAATAAATGTTGTAAAATTTCACTACATTAATTGGCGATTTCGTTAAAAGATATGCAGCGGGTTTTTCAATTCTTCCTTAAACTCAGAGTTTTTTTTCAAAATATGTATATTTTCTCTTTTTTTTACGCTATTTCAGATGTTTTCGCTCAGAGAGTCCTAAAATATGTATATTCTCTCTACTTTTCACGCTATTTCAGCGAGTTCTCTCTTAAATAGTCTTAAAAACAGGGACCGCCAATAACGATTATCGCTATCAATCAATCTTTTAATAACAGTTATTTTTTATCGATATTTTTTCGATCAGAAAGAAAATTTCTTTTTTTCTATCAGAAATAAAATTTATTTCTTGATTGTTATTTTTTTCAATCAGAAATAAAAGTTATTTCTTGTTCATTGTTTTTTCGATCAGAAATAACAGTTATTTTTACCATTATTTTTTTCAATCAGTAAAAGAAGTAAAAGTTATTTATTGGTCGTTATTTTTCGATCAAAAATAAAAGTTATTTTTCGACCGTTATTTTTTACGATCAGAAATAAAAGTTATTTTTTGATCGATTTTTTTTTCGCACAGAAGAAAAATTTATTTTTTGACTAAAATAATTGCTATAAAAAAACTAACATATCCATTAGAGAAAATATGTTTACATTTTATATTGTGAGAGTGCTGAGAGCTAATCTCAATTTTAATATTAAAAAAAAGTGGCAACAAAATTGATGAATGCCACTAAAAGTTGTAAAATGGTGACAAAAAATGAAAAATTTGAACAAAAATTTAAATTTTATAAGTATAATAAATACTCGTATAGTATAACTTGTAAGATATAACTTTTATTTCTGATTGAAAAAATAACTACCAGGAAATAAGTTTAATTTCTGATCGAGAAAAGAACGATCAAAAACACACTTTCGATATAAATGAAAAATAGTTCGTTTGAGGTGATTTTTATCTTTAAAATCATTAAAAAAACGTGCAAAAATGGCATCTCTAGCTAAATAGCTATGAATTATATAAGAAGTTTTTATACATGATCTTTTGATCTAAAATTTCAAAAATAATCGTTGTTTTCGGTCCCTGCTTAAAAACGCTCCAAAAGCGATATTTTACGCTATTGGAGCGGGTGTTACGCTGGACCTAAAATAAACACTTCTGCTTCAAAGTCATATGATTTCGAAGAGTTTATTCGAACAAGTGTCAAATTATATAAAACTTAAACAGTTTACTTAATTACTCAAGCCTACTGAAGTTGGAAAGAGTAGCGCCTTCTGATGTGTGATTGACTCTAAACAACGTTGTTGTTGTTGTTGTTGTTGTTGTTGCCTTGTTCAAAACTTACTTGAGAGACTTCACGCTTTTCTAGCGTTTTTTTATAAGCGAAGACTATATCAGAATTACCCAGGCTTTATGGAAAACATAAGCTGTCAAAAAATTTACTCAAAAAGAGAGCACTTTCAATCGGCCATTGTCAATAAGTCAAAACATAACCAATAGCTGCAGGCTATTGCCACCTCTGGCAACGAGCTTTCTTTTGAGGCACTGAATAGAATTTAACTTCACGAACTGAAAAGCTTTTGGCACAAATCATACACGATTTTTTTACAACTTTCATGATTTTAAATTTTTATTTGTTTATTTAAACGCACAAAAAATTTATTTGATTTTTATAATTTTAGTATTCGACGCTTTTTCGCTTTGTTTCACTAACAGCTGTTTTTGACAGACTATGTTTTTCTTTTGAAGAAAAAATAAGCAGTAGTCAACACTACCTGGATAATTCTACCATGAGCGAAGACAAGATTGAAAGAGATCATTTTAGTAGAGAGAAATCAATCGGATTTTTGCAAGAACACAAAGATAAATGTAGGTGAGAGGATTCACGCATTTCTAGCGTGAAATATTTATAATTTTACTCTATGGGATTAAACGACAATAAATGTAGGCAATCCGTTGCCAGCAGAGACTGTAAATAATAACACTGTGCGGCACGAAAATCTGTATTTAATAATTTCAAAGTTTTTCACTTAATTTAAATTTGATGAATCTCGTGGTAACATCTGTTTTTCCACTTTACCGAAGACTTTAGTGCAAATTCTTTTTTAATTAGTCCAGATATGAACTCATTTGCATGTTGAGAACTCTTGAGCCATTAGGATTTTCACTTTGGTTTTTTCAGCAAACTTCTTTCTTTTACTCTTGCCAACAACTTTGTTGAACAAATATATAACGAAAAATCATTTGAAATTGTCTTTAAACAATTGATAAGCGACATATGTCTTGCCCGCTTTCAACGCTTCAAAGCAAATAATGTTACTCATACGCAATGTTGTTCGAAATTTTTTCATTTAACTTTTTGTAAGAAACACTCAATAAGACCCACTGGAAGCGATTTTTTCATATTCATTTATTCAGCAAAGTTGTTGACCAGAATTATAGAAAGAACTTTGCGCAAGAAACAAAAATGAAAATCCTAATGGTTCAAGTGTTATCAACATGAAAATTAGTGCATATCTTGAGCAAATTTTTCTAAAATGTTCTAAAATGTTCGGTAAAGTGGTAAAACAAATGTCACCACAAGATTCCTTATACCAAAATCAAGTGAAAAACGTTTAAATTATCAAATACAAAAAAAAATATACAAAAAAGCGCACTGCGTAGTTATTTAAAGGTTTTTAAACCAAAAAAGCATTGTGAAAAAATTGTCGTACCGCCGTTTTGAAGGTACCATTAGAATCATCTCACATTGCAGAACTTGATTTCCTTTTGATTTTTAAAGTTTTGACTTCTAAAATTTTGAGCAATAAATAATAACTATTTCTGCTTTTTATTTTTTTGAGCCAAAAATAAAAATCAAAATTTGCCGTATATTTTTTTAAGCACAAAATAACTGGTAAGTTTTTATTTTTATTTTTAAAGGCAAAATAAAAAGCAAAACTTACCCGATATTTTTACCCGGACTGGTAAGTTTTGATTTTTATTTTTTAAGGCAAAAACAAAAAGCAAAACTTACCCGATATTTTGATATTATTTTTTTAAAGCAAAAATAAAAAATTAAACTTGCTCGATATATTTTTAAGCATAAAATAACTGGTAAATTTTGATTTATATTTTTTTAAGGCAAAAATAAGAAGCAAAATTTGACCGATATATTTTTGAGGACAAAATAACTGGTGAATTCAGATTTTTTTAAGACAAAAATTAAAGCAAAATTAGGATTTAAGTGTATGGAAGAACCAAAACGGTAGTGAATGAATAGCAAAATAAGGGATTTTCCTAATTTTGCTTTTTTATTTTTGGCTTATAAAATAAAAATCAAAATTTAACAGTTATTTTGAACTCAAAAATATATCGGGCAAGTTTTGCTTTTTATTTTTGCTTTAAAATATAAAAATCAAAACTTACCAGTTATTTTGTGCTCAAAACTATATTGGAAAAATTGAACTTTTTATTTTTGGCTTATAAAATAAAAATCCAAATTTAACAGTTATTTTGAACTCAAAAAAATATCGGGCAAGTTTTGCTTTTTATTTTTGCCTTAAAAAATAAAAAATTACTAGTTATTACTACTAATATCGGGCAAATTTTTATTTTTATTTTTGGCTTAAAAAATATAAGAAGCAGAAATAGTTATTATTTATTGCTCAAAATTTAAAAAGTCAAAAGATAATTATTGTTTTTTGCTTTTTATTACAAAATACATACTAAGTACGCATTGGCGTAGCAAACGGGGAGCAGGGGGCAGTTTCCCCACTTTTTTAGCTAGATAAACAATTTAATAGGAAAATTTATTCAAAATATCAGTTTTTTAACAACGATAATATTTTTGTATTATATATTTTCCTCTTCTTTCTCTCTTCTGCATGTTTCATGTGAAGAAATTTTGGTGAACTTTTTTTGCACCACCATTTGTACTGCCCCCCCCCACAGATGAATTTCGCTTCCGACGCGCTTGTAAGTACGTTCTCTGGTTGCCAGCAATTATTGTAGTTAATTATCGTGAATTTTTGTTAGAGTGCAGCTACATCAATAACTCAGTTCATTCTTAAGCCCCCTTAAGTTTTTATTGCTTATCAACACAGATTTATTTTAACTTTAAACAAAAAAGTTACCCTGAATTATAAATTCTTAGTTGTCTCAATTTGTGTTTTGTGTAAGCTGTTTGATTCAAGTAATTTATTCGGCATTTAAGAAATCGTACACAGCAGTGAATATTAGAAATTAATGTAAATACGAATGTTTTTTTTTATAAAAAAAATACCAATTGACTTTTTCAGTCCTTGAAAGGATTTTGACTGAGCTTTGCTTGGTTACTTATATTTTGTGTGTTATTAAATTTTTTATACAATTGATCGAGAATTTTTTCAATAGTTAATTAATACAATCAAGTAAATATTAAGAAAATTTGACCTATTCTTAAATCCAGCTAAATAATTTCATACACGTACAAGAAAATTATTTATTTCTCTTCGTGAATAATCTTATTTCAGATGCTAAACAATGCTTAAACCTTATACCACTTATAAACAACTTACGGAAGTATGTCAACATCTACAATTGTAATGCAGCAATGCAGCCTATCGTGTTAACCACGTCATCTCTTTTTTTACCTCAGCTATTTTTTTTTTCATTGCACTCTTAATAAAAAGGTGAGCCAGTCTATAAGCTTATTTTTTTCTTCTCTTCCTACTCCAAGAAGGACGATAGAGTACTCCTCAAGTACTGCTGGCATAGCAAACATTTTTTAGGTCAACCAATAATAGTATTTCTATGCATTCTGAATTTTGTCTGCACACTCTATAGCTGGCATTCACATTCATTTGTTGATAAACTAAGACTTACAAAATTCAGCAAAAAGTATTGGAGCTGTTTGCACACCATTCATAAATTTCAGAAATGTATCAAGTAGATGCGAAAATTATATTTTGTTATTTAAGATTTATGACTTTGTTGCGTGTAGAGTGCCTGAACTTCGGTGATTACCTACTAAGCTTGCACTAAATATCGATCAGATGCAAACAAACAAACATATAAACATAAAAATATGTGAAGGGCTACGTGCTTTTATATAGAGTTCAATGCACTTCCTGCATGAAATACATAAAGGTATTCAGGCTTATGTATTATGCTTAAGGGTTTTTTCCCCCAATTTCTCAAAAGTTCGATAGATAGGTAATAAACTTTGAGTCGCGGCTTATCGTGCTGTTAACATGTCCTGATATGAAAGGCCATTTAAAGCCTATTAATTGTTACATTATAACCAAGCATTAAAAAATATATGGAGGATACCCACGATTTGGGTCATAAAAAGCGAGTCATCTGCTTATTTCAATGCTTCCGGCGTTGCGTGTGCCGGATGGGGGTGGGGTGGCTAAATAAGTATATATATATATGTGCCTGCACATAAGAATTCGTTTGTATGTATATCTTGGTAGATCCAATGTCAATTTGATATTAGATTCGACAGAAAGACATTGTTTTTTTTTTCAATAAAAGTTAATTTATCTGTTTGTAAACTAGTATGCAACAATTGACCCAGATTTGTTGCGTTGCTGTATGCGTTATGCTGATATGTTTGCATGTGTGCATTTGTGCAACAAACATACATACATTTGAGGACAACTTGAATGTATCTACGGACAGACAAACAGACTGTGGTAATTAATTCGATTTGTTGGAAATAAAAAAAAAACAACTCTGCACATCGCACATACACATTGTGCTTATTTTGTTTGAATGAGAATGTGTGTGTGTGAAGGTGTGTTGCTTTTCATTCATAAACATAGCCAATATGCAATTACAAAATGTGTAAACATTTTCGTTCGCTCATATTTTGCGCTAACCTTGATCCTCATACATTTTGAAACTTTACACAAAGTGTCAGTCTTTGAGAAAGTCAATAGGGGTATTCACACTGACTGGGGTAGTTTGGTAGATTGGCAAATGCCGTGCATTTTGTTTTTGTAAAGTGCCATTGTACCCAAGTACCCATCTGCCAATCTACTCTAGCTGACTCCCTGACTTGTTTGGGTAGATTGATTTCTTGCCAAATTGAGTACTTTTTCCATGTGTTACCACCCTTTTGCAAAAATAGGCAATAATTGACCTAAGATTACATCAAATTTACAACATTTGCTGTCAAGGCTAATATCTCGAATAATAAAAAATAAATTGCCACACCAAAAATTTGTTTGTACACTTTAAGACACCAATAAAAACATGTAAAAATTTCTTAAACGATCTCATTTTATTTTCTTATATAAAAAATTTTATGAAAACATGTCAAAATTTCAATCGTCACACTCGGCTACTACCTTAAATAACACAACACTTTAATTAAATATACTTATTATTAAATTTTCGCAAGGAAAATACCCCTAAAATGTGCTGTAACATATATATGATATTTGAAAACTTTTTTAAAAAAATCGGTCCACTATTTTGTAAGTTTACCTGGAACAAAAAAATTTCACTTCAATTTTATAGAGGGGGTTTTTTATAGAGTGATACAACTTTGAATTGACATCACTGCTTTACTCGACCACCCATTTTAGGTACTTGACTTAAGGGTATCCAGTCGGCCGAAATGCATTAATTCCCCCCAATCAAAATGGCCTCGGTACGCCCCTGGCTGTTCGCAAATTGATCTAAATGCGACCTTAACTAAATTGTGTTGATAAAGCAGTGCTTCCTAATTTAGTTGTTAGCTTATTTTTGTTAATAATTAAACATTGAAACATTATTCAAAATTGGGTCATTTCTCTTTTTTTTGGGTGATTTTTCGTTTAATTTTTTGGGTCATATTACATTTGGGTGATTTTTCATTTTCTTTAAAAAAGTTTAGGGTGATTTTTCATTTTTTTGTGCGATTTTTCATTTAATTTTTTGGGCCATTTTTCATATCATTTTTGGCAATTTTTATTTGGTCGATTTTTAATTCTTTTTTGGGCGATTTTTCATTAATCGTTTTTTCATAGCGCCATCGCTTTCTCCTTCCATCATTTAGGTAAATAAGTAAATAGTTATTTGTAAAATTCATGTTGTTATCACCATTCCGTACAAGGGCAAATGAATTCGTTTATAATGAAACGAAGGGCAATGAAACAAATTATTAATCCAGTTTAAATATAATAGTAATATATATAACATTATATAAGCGTATATATGTATATAAATAAAAACATTTTTACAAAGAAGAATGCAAAACTTTTATTTGGGAATATGTCCTCTTTTTTTAATAAGCGGTTATAATCCCAAATTTAATTTTTGGGATTATGTCCCCTTTTTTTGAGAACATAATCCAAAATTTGAAATTTGTGATTATGTCCCTGCACCATTTTTGTCTATACATATTTTTTTTAAAATACAAATTATCAATTTGAAAACATATTTTAACTCTATTTTTTTAACGTAACTTTAACTTTATTATTTATAAATTACTTCATGACATTTTTATACATACAATTCTTATGGCTTCTTATTAAATAGTTCTGTTTTTTTTCTATATTTTGTTGACCACCGTTTTGCAGAAGAAGGAAAAAAGTTGCACTTTGTCAGTCCGGCACGACGTAAATCAGTTCTTGCACCGATATTGAATAAAATAAAAAATGGTTCCGATGCTGATGGTGAGAAGAAGAGCGATAGCAATGGACATGTGACAGTACAGATAGAAGCTGCTAAAAAGGTCAAGGTAAGCTCTGGCTGATCCAGCGTAAGCTCACAGCAGGTGGTGCAATAGTTTAAGTGTTTTAAATAGTGGACTCTGTGTTTGACCATGCAATCGTTATCGATTTCATTTTAAGCGGCACAGTATACACGGCATGATGGAGGAGGAAAACATAATCAGGCCACATCAGGAGATACGGCAACTGACGTTGGAAGAGAAGAAATTCCTGTTGGCTGTTGAACGCGGTGATATGGCGGGCACGAGAAGGTTATTTGCACTATGCTATACTATGGTACGCAAGGTTATTTGCAATGGTCATAATATTTTTTTTCTTCTCAGAATGTTGCAAAAAGCTCAGGATACTGAATATATTAATGTCAATTGTGTTGATCCACTGGGACGCACTGCTTTGCTGATGGCTATTGATAATGAAAATCTGGAGATGGTCGAGTTGTTGATAAACTACAATGTGGACACGAAAGATGCGCTTTTACATTCCATATCGGAGGAATTCGTTGAAGCTGTTGAGGTGCTATTGGATCATGAAGATCTGACATTTCAGAACGAGGGAAGTCATGTTAGTATTATTTTACAAAGTGTATGTCAGAGAAACACACCCAATGTTTTTAGATATTTGTACTAATAAATAAAGTATCTGTATCAGAGAACTGCGCAAGCCTACTTGAAGTCTATTTCAAGTACTTGCTTAGAATACAAGTTTAAGCTTGCTTGAGCTTGAAAACTTTCAATCAAGTATAACTTGAACTTGAATATAAATAAGCCCATGTCAGCTTGCAACTTGCAAGTATGCTAGCTTACAAGCGAACGGCACGAAGTCCCAAGTAAAGGAAAACTTTATGCCTTCGGCAAAAAGCTTGAAAAGCTTGAAATTGAAGGCAAGTATCCAAATAAAAGCAAGTATTCTTGAGTAAGTATTAAATGAGCTTTTGTAGGAAAAGCTTAAGCGTATTAGGACTTTTAACGGTTCTGTGGACTCCATGGTTGGCGAATTTAGGGGGTAGCTGATTTCGGAATTGATGTCAAAATTTAAAATTCAAGAAGGCGGATAGAGTTGCCACCTAGATATTTTTGTATTTTTGCGAATTCTTGTAATTTTTAAATTCTGACAACGGATTTGATTTCGAATCTAATGTCACAGTTTTAAAATTTAAGATGGAGGTTAGGGTTGCCACCTAAATTTTTACCACAGTATTGCCACCTAGTAAAATGTATTTCTAAGAGTTTTAAACGTCATTTAACAGTGTTAGGGGCTCGCTGATTTCGAATCTGAATTCAGAATTTTAAAATTCAACATGGTGTATAGGGTTGCCACCTAATTTTTTTATTTTTACGAATTCGGTGCTGGCGCGAACACTAGGTAAGCATGGGTCGCTGAGTCCGATTCCGTTGTCAAAATTTTAAAATTATGTATTTTTTTATAATAGGGTTGCCACCTAATAATGTGTATTTTTAAAAGTTTTAAACATCATTTAGCAGTGTTAGGGGGTAACTAATTTCGAATCTGAGTTCAGAATAATAAAATTCAATATGTTGTATAGGGTTGCCACCTAATTTTTTTATTTTTACGAAGTCGGTAATGTTGCGAGCACTAGGTAAAAATGGATCGCTGAATCCGAATCCGTTGTCAGTAGGGTTGCCGAATACGAATCGTTTTGTATAGTAGGATTTCCACCTAGTAATATGTATTTTTAAGAGTTTTAAACATCATTTAACAGTGTTAGGGGGTCACGGATTTCAAATCTGAAGTCAGAATTTTAAAATTAAAAATATTTCGTGGGGTTGCCACCTAATATTTTTTATTTTTACGAATTCAGTACTGTCGCGAACACTAGGTAAAAATGGGTCGCTGAATCCGAATCCGTTGTCAGAATTTCAAAATTATGTCATTTTTTTATAATAGGGTTGCCAATTATTAATATGTATTTTTAAGAGTTTTAAACATCATTTAAAGTATTAAGGGGTCGCTGATTTCTAATCTAAAGTCAGAATTTTAAAATCAAATTTTTTTAATTACGTGGCAACCCTATCACCCATATTTAATTTTAAAATTCTGACTTCAGATTCGAAATTAGTGACTTCCTATCACTATGAAATGATGTTTAAAATTCTTAAAAATACATATTATTAGGTGGCAACCCTATTATTCAAAATTTTATAATTTTGAAATTCTGACAACGGATTCGGATTCAGCTACCCATTTTCACCTAGTGTTCGCGCCAGCACCGAATTCGTAAAAATAAAAAAAAATTAGGCGGCAACCCAATACACCATATTGAATTTTAAAATTCTTAACTCAGATTCGAAATCAGCGACCCCTAACACTGTTAAATGATGTTTAAAACTCTTAAAAATACATTTTACTAAATGGCAATACTGCGGTAAAATTTAGGTAGCAACCCTAACCTCCATCTTCAATTTTAAAACTGTGACATTAAATTCGAAATCAAATCCGTTGTCAGAATGACAAAATTACAAGAATTCGCAAAAAAACAAAAACATCTAGGTGGCAACTCTATCCGCCATCTTGAATTTTAAATTCTAACATAAATTTCGAAATCAGCTACCCCCTAAAACTGCCCACCACGGAGTCCACAGAACCCTTAAAGCCCTATTACGCTTAAGCTTTCTCTACAAAAGCTCATTGAATTTTTTGGATACTTGCTTTAAATTCAATTAATTGGATACTTGCTAGGGCTCCACGAAATAGCTCATAACGAAATAAGTCTTAACGAAATAATTCCTAATGAAAGAACTCCTAACAGTAAACGAAATAATTCCTAACGTTGAAAGATGAAATAACTCCTAACTTCTGATCAAATAAGACCTAAAGAAAAGATGAAATAAAACCTAACATTTAGAAGTATATTCACTATGAAATAAAACCTAAACGGAAGTGATGAATTAAGTCCTAAATTTTAGAATATTAAAAAAAACAATTGTGGTTATTCTGGCCGCGACCATAAAGCGAGCAGGGAAGGCTTTAGACCTCTGGAAAAATGCACACAAAACGGAAAATTAAATAAGGGCCCAAATTTGGGATATTTTTTAATATGAAATATTGCCCCGTAGTAAACTAATTTCGATAAGGCAATTATATTGTGTTTTGCTGTGTTGTTGCCACCCCACGTTCGGCGCGACTGCCTGGCCGCTACCATAAAGCGAGCAGGGAAGGCTCTAGACCTCTGGAAAAATGCACACAAAACGAAAAATTAAATAAGGGCCCAAATTTGGGATCTTTTTTAATATTAAATATTGCCCCACCATATAAAATGATATCTTTCATGTCAAATAACTCCTAACTTTGTATGGGAAATTTAAGGAGTTATTTCATGTTTTTTTGTTAGGAGTTATTTCGCTGAGCCCCTTGCGAGCTTACAAGCTTTTGCCGATCGTTTCAAGCTTTTCAACTTTCTGCCCGACAAAGTAAGTCTAAACAAGCCAAGCCAACGAGCAAGCATGGATATGAATTGTATCTGTTTGGTATTTTTGCAAGCTGGCTAAAGTTTGCTTTTTCAAGTTTGGATACATACTTGAATTCAAGTACTTGAAAAGGCTTGAACTTCAAGTAGGCTTGTGCAGTTCTCTGATCTGTATCTCGAAACAAGCTTTTCGTGTGAGAAATAAAAAGAAGTGAATTTTTGTATATGCAAAACAAAACAAAAAAAGAGTATGGGCCATTATTTCAGAATTTGTATTTTCTCTATCCAGAGTTGGGAATCAATGCCCGAGGATACATCCACATTTACGCCCGACATAACGCCTCTTATACTGGCTGCACATCGTGATAACTATGAGATTATTAAAATTTTACTCGATCGTGGCTCGGTGTTACCAATGCCACATGATGTCAGGTATTATGTCATGATTTCAGGAACTTATGGTTTTTTTTCTCAAATCAACCCTGCTCCATTTTGCAGATGTGGCTGTGATGAATGTGTTCAGTCGCGTCAGGAAGATTCTTTGCGACATTCACGCTCGCGCATTAATGCATATCGTGCATTAGCTAGTCCAAGCCTTATTGCCTTATCCTCCAAGGACCCGATTTTAACAGCATTCGAATTGTCGTGGGAGCTACGACGTTTGAGCTTTTTGGAACACGAATTTAAGGTGTGTTGTGTATTTCTAGATACTTTATTAATTTCACATTTAGATGACCGTTTATATTTTTGTTGTTTTTGTTATAGAATGAATATCAGGAATTGCGTAAGCAATGTCAGGATTTTGCTACCGCTTTACTAGATCACACACGTACATCCCACGAATTGGAGATTCTCTTGAATCATGATCCCACCGGACCAGTTTATGAACATGGCGAACGCATGCATTTGAATCGCTTAAAGCTGGCCATCAAATTACGACAGAAAAAGGTACATATGTATATTCAATATTTTTCATAAAGTAACTAATTCCCAAAAAAACCATTATGATTGGAGACGTCCATAATATGGGCCAAAATACTGAAAGTCATGATAAGTAAATTCTTAAGAATTCATCGATATTTTTTTTAAGTAACTTAATTCCCAAAAAAAAACCATTATGATTAAAAAAGTCCGTAATATGGACTAAAATACTAAAAGTCATGAAAACTAAATTCTAAAGAAAAATGTGTCTCCGCATCTTTAGAGAAAAGTGGTTTTAAAATCTGCAAACTAAAAACGGCAACTCGCACTGACTTGCATCGAAACATGTCAGTACTTGATGATATGGGGGAAGTGCTAATTTAAAAAAACAAAACCGTATTAACTTTTGTATAAGTATACATTTTCAAGTGTTCGCACCTCGTTTTCCACTTGGTTTTTCTTCAAAATACTAGAGCATTCAAGATGCTGCCGGTCTCCAAGTGACGGCACCACCACTCTTCAAATTTTTGACGGGTGGCAACCTTAACATGAACACACCATAAATGTCAGATCGATCTGTCAATGAATAGTGACGTTACAGTGTTCTAAGTTAGACAACTTTTGGTATTGTTATAAGATGGATGAAGAAGAATTTCGTGCCTTGATTAAGCTTTACTTTTTGCATAGCGCGAAAGAAACAAAAGAAAAGCTCGATAAATATTATGGTGAATCTGCTCCGTCGTATTCAACCGTAAAATATTGGATTGCAGAGTTCAAAAGAGGTCGAATCAGCAGAAGATATGAACACGCCGGGGGAGCACCAGAAACAGTGACCACTCCAGAATGTATTGGAAAAATTTACGACTTCGTATTGGACAATGCCTACCCCTATGATTTTTTTGAAGAACATTTTATTTTTCAAAATATTGTTTTTACATTTTTCACAAAGTTCTACAGCTCAAGAAATAATTTCTGTGAAAAAATTTTCAAATATTTTAAACCACTCCAAAGTTCTACACAAATCTATGTTTTAAGTCATTTCTGTATATATAGAAATATGCGAGGGAGAAACAGTTCTTCCGTGTTTCTGAACCGATTTTGATAATTGTTTTTAAAGAAATTAGAGTAGGGAGAAGTTCACTGAATATTTTTGTGACCTTTGACCTGAAATATTAGCGTTTAAAGAATATTTCTTAAGTTATAAGTATACACTATAAAAAATGGAAGAACATAGTGTAAGAAGAAATTTTTTCCATTAATACAATGTACAAAAAACATTTTTCGCTATCTCTTACGAATACCCTACAATAAGCATTTTTGTATGTAACATGTGTGAATATATACTGTGATGGTGAAATTTCTTATAAATTGTAAATTCTAAAAAATTACCTTTATTTTGACATTAATGTTATGGCGATATCTTGAAAACTATAGCTTTTCTCAGCACAACGTATTTTTATATGAAAAGCCCCGGTTGTGAAAAATAACGGTGAACGAAAGTTTTTATGGGTAATGTTTGCGATAATTTTAATTTGATATTTTTAAATATATTTGGTTTTCATTCTGAAATAATGATATTTAAGCTTAAACTTTTCTGAAATATAAGAAATAAGAACTGTTTTATTAAATACTCTTATTATAATTTAAATATTTAAAACTTAGCAAATATCTTTAATTAAGGACCGTACAGTTTATGATTTGTATTAAAAAAAAATCATCATATCATAATCGTTATGTTCTAATATAATTTTTTCAATCTGGTTTAATCCGATATACTTTCAATCATAAATTTACAAGTGTTTCCCCTTTAAATACAAAATGCTATTTCAGAATAAGACTTTATCTTCCAATTATAGAAAGGTGCTCATGAATTTCGATGATAGAAACTGTTTATTGTATTATGTGTCAAAATGAGGCAATTTTTGCAAATCAATGATATGTCATATAAAGGAGTGTGAAAAAATAAAATCTAATAAGAAAAAAAAACGTTTATCTTGTTTTTTGACCAAATCCTAAATATTTTAGAGGTTTTTTAAAACACTGAATTGATAGGATAATGGTTACTTTTTTCTTATTTCTCTAAAATTATTTAATTGATCATTCGGACAAAGAATATTTGTTGAACATCGATTTAAAAATGGCTGAGATATTTGCTTGCAAAGTCAAAACTTGAAATTTCAATAGTTTTTTCTCATTCTGAGGCGATGGCCTTGCTTCAAGGAAAGATATAAATTTGTTGTACTGAGAAGATATAAATTTTTCGGGATATGTATCTAAATAATTTTAATGTCATTTTAAGGGGACTTTTTTTAACATACTATCCGTGAAAAATATTACCAAGAAAGCTTACCTATACCGTTATATGTATTCCTCAACCAACGACTTTTCATACAAAAATAAGTTGTACAAAGAGCATATATAGTTTTCGAGATATCGCTACAATTTGTATGTCAAAATAACGGAAATTTTTCAGACTTTACTATTTGTATGAAAT
This sequence comes from Dichetophora obliterata, assembly GCA_963920525.1. Taxonomy (NCBI): domain Eukaryota; kingdom Metazoa; phylum Arthropoda; class Insecta; order Diptera; family Sciomyzidae; genus Dichetophora; species Dichetophora obliterata. The sequence continues at coordinate 246,440,923 of OY986436.1, forward strand.
TTCACCATCACAATATATATTCACTCTTACTGTAGGGTATCCGTAAGAGATGGCGCAAAATGTCGGAAGTATTTTTTGCACACCTTATCAATGTCTAAAATTCCTTCTTACATTATATTCTTCCATCTGTTACAGTTTAGCTTTTATTTAATACATGCTCTTTTTATGCTCATATTTCAGGTCGAAGGTCACCAATTTAAAATGTAATCATACTGTGCAGCCAGATCTTTCATTTGATACCTCATTCACCATTCTACCTCTTCCTAGCCTTAAGATTCTTTACTAAAAATAATACAAACTTTCAACGTTAATATTTCGGGTCAGAGGTCATAAATTTTAGGGAGCAGTACCTTTCAAATGATATAAGTTTTATTGCCCTTACTCTAAAATTAATATCGAAAAAGTGTACGACGACATTTGATGTTTGCCTATTAATATACAAGATAAGCTCCAGTGCAAGAACGGACCCAAGACTTAAGTCTTGCACAAGAACGCTGGGAAAACCTCTACAACTAAGCTAGCATGGCCTACCTACGACTTAAAATGCATCAACTCACTGCTTGAGTTAAGCAGGGCAAACCTGTCAAAAATAGTAGGAATCCTCACGGGTCACTGCCTAATCGGAACGCATGCTCTTCGGTTGGGACTTGCATCAAGTGATTTCTGCAGAAGCTACAGATGTGAGGAGGAGGTAGAAAATGTCCAGCACCTCCTCTGCGAATGTCCGGCTTTAGCTAAAAAGAGAATGGCAACTCTGGGACATTTCTTTATAAATGAACTTGCCGAAGTCTCATGCCTGGAAATCAAGCATATCCTTAAATTTATTATCCGCTCGAACTGGTTAAAGGAGGGAAATCTTTATTTCTTTATTTCTATTTTAACTATCAACAATCGTTTAACAGTTTGAGTAATAACATATAAATTATAAAAACAAATATGATATAAAACTAATAAAATGTAAACATAATTATATTAAAGAATATTACACTTTTATAAATTCCTTTTTAAACAATTCTTAATAAATTTTGTTTAAAAGTTTGTCTATTCAGAGTGAGATCTATTTGAGCACTTATGGAATTGAACGCTAAGCACATATTATTAATAGGATCATTACGGCCATAGTTTGTGCTATGATACGGAATGTAAAAAAAATCTCTTTGCCTAAAATATCTCTCAGGCGCATATATTCTTAAAAGAGCGAGGAGTGGCGCGCAGTCTGTGTGACATAATTATATCGCGAACAAAAATAACAAGAAAAAATTTACGTCTGGAGGCTAAGGTATTAAGACCTAGAAGAGCACACCTGGATACGTACGCTGGCATAAAATTCTAATTTAATTTAAACATTATGTAACGAGTGAAACGTTTTTGTATTCTTTCCAATCGCAAAGAATCTACCTCGTAATATGGATCCCAGATCACACATCCATATTCCAAGATAGACCTTTCTAAAGATAAAAATAACGTTCTAAGGGTATATGGATCCTTAAATTCCTTCGAATTACGCCTCAAAAAACCCATCATTGCATTAGCCTTAGTAATTATGCAATCGTAATGGTTGGAAAAAGAAATTTGTCTATCAAATAGAATTCCCAGATCAGATGTAGACTCGACACGTGAAAGACCACTATTTGCGATTGAGTAATTAAAAAAAAATTTGGTTCTTTTTTCATATAAAAAGACATAATGTTGCATTTGGCAACATTTAAATAAAGTCTATTAACTGAACACCATTTAATCATATTGTTTAAATCAATTTGAAGAAGTCGATGGTCGGAAGGTGAAGAAACCGAATTAAACAGTTTAACATCATCAGCATACATCAAACAGTTAGTATGCTGTAAAAAATTTGGGAGATCGTTGATGAACAAGACAAACAATAGAGGTCCAAGGTGGCTTTCTTGGGGCACACCAGAATGGTTGGTAATAGATTTTGAGTAGCAGTTACCAATACGGACAACTTGATATCTATCAGAAAGGTAATTCCTCAGCCAGGATAACAAAGAGGAATGAAACCCCATTAGGGAAAGTTTTTTAACCATAATGGAGTGCTGAGCTCTATCAAAGGCGAAATCAGTAAAAATGACGTCAATTTGATTGCTTTTTTCCATTTCAGTTTTAATGAAGTCAGAGAACAGTGTTAGGTTTGTAGAAGTATATTTACCACTAACAAAACCGTGTTGGAATTCAGAGATAGTGTTTTTAATTCTAGCATAAATGTGTTTTTTGACAATTGACTCAAATAGTTTAGGGATCAATGGCAATTTTGATATCGGTCGATAGTTCGCTATATTTTGCCTAGAGCCAGACTTATGGATAGGGACCATAATGGATTCTTTCCAAATATTCAAAAGCTGCCCTGTCTTTAAAGATAAATTAAATAAAAGCGCTAATGGCTGGGCTAGCACAGCTGCTCAGTTTTTTAGAAATATTGGGGGAATATTATCAGGACCAGTTCCTTTATTAATGTCTAGAGTGAGCAAATCTTGTAAGACATCATCATCAGAAAGAACTAATGAACCCATATCAATAATAGGGTTGTCATTATAATAAAAAGGGCAGTTCACGTCATCTCCGTCGTCTAATAAAAAATAATATAATACAAAAATATTATCGTTGTAAAAAAACTGATATTTTGAATAACTTTTCCTTTTAAATTGTTTATCTAGCTAAAAAAGTGGGGGGGGGCAACTGCCCACCTTGGCCCCCGCTTCCGACGCCAATGCAGATGTATCATTAATAAGAATTTCTAATTGTATTAAAAGTGCTTTATGATGAAAACTATTATTTGAAAGAAGTAAATCCGATTCAACACAATTGGCATTTAGCTCATTATCAATAAAAATAAGATCTAAGATTTTGTTCAAGCTATTTGTGACAGAGTTTATTTGAATCAGACCCAAGGAAATCTCTAATAGGTTTAACAAAGATTATCTGGTATCACAACGGGCCTGCACTGGCCTAAGTGTACGAAATGTCTATCGGCTCAGCCACCTTAACCTAACCTAACCTAACCTAACCTTACCTAAAAAAAACAAAGCTGTTAGTAAAAAGTATGATGTGAATACAATTTTTCTTTTATGGTAAAAAACTGTAGCTTAGTAATCAATCAATCATTACTGCTTTCAAAGTATTGCTTGAAAATTTAACAGTCTAGAAAACCGAGTCTTTTAAGATGACATTCAAAATAAACATAAAAAATAGACATTCAATGTAGAGAGATAAAAAAGAACAGGGTTATTTCGATTATGGACAAAATGTCATCAACATTGCAGTTACATTTATAGTTGCTGAAAATTTTTATATTTTCTCGGGAATAAAATCCTGGTATTTAGGGTTTTGAATCCCGGAATTCCGGGACTAGAAATTAGTTCAGGATCATCCCATGATTGAAAGCCCTAGTGGACAGGTCCCAGTGGAAGTGCACCAAAGCAAGCAAAGACTCAACAAATGGCCGGAAAGGTGTTGACGTCTGTTTTTTGGGATTAAAGTGTCATTTTGTTCATCGACTATTTGAGAAAAGGAAAAACAATCAACAGCGACTATTAATGCAAATTATTGGACCGATTGAAGAATAAAATCGCAAACAAGCGGACCTATTTCTTGAAGAAAAAAAAATCATATTTTTTCAAGACAATGCTCCAGCATTTAGACATCGATTAAAACCATGTCCGCATTGCACGAGTTACTCTTCGAACTGCTTTTTCATCCCTCATATTCTGCAGATTTTGCCCTAGCGACTATCATCTGTTCCCAAACTTAAAAAGGTGGCTCCAAGGAAGAAGATTTGCAAAGAATGAACAGGTCGATTTGGAAACTGAAGCGTATTTCGGATATCTTGAGAAATCTTACTATTCAAAGGGCATCGCAATGTTAGAAAATCGTTGGAAGAAGTGTATCGAGCTGAAAGGGGACTATGTAGAAGAAATAACAATAATTTTGGAAAAATTCATGTGCTTTCTTTGTTAGACCGGTAGCATCTTGAACGCCAAGTACCTATATATTTTTTAATCAAATCTTTACTTTATGTTCTGACGCACCCTTGTCAAATGCCCATAAAATGTTATCAGTGAAACTGCATGTGTCAGTTTAGGTTGAATACTGAATTCCGACGCTGTGCGACTTATAATTCCAAGGCTATACGATAGCAAAAATTTAGTTGTATAGAGGTGCAACGCCCCCTTAACAGAAGCCATAAAATGTTATCAGTTAAACTGCATGCGTAAATTGAGGTCGAAAACTGAATTCCGAAGCAAATTTGGGTTAAATAGGAGGTGCCACACCCCCTTGACAAACGTCATAAAAGTTATCATCAAAATTCCATGTGTTGTGCGACCTATAACTCCAAAGCTATTCGATATCGCAAATTTGGGTTATATGAGAGGTGCCACTTTCCCTTCTCCAACTCCCATAAAATGTCACCAGTGAAACGAAACGTGTAAATTATGGTCGAATACCTAATTTCGAGGCTGTGCGACCCATTCGATATAACTCCAAACTATTCGATATCGCAAATTTTTTATAATTTTGGGCGGTAAAAGGGGGTGTGACAATTTTTTTCTGAAACCATCTCGTACTTGAAACAAATCCATTGCCATAGTTTGAGCTCAATCGAACCGGTAGATAGGGAATCTTTTGTTCTTTTCTTAAAAGAAGGCGTAGCTATAGTGTGACCGCGCCCATTTTTAGTATAGTTATCGACAGTTATCATGCATACTTATTTACTAAATTTTAGTTTAATACAACCGAAAACATCTTAAATATAGCATTTTTATTGATTTGTGGGCGGTTAAAGGGGGTGTGGAAATATTTTCATTTTCCTAAACCGTCGCGTAGCAATTTCGAACAAACCCTTAGAAAGAAGTATTCAAATTGGTCCAAAGTTTTATGCATCCGAATAAATCACGATCCATTTTTATATATCTTTGGCGTTAGGTACAAAGGAATTAAGTCAAAAAATATAGTTTTTAGTAAATTGAAATTTAAGATTGTTTTATTAATTGCAAATCCGGCTGAAGTATTTTGTAAAAAGTAATCATGCAATATTTTCATATAAATAAGGATGCATAGATTTGAAATTTGGTGGATTTTGTTACTATTTACCGAGTTTCCGAGGACTAAAGACCATTTGAATAACACATTTTTTAAAAATTTTAATATGCAAAAAATCTTAAGTCAAAAAATTAAATAAATCGCACGTGAAAAGACATTGAAAATTAGTTTTTTTTTATTGCATGTAACAACTTCGAACAATGTAGCATTAAAAATATAAATTAATATTTAAATTTCTTCCTCATCATCATCAATTTCTTCATTCTGTAAATCTGGATGTATATCTTCTTAATAAAATTAAGATAAAAATCATGGAATATGGGTGGTAAAAACTTAAAATTGCGCACAAGTCCTTTTTTTCTCCGCAGATATAGGATAGGGTTCATTGTATTTTTCCTTTAGTTCAATATTTTTGAAGTTAAAATTTTTTCCTTTTCTCAAAAAACTTAGAATTTTTAACTACTCGCATTGATTCAATGAATTTTTATTACGAACTATTCTTTTTTCATTATATTGCAACCACTGTACAGACTGCCAAGAGAACTTCTTGTTGCTGGTATTTTTTTTCTAAACACCAAAATAGTTTTTAACAATGCAGCAAAATCGAAAAATTCGTCCTGTTGCATTTCGTGAACTTGGAACTTCATTTTGCTCGTTTTTCTTACTAGTTCATACCTGTCGTGAGGGTGATAAACAGGTGTTCTAATTTTTTTTCTTTCCTATCATCGAATAATCAATATCGCATTCCATATGCGTATGCCCGGCCACTAGGAATTTATGGTTTATTATTAAATTAGGGAATTTTATTTGAGTTAATAAAAACATTGCCCTCCTCTAGCAGCTTTAGCCTCATGCCACATGTAATGAGTTGCTTCTCCGGTAGCATTATCGTGTATAGTCAAGTTGAATGTCCAAAGTTGCCGCTTGTAGAATGCAACTGACGATTGAATAGAAGGTGTTGGCAGACATTGCTGCAAGTCAAAGCTGAGGCACTTCTTTTGGGAGCTAGCTTGGGCTGCTAGCTTGTCTGATTTTTTGGCTTCGTATGCTGCATCAGCCTGTTCCTGGTGTATTTGGAGATCGGTTTCTGCCTCTTGTTTTTTGTCCTGATCATCAGCAACTTGAATGCGCATGTGAAGAGTATCACACTTAAAACATGTATCAACTTTTGGTTTCTTGAAAGCGAGATTGAAATTATGAAACTTTCGCTCATATAATAAACGACCAACAAAATTCGTTCGTCCTACGTTCGTACATCGTACGCAAGTTCAAATAGAAAGGTAAATATTTCTTGTCATTTGAGCGTATGGTGTAGTGACTTTCATAACGTGGAATCGATGTGACCTCGGATTTCATGAAGTACCTATTTGGACTTTTTGTTCGCGTGCGTTTTTCTACCACTTATATCATCCGTCGTAATAACTGAGGTGTGGATCATTTTATTTTTTATAGCGTTTGATATGAATGTTTCATTTTCATCAAAGGTACTACAAAAACTTGCAAACAGTAATTATTTTCCCATTTATTTCTAAGGAGTAGGTTAGGTTAGGTAAATAGGGTTGTGCCCCGTTACCGGCGCTTCCGCGGGGGCCTATAGGTCCATTGCGAATCCCTTTTTATTTTCATCGTAGTACCGTAATAACCATAATTATTTTGATTATTCCTCAAACCAGCGTGTGCTTTTTATGAACCTCCAGATGTCTAGCAGTGGTGTGTTCGCTAAATCTTCCAGGTCTTTGAAAAATATGTTCCCCATATATCGGAGTCGACGATTCTATAGACTTGAACATTCGCATAGAAAGTGAGTTCTTGTTTCTGTTTCTTCTGGACCCTTGCAGCTCCGACAAAAGTCTGGGGCTGTTATGTTCATTCTATTGGCCATTACCCCAATGGGGCAATGACCTGTTAGAACTCCCACAAAAATCCGAATTTCTCGTTTGGCTAAAAGCAGAAGGCTTTCGGTTTTCTTCTCATTTAGCTCCGGCCAGAGCCTTCGAGATATGTTGCAGTCACCTCTGGAGGCCCATTTAGTGTTAGCATTATCTCTGGCTTTAAGGACTATACTCCTTTTGACGACGCCTATTGGAATGTGCACATCTGTATTAGGTCTGTTTGTACTTGCGGTTACTCCACGCCTAGCCACTTCATTCGCTGCGTCATTCCCTTCGATATTGCTATGTCCGGGAACCCAGCAGAGAGTGGCGTTGTGGGTATTGCAGATACTGTTCAGTGCCAGTTTACAGTTTTGTATCGTTCGAGCCTTCGTTGTTTTACTATTCAGCGCTTTGATGACCTCTTGGCTATCCACAAAAATTACTACCCTTGTGGGGGTAAGATTTTTCCTGTGAATGACCTGTGCATCTTTTTTAATAGCTTACATATATTTCTGCCTGAAAAACGCTACAGTAATCGGGGAGTTTGTAGGACTCTTTGATTTGTAGCGTTTCGCAATATACACCTGTTCCAGTTCCGTTTTCCATTTTGGAACCATCAGTATATAATTGGAGATTGCCATTGAAATCTATTGCCGTTTCTTCCCATTCTTGTCTGTAGGGGATGGATGTGGTGTATTCTGTGCCGAATCTCACACTGGGTATGATATAGTCGGTTGCTCTTTTTGAGTCTTCGGTTCCAAAGAGATTCAGAATAGATGCATGTCCGAAAGTGTTGTTTCTCCACGCTTGTGATTCGTTGAGGTGAATCGCGCTTTTGGTCGCCGAACACTTAAGAACCTCTTCTATGGGGAGAAGATTTAGCATCATTTCCAGACCCGCCTGTGGCGTTGATCTCATGGCTCCAGTTGTTCCTATGCATGCTAACCTTTGGACTCTAAGGAGTACGAAACCACTCTATTTTTAAGACTACCGACTTTGCTTTTGCGAACAACTTGTTTATCCAAGCGACCGAGCGACCAGTACTCATAAAAAATTTGTTTGCGGATCTCGTCCTTAAGAAACAACCTTCATTTCTTCCTACACTCTTTTCCGCAGTTTGTATTAACACAAAAATTGTATTAAAATACCTTGGGCAAAAAGACTTTAGTTGTCTTAAGCCTTTAGGCTTAACGCATTTTGAAACAATTTCGTTAGTCACAAAGTCTTAAGTATACTTAAGTCTTTTGTACCACACACAAAATGATTTTTTTTTACTTAATGCTTTTGGACCAACCAAATGAGATACCAATTTAAATAGGTTGCAGTTGTACTACACCAAAGTTGTTGACAGAAATCCTCTATGTGTTTAACGTAGACCCCTGCCGTGAAGGCTTAATTCTACGGTGCTCCAAAGCTTGGGACCAATATTTAGCGTCGGCCAACGACCCTTCGGAATTCAAAAGATCCACCAGAAAGGTTCTCCTAATTTCACATACATTTCACGGTATACATACCAATAATTTAGCCAATTTTTTATCACGTAACTTCGCGCATACGATCAAAGAGGGTAGCCTTTGTCATGAAAGCTAGGAAGCGATACCTCCATAGAACCTATGGTACTGTTGCTATGTCATAAGGTTCCCCAATCATTTTTGGACACAACTCAGACTGTTTAGGTTTCCCCGTCGCCTGTTCTCAAATTCCAAAGGTAACAGTATATTGATCCGGTAGTTGCTTACCTTCCTAACATTCACTGTTTGAAATATACTAGAGTTTATCTACCATCTTTCTCCTAGTAATTTAAGGGAATTACCAACCTGAGTTCAACTAAAGTGTAACTCACACCGACCTTCCTGATCTAACCACGGCCAGAGCGTATGAAACCCCGAAGGACCAAGCCCACGACAGTCAATCCCGGGCTCAAGGTTCCACCAGACAAGGCTCTTCAACATCCCGTCTACAGACCAAATCTTCTTAGTACAATTATATTTGACTGTAACACCTTCAGTCCCTAGCATTGTACATGACTAGGCTAAAAATAACCATTGGTTTCCCGGTAATATACCGAGAGAACCACAATCCTACTTACGCAACTTCGTTAGCTTAATTAACGCTTCTTAAAAGCCTCTTTCGGAAAACTAGGAAGCGTGAGCCGTAGTATACCAATTGGCTTATACTCGGTCTAAGGATTCTATGCCTCTTACATAGAACCCTAATTCTAAAACAAAGGTCTGCAGAACAACGATAGATCTCCTCATCATTGATGGATGACTGCCCTCGCTCTTCAAGTTATATTGGATTGATCGTCCATCGAAAGCATATTACAATAACAATTTTATGATAACTTAATAACAAAACCATGCTTTCTCCAAAATTTGACACCAACAACCAAGGCTCAAGGTAAACCTTTTATTTTACGGAAATCAGATGAACATTCAAGAGCCGTGCCTCAAGAGTGAACTCATTTTGAGATCAATTTATGGGCCGTGCCCCATAAATACAAAAGTTGTTGACAGCAATCGAAAGAGGAAAAATAACTGATTAGAACCGAATCAAATTCCCATTTTTTGACTTAAGTACTTTGTAGCTAACGCCAAAGATATATAGATGATATCATTGCTAACCGAAATTCCCATAACCATGTTTTCGATTGTTCGATTAATTTCTTTTTATTACAGTTTGTTGCCCATTCCAATGTTCAACAGCTCTTAGCGAGCATTTGGTATGAAGGACTGCCGGGATTTCGACGTAAAAATATGGCACTTCAAGCAGTGGATATCATACGCATAGGTTTGTCTCAATATTCAATAACTACTACAATAATCCATTGCTTTCTTGCCGGATCACCGATAGGCATAATGTTTCCAATCTTCTCACTGGCCTACATTTTGGCGCCATATTCCAGTGTTGGACAAACTATGCGGAAACCATTTATTAAGTTTATCTGTCACAGTGCATCGTACTTCACATTTTTATGTAGGTTCTTTCTTAGCTTATGGCTTTGTTCGCGTAGTATGGTTACTTTTTAACCTGACTTCCCTCCTTTACAGTTCTGCTTATGCTCGCCTCACAGCGTATCGAAACCTTTATAGGCGGTTGGTGGTTTTGGACCGAAACGCAAACTGTTGTCTCTGAAGTGGAGGAGATGCCTACGAAACGCGGAGCGAAACCGACATTCATTGAGTGGCTTATACTGTCCTGGGTTAGCGGTAAGTATCGCAAGATTACTCATATTTCTCAATATAAAAAAAAAATCTGCCGAAATGCGATGGATATCAAATTGTTGGTTTTCTAGGTCTTATTTGGAGCGAGGTTAAACAGCTCTGGGACGTTGGACTGCAGGAATATCTGAATGATATGTGGAACGTTATTGACTTTGTGACCAATTCTTTGTATGTTGCCACCGTTGCTCTACGTGTTGTTTCATTCTTTCAGGTTTCTCGAGCATTTATCCCATCATGAAATTTTAATTTTATCTAAATTTTGTTTCCATTTCAATTTTGTCCGAATGACTGGCTGTAGGTGCAAAAAGAAATGATGATCAATACAAATGCTGCTGATTTACCGCGTGAGCGTTGGGACACTTGGGATCCAATGCTCATCTCGGAAGGTCTCTTTAGTGCGGCAAACATTTTCAGTAGCCTCAAATTGGTGTACATCTTTTCGGTGAATCCACATTTGGGGCCACTGCAGGTGTCACTGTCACGCATGGTCATGGATATTATGAAATTCTTTTTTCTATATGTTTTGGTATTGTTTGCATTTGGTAGCGGACTCAATCAGCTGTTGTGGTGAGTTTGTGTGAGGTGGCGGTTGAGAAGAGTTGAAAATAGTTTTCAATGCATGAACCTGATTTTTAAGGTACTATGCGGACTTGGAAAAGAAACGCTGTCCAGAGGTAACGCCCAACAATATCTACGTCAATGGCACGGCGGATCCAAATGCATGCATCGTGTGGCGGCGTTTTTCCAAGTGAATATTTAAAACAAAAAGCCATATCACAATATTAACCACTTATCTCTCAAATTTCCTTCTCTCTCAGTCTCTTTGAAACCACACAGACACTCTTCTGGGCCGTTTTCGGTCTTATAGATTTGGACAGCTTCGAATTGGATGGCATCAAGATTTTTACACGTTTCTGGGGTATGCTAATGTTTGGCACCTATTCGGTGATCAACATTGTGGTGTTACTTAATCTACTCATAGCCATGATGAATCATTCCTATCAATTGATATCGGTGGGTGTGAAATTCGTCTTAGCTGATTTTTGTGTTACCATCTTATATTGTAATAAATTCAGGAACGTGCTGATGTGGAGTGGAAATTTGCTCGTTCAAAACTGTGGATAAGCTACTTTGAGGAGGGCGGCACCTGTCCACCACCATTCAACATAATCCCAACACCCAAATCTATTTGGTACGCTTTCAAGTGGACGCGACGCATATTCTGTAGCGGCTCTTCGGCGGCCAGACGTGAACACTTGAAAACGATTCGGGTGAGTGTGTCGGAGTTTATTTAGTCACAGCGTTACGTTGACATAAGTGTCGTAGGCGGACAGCGAACGATGTTTTTAAATTGCCTGCGACTTTGTGACTTTTTAATTTTTTCAGAATCTTTTTAAAAAATTCTTCTTCCTCTTTAATTTTGGCAGCGCAAGGCTCAACAGGCCAATGATCGCGACTTTAAGTATCAAGTATGGTGGCGTCTCGTAATTTTCATACCACTTTTTCTTATATCACTCTGAATTTCTAGCAAATTATGCGCAATCTTGTGCGTCGCTATGTTACCGTTGAGCAACGTAAGGCTGAGTCGCAAGGTGTCACCGAAGACGATGTCAATGAAATTAAGCAGGATATCTCCGCCTTTCGCTGTGAGTTGGTCGAAATACTTAAGAATAGTGGCATGGATACGAATGTCACTGCCGGCCAGGGTGGAGGTAGGCGAATCACACATCATTTTGACAATCAAATATATATAACATCTTTAAAACTCTTTTCGAACCTATTTTTAATAACCGTAAATTTGCACCAGGAGGTGGCAAAAAGAATCGTCAAAAGGAACGTCGCCTCATGAAGGGTTTCAATATAGCACCACCTGGTTCGACGGGCTCACTTGCTCCCGTTGCCGAATTTTCCACCTCTCTGGATCATTTCGAAAATCAACATGAGATACTCAGCTCAACACTATCGAATCTCTTCACGCCTACTTTTATGCACAAGAAGACCAACTGTTGTCCGAATGGCGGTTGTAATGCAATACCAGCTAGTAGCGATAAGGAATCCCAAGCACCCATTACTGCGGTGCAGACAACCAACAAATACAACAAATCTACTTTAAAACCGTACAATAAGCGCATTGCAGGGCACAAGAAGCGTTGGGGTAAAACTGGGCTTCAGGTGTCTGCGTGATGCAAGAATAAAAAAATTTCCCTTTCCAGGCACACTTATTGAGGCCGCTAAAGTTGGCAATGTCTCAAAAATGCTTGGTCGTTCCAAGTCTGAAGATTCTGTGTGTAACTCATCAACCAATTCTTCACCCGTGCATGGTCAGGTGCATATCACCTACTCCCAAAATAGTGGTCAACAACAATACCACGCTGAGCATTCCATAAACAGCACGCAGAGTTCAACAGGCAACAGTAACGTTAGGGATCAACATCACGGTGGCGTTGGTTCACATTCCGGTACGCATTTCTTCCACACAACAACTGGTAAGCACTTTTAAGCCAAAATTTAAATTTTAGCTATACACGAATTTATTTCACATATAAACTTAGGTCTAACTGCTATTGCCGCTTTGAAAAAGAAACGCAAAAAGTTTTCATCAAGTAAAAATATTTGTCCCGTCAATGAATCGATATCAGTTGCAAATACAAAGGATGCTCTGAGTGATAAGGTTTTATAGTCTTAGCTCAATTATTATAAAATATTCATATTAAAGCTGAATTTATTTTATTTACACTAACTAGTCGCTAAAACGTGTCTCTAGTTATCCAGTTGCAACGGCCGAGGGAGGCGTACAAAATAAGGACACCGTTAATAGGGCAAAGCCGCGACGACACGAACAAACCCAAAGTCAACACGACTCGGTGGAGACATCGCATGAGTTCACGCTCTCCAATGAGATACAACATTTGGATCCATCCAATACATCCGTCAATTCGCGTGAACCATTGATAAGCCTCAGTTGTGCCTCAACTGCCAGGGTCCTTAATTAATCAAGGTTTTCATGAGTTTATCGAATCATAAAATATGTGCAACAGTAAAAGTAGGACTAAAGTACCAAAAAAGCAATGCATAGAAACACTATAACAAAAATTTTTAATTAACAAAAACTATAACTGTATCAAGCAGCTTAAACACTGCCTTTCAAGGATTATATTTATACTCGTACAAATATATTGCAAAACAACTACAATACTAAGCTATTAAACTATGCTCTATACAGATAGAAAAAAACCAAGTAACCTACATACACACATAGCAACAATGTTAAAGTTGATTTTAAAATATAGTATGTATGAAAGAAATATCAATGAAGGAATTAAATATCATATAAGGAGTAGCCAAGTAAAAACAACGTTCACTAAACAAACGATTCGCACAACGATATGCAAGGAAGGAGAAGTATTGAAGAAACGATATTGTTTTAAAATAATTAATTATAAAGCTTAAATTTAGAAAAATTATATTTGCAAATAATTCGAGAGCATGTATGTATTGAAAAATGTACTATATTTGCTGAAATAGACGAGCTACATGTAGGAAAAAATATCTGAAGTAAAAATGATAGCTTAAGCTTAGTAAATTTATGTTAAATATATCTTTAACGACGGTCGACTGTTTAAGGATAATCTAAAAGATCAGAACTATCAGAATCGAATAATACTTTAAAACGAAAAATTTTCATTTCAGTTTTATAACTGCGTATAAATCTAGCTAACCTAACCGATTTTCATCCAAATAAGACAAGAGGGATCACGGAGGGTTGAGGTACAAAATAGACCTGCGGCGTGCTGTAGGTTAGTTTAGGTTGAGACGGCAGCCACTGCATGTGCTTAAAAAATACCGCACGTACCACGGCTCACTTAGACCAATAAGGTCCATTGTAATACCGCTGCACACTTGGCCTTCAGTCCGAGTGGAACCACAGTGAGCTTTTGGTAAAGCTTATAAGAAGTTTGACACTTGTCCCTGACAGGTCTTCAAGCTCGGAATATAAGAACGACCCCGGATATTTATGCTTTCTTCTAGCGACCGCGGGACAACAACATAGAAGGTAGGAGATGGTTTTTTCCTACTCGTCCCTGCAGCTTCTGCAGAAGTCATTTTCGATGACTCCCAGTCTGGAGGCACCTCTACCTTTGAAGCAGTGCCCTGTGCTTAATACCTCTAATCTTCCCAACGAGAGAAGTGCTCTCCATCGCTTTAGGTCTAGAGTCGGCCAGATAACCCTAGTTTTTCTGCATGTTAAGAGTTCAGCCCATCTTGTTCGTATGTCCTTATGCCCAGGTACCCATATTAAGCTAATGTTAAAATAGTTTGATATTTCGCCTAATGCAGTACGGCATTCTTTGGCTACTTTAGAGTTGATGGATACTTGCTCCATTGATTTGATCGCAACTTGGCTGTCCGAGAAAATGTATATTTCTCGTTTTGAGATGACATTCTCTGAGCGCCATGTTGCAACTTCCTTAATTGTCATCCTTTCGGCTTGGAAAACACTATAATGATCAGGCAGTCTACGAACAAGGATTACCCCTAATTCTTTTGAGTAGACCCCATACCCGACCTTGTCATTTAATTTTGACCCGTCTGTATAGAAGTGTAGACATCCCTGTTTCCAAATCGCACCGTTATTCTAGTATGTCCTAGATAGAATAAGCTTGCCGTAGTTTCTATCAAAGAAAAGCAGTGGTATGTAGTAATCAGTCCTTGGTGGAATGAAGTTGAATTTGTAGAGTCTGGATGTGTGTCCTGTTCCCAGGTTTTTCCGTACTTCAGTTTTCCTCAGTCTGATCGGCGAACAAGCTGCTGTTTGCCTGGCAACCAAGTTTAGCGGTAAAAGGTGAAGTAAGGTTTCTTAAGCCGCAGTTGGTAGTCTTCTTAGAACAGTGCTGATGCAAATAGATGCCATTCTTTGGACTTTTTGGAGTTTTCAAATATGTGTCCTTGTCCAATGCTAACCACCATATCGTTGCTCCGTATAGAAGTATAGGTGCAATGACCCGTTTATATAGCCAGTGAACGATATCGGGGGAAAAACCCCATCTTGTCCCTACAGCTTTTTTGCAAGTTTACACCATAACTGTCGCTTTTTTCGTACGCTCAGAAATATTAAGTTTCCAGCTCAGCTTCCTATCAAGAATGAGCCCTAGATATTTTGACCTTTTCGAAAGGGACAGTGCAGACTCATTAAGCATGATTGGTGTGAGGGACGGAATTTTGTGTTTCCTTGTGAAAAAGACCAGTTCTATTGAGACCGAATTTACTCCGAGACCACAGGGTGCGGTCCATCGCTCTAGTTTGCAAAGAGCACTTTGCATAACGTCGCTTAGGGTAGTGGGAAATTAGCCTCTGACTGCGATTGCTAGGTCATCGGCATAGGCTGCCACTTCACAGCCCTCCCTCCCTAGAGACAGCAATACGTTGTTCACTACCAGATTCCAGAGGAGTGAAATACCTTGTAGGCAGCCCAATCAAGCTTAGCTGCGTTAAAGAGCCTTCTGCATTCAGTCCTAAATCCATCCTGTACGGAGGACCACAACTTTGGTTTAAGCTTCCCCCTTGCAGTGGACATGAGGAAGCAAGAGAGCAATTCCTTGCTTTGGTTAGTACATCGACTAGATCATCTAGATCAGCTGCCGATTTAGGTTTGTCAATCGGGCAAATCGGATAATCCCCAGTGTATGTTTATTTTGGGAGACATATCGTGTAAATTATACTCAATATAGCGATTTTTGGAGTAGGAGTGTTCCTTTGACACCCTCCAACCGCCAATTTTGTCGAAGATGAAGTCTGAGACTAAGATTATGTCCAGGACTTAACTTCTATTTTTGATAATAAAAGCGGGTTCTTCACCCCTGTTGCATAAATATAGGCTGGTACTTAATAAATAATCAAAAAGTAACTCACCATTTTTGTTAGTGTCCGTGCTGCCCCACACGGAGTTGTGTGCATTTGCGTTCGCCCGATATGATGACCCCTCGACGCAAGTCACGGACATCGTCCACCAATTTCCTGATGTTATCTGGAGGCGGGCTTTCGTCTTGTGAGAAGTAAGCTGCAACCAACCAGTACGTGTCCTTGCCTGACTCGAGGCTGGCCGCAACCAATATCGCAATATCTGTGAAGCAAGAAGAGATTAACATTATTTTTTGCCACAAAGCACGTTCCAGGCATACCCACATTATTGATTTCCAGCGTCTTTTCCAGCGTCTTATAGCTCTCCGTCCTCAATCCTCAAATCCTGCCACCACCCAGGGCTCTTGGATGAGAGCTACGTCGAATCCATCGTTTTTCAGGTGGACTAAGAGATTCGCCGAGGCGAGCTTGGAGTAATGAAGGTTAATCTAGAGTACCTTCATCCGCTCCAGATTTGTGGCTGGCCACCACCGTTGTGTCAGCCCCCTCTTTTCGGATAACTCTTCAGCCAGATCATTCTCATGATAGAGATCCGACATCCCGGTAAGGCCAACCGAGCCCTCCGACATAAGCCCTCAACCATAAGATGTTTTGGCCAAAATATATTTGCCAAGAATTTGTTCTCAAAAAATTTAGATTACAAATGTAATTTGTAAATGACCATACATTTCACCTATAAGGTTACAAATGTTAAAAGTGAATGAATAAATTACCTTTAAACAGTTGACATTTCATCGAACTATTATTTTTTTTATCTGAACCAAGCAATTTAGTGTATTGAGTAACTGTTCTTATATTATCTTTTTAACTAAAGCCTTTTGACATTTTAAATGTTTGTTTTTTTTTAATTTATAAAAAATATCCATTCCAAATACACCATTAACTTAATTTTCAACTCAATTTATCAGAATGAAAACTATATATACTGCATACAAATCTTAGTCCAACATTTTTCTTAGTTTTGTCCTTTTTGACAAATCTAGAGGTACATAAACAATACTCTTGTCATCATATCACACATACCTACACTACAGAAGCCCTCCCTAAAATAAAAATAACAAAATAAATTTTAAAAAATAAACACCAAGTAAAGCTAACATATAGCATACATAGTAAATCACCAGAGAACAAAAACAAAAACTACTCATATCGATGTAAAAGTTGCCTTAGAACATTTTTATAAAACACAAAGAATTTCGAGAATTTTTAATTAAAACAAAAATCTTTATAAATTGTCTACAATATTGAATAAACAAATGTTTGAATTATATAATTTTATAAACAGTTTATACACACAGCTAGAGTCAATAGTGAGAGTTCCAAATGAGCTGAACATTTTGAGCTGAAGCATTTCATATCTGATGATTATTTTAAGAAAATCTTTGAAAAAACTACAAATGAAATAATTTCTAGAAAACATACTTGTAATAATATGTACGAGAACAAACCAAAAAAATTTAGTATTTTTAGTTAAGTTTATATTTCAATATGTTGAACAATTGTAGCACAATAATATAATTATTATTATTAGTACGAAAAAAATAAAAATTAGTGGAATTGTTTTATAAAATAAAATGTTAATTAAATAAACGCTGCATAACGGTTTGATTGTCAAACATTAAGCATAAATGCTAAATAGTTTTAACGAATATTAGCAGAATTGCGTGCAAAAGATAAAAAATAATTAACTTGTACTACATACACTAAAAAGTATTGTTTGCACTAGAATATACAATATAAACATGAATACATACATGATATACTTACTATATAAAACTAAGCCCAAATAAAACTTGAAAAAAAACACAAAACGAAATTGCTTTTGATTTATAATATAATAAGAAAGTTTTTATTTCGCCCTTTTTTACTAGACTTATATGCTACTATAAATTGAACTGTTTATATTGTAAAATTTCATCTTTTGTTATAGTATAACTTGAAGGGACAATCATTATCATCAATACAAGAACATACATAAAGTTTTAGTAGTGTAGCAAATTTTTCTTTTGACGGTAGGTTAAGTTAAAACATTTCGTTAAATTGTATGTAATAATTGTAACATCTTAATAGTAAACAATTTTATGGAAATAATATTTAAAACTTTCAAAATCTAAGTATTATGCAAAATTAGTTAAAAAAAATCAATGTAAAAGAAAAAAAAAACGACTGCAGTTTAATATCCTATTCTAGAACGTGTGGATTTGACAGCCCCATATTGACGATCATCGCGTGTGCTACGTTCTCGATCAAACTTTTCGTGTGATCGTTCGCGTGCGTCGCGAATATGTGGTGATTTGTCCTGAAGTTGGCATGAATATAAAAAAATATGGTTTTTAATTTTAAGCTTAGACAAATTTATAATAATAAAGCAGAAACTCACGCGTATATGATATTTATCTCTGTCCCTGATATCATCGTCTCCATTTTGTACTGCAAAGAAAGTATTTTTCAATTAAGGTGGTTTATCTCACTTAAAACTTTCAGCTTTAAATACCATCACGTCGTCGCTTATGATCAGCATTTGTGCCATCCTCCAAACGTTCACGTTTGCGTCCCAATTTGCGCTCTTTGCGTGCATCTTTCTCCTCATCTGTTAGCTTTTCTTTGCGTTCTTTTGCCTTTGAGCTGCGTTCCTTTTTCGTATTATCGGGAGCTTCATCGATGGTGATTTTCTGCAAATTTATAAGTTTTAGTTTAATAACAAAAAGATTATGGTGTGTTTTTGGTGAAAAAATTTGATTTTTTGCATTTTTATTTTTTTAATCCTAACTGGCTATCGTTATTGAAAAAATATATTCTTAAACTGTGCAAAATTCTATCAACTTCAACTAAATTATTTTTTTATTTTTTTTTTTATAAATTTCTAGCTATGCGTTTTAGCTTCTCTCAATGTTTTGTTTCATTTTGTAGTTTTGCTTAGAACAAACTTACCAGCTACCGTTTCACACTTAGGGCCAAAAGACTAACAACAGCAGCTAGGGAGGAGGCGATGCAGATTTGTGCTATTTAATCACTAAAAGGAATACGTTCATTGTTCGTTAACATCGTAGAATCTCGATATTTTAAGGAATGGCTTCCTCATCTCACACAAATAAATGCCCTTGAATTGTCCCTGTTTTAAGCACGAAGTTGAAGTTGATGACTTGAGGTAAAGGTTTTCAGTATACGATTAAAACACAAGCACTGGTTAACTTTATAACTAGATGACTTAAAACGTTTACTGCTTCTGCTGGATGTTGATTTACAAATTGTTGTTCAAACTTAAGCGATGACTACTAAGGTTTCTGCTACAGCTACTGCTTGAAATAATCTCTCAATGTTGTCTGATATGTTGCAGGTTGGGCAGAAATGTTGACTATTTGTTTTTTTTGTGATGTTTTCCTGTTGACTTTTGTTGATAATGTGTTACATGTTGCACTTTCTTTCAAAAGTGGTTTCAATACTTCTAGGTGACTAGACGATCCATAATAATGGTCCAGAGTTGATATTCCGAGTTGCGGCCCTTATGTATACGTCCCATAATTTATAGATGAGTATCGGTTAATGATAATGTAGTCGGCAGTCCCAGGAATAAAATTCTTTTCGTTTGTCTTTCGTATTTGAAGTATTCAGGAAGATGATAAATGGATGTTTGTTGTATCAAATGACTTTAACAACTTCGATGGTCTACGATCTCCATCCCGTTTCCAAAGTTCCAAGGCATAGGGTAGAACATGTAGTTTCTCCAGTAACGTAGTTAGTGTCGGCTCAGTTAGTCCAAAAAGAATCCAGCCTCATTACAGAATATTTTTTTTTGAGAAAGTAGTGTTGCTTGTCCCAAAGTCCTTGTAAATTTTTTTTAATAAGAATACACTTTTAATGATCTTCCCCCAGTTAGATTTTCTTCGAGTTTGCTGATTTTTTACAATTTCGCTGATATTTTTCAAGTTCACTGAACGTCTTCGAAAGCGCTGATCTTCTGTGAGTTCACTGATCTTTTGCAAGTTCGCTGATATTTTTCAAGTTTACTGAACATCATGAAAATCGCTGATTCTTTATGAGTTTATTGATCTTTTACAAGTCCGCTGATCATTTGAGAGTTTGCCAATCGCCTTAGAGTTCCCTGATCTTCTAAGAGTTCGCTGATCCTCTATAACTTCGTTGATTTTATTCAAATGCGCTGATCTTCTTCGAGTTCATTGTTTTTTTACTTTAACTTTTATGATTATAATCGTATTTGCTAATCTGCTGAGTGAGTTGTTGTATGAATTATAAGTTGTTACTTTACATAAGTTGAAGCTGCTGTTTGAATACGTTCATCGTCACCGCTGGCAAGTTCCGCTGATTGTATAGGAGAGTCCTCCTTCAGATTTTCTTCGAATCCTATTAAATCGACATAATCATGTTTAGGATAATGTATAATCTCCTGAAAGTAGCTTCTATGGGATGCGTGCCTTAAAGGTGAAAAGTTGTCTTCTATATATTTTTGAAGTTATTTTTCAGCTGCAGTTTTGAAGAGAGTAAAAGTTTTCTTCCATTTTTAATATTGAAAGAATATGGGTACCCCTCACC
This sequence comes from Dichetophora obliterata, assembly GCA_963920525.1. NCBI lineage: Eukaryota > Metazoa > Arthropoda > Insecta > Diptera > Sciomyzidae > Dichetophora > Dichetophora obliterata. Next base: position 246,461,543 of record OY986436.1, read on the forward strand.
GCATACGACATGTCCACAGTCTCGATCTCAAATGTTAAAGTATTTTTTGAAATCTTAATTGAAGATTTTGACTAGTAGATTAGTTATTTTACTATTTTTGAAAGCTTTAGAGATGGTCCCCTACTACTTTGTTTCCTGTTGTTTCGGTATTGACACAAAGCTCCATTGATAGATGACCATTATACTGATGATATTGTTCTGTCCACAGATGACCATTGTACTGATGATATTGTTCTGTCCACAGATGACCATTATACTGATGATATTGTTCTGTCCACAGCAATTTCTTTTTGTACAGCTTTTAATAATTGTTGCGTCTGCATTCATAGTTATCCAAGGAATTGCATTTGAATACACTTAATTTAATACTTAATGTTATGCTCTAAATGCATTTTATGCATTCCTATTTTTTTTCTTAACAATTATAATCACATTTGAGAATAGATTTCAAACTTTTGGAAAAATGGAATCGAATTAAATTCTTGTTTAAAACTAATTGACTTATATTCTTTATCATTCATTTCGTTACTTTAGTTGGCAAAACTTTTACAAAAATAATGTGTAAAATTAAAAAAACTTCAACATCAATTTAGCAAAAAAAAAAAAATATTACAAAATTCCATAAATACTCATCAAAATATTTTGGTGAGTTGAAAGTATATGTTAAGTACTGACTAAAATCTTTATATAATAACGACGGCAGCGCTTGAAGTAGATAGATACTTTTTTTGTTTAGCACACTCATAGAGTATTTCCAGCAATTTGTCTTGTTTAAACATCATCAAATTTCGCATTGTCTCTTAACTTATATGTAACCACAGGTTGTTGCAAGCTCGTTCTCCGCACAATGTTGAGTTGCTTTTTTATTTGTTTTTTTTTTATAAGGAAAAGGTCCGGCCCTATTTTGGTTTATTAAAGCTTTCAAATCACGTTTGTTTCATTAGCACTTTGAATTTAGATCCAGCTAATTCTTCTTTGGGTTAAGATGATTGGGTACTGCTGTTGTTGTAGTTGAAGTGTGTTTTTTCGTTTTTTTTTTGCTGCTTTCCGCGGTTGTTACGGTTGTTTGTTGTTCGCTAAGCAATTAAGTTTGCACCAAAATACTAACCTTAGAACTAGAGGATGAATCCATTTTGCGTCGCTTTGAGTCTAAATTAAGAGAAAAACGGTAGAAATTAACATTAAATTATAAAAGTAATTTCAACATAGGAAATTGGGATTCAAAGCGGGTATGTTTAGCTTAAATTATTTTTTCTTAAATTGTTAAATTTTCTTATACATATTTAAATGAACACATTTGAATTAAACTTAAAAGGACATGCGTTTAACTATAAATTCTAAGATAGACACAAACTTTGAGTTGCAACAAGTTTACAGCAAATGAGCGATAGATTTTTTTTTAATATCAATCACCTTTAAACTTACCTTTATCGTATTCAGTCAAATCCTGGTTACGACGTTGCAATGAAGCATTGCTTTCATTCGACACCGAGCTCAAGTCACGATCGCGGTCGCGTAAACGCTCACGTTCACGATCTCGATCGTAGGTGCGTTCAAATTCATGATCATGTTTTTCTACAATATCAACGGTTTCAATAGCAGGTGGTTCTATACGATAACGTTCCTCTCTACGCTTTTCACGTTTAGCACGCGTTGTCGAGCCTCCACCGCCCTCATCTAAATCATCGTTGTTACTACGATCACGCAGCAATACACGATCTGAACGATCACGATCACGCTCGCTGCGATCACGTGTTCTTTCTTCTTTTTTAACATCCTTCAGAGACCGAGTGGAACTGGTCTGACGATCGTGATCACTACGTTCGTTGTTCATGCTCATAGTTGTTGAAATGCTGATGGGCTCATCCTTAATTTCAATGGTAACGCCAGCGCTGCTGCTGCCACCACCGCCGCTGCGTGTAGATCCACCACTTGTTGCAATGGCAAAAGTTGGTGGTGGATCCCGATCCTTTTCGTTGATGGTCAATTTTATAAGCTTGGGCTTTTCAGAGCGCTCCTTTTCGCGCTTTTCTGTGTGAAAAATAAAATTATCAGTAAAGGCATGTCAATTCGTCGATGATATAAAAGAGGAACCTACCAATTTTTATGTCACCATTTGACACTTGTTTTGTTATGATTGTAACAGGTGGTGGTGGTGGTGGTGGGTCTATTGTAATAATTGTTGGATTACTGTTGACAGGCGCAACAGGTGCACTGCTTACACTAGCTGCTGCAGCAGCATCTGCGACGGTGTGATCAATTTTCATGGGACGCTCGGTGACTTGATGAAAATCACTCTCTTTGATCATTTGTGAAGCCTTATTTTTAAGTTGACCAATATAACTAGATGCTATCACAAACAGATCGGGACGTTTATTCTTCTCCTCTTCACGCACCTTTTCTACCTTGCGCTCAATAATTTGTGCCAATTTAGCGAGCACTGGATAATGCGGCAAAATGCGCATTAAGATAATTAACGCGTTACGTATTTGCATATAATCCTTGGAATCCAAACAGAAAACGATTGCCTTGGTTATCTTGTAGTGCCACTTATGGCAGACATGGCGATAGTTCTCGTAACCGACGTGATCGTTGGCTTCTGAAAATTGATTACTTACACGAAACTTGGTAACAAACCCGGGATAATTGGCGCATTCCTTATTGAATGTAGCTTGATCGGAGTGCCAGCGCATGACAGTCTCCAGCATGGCGCAGAGAAAGCGTCCATAGCGGGTGGCTTCATTTTCAGTGCAAGATGTAACCGAGTAGGTTATATCACAGAATATCTGGCAATAATAAAAAGGAACTATAAAAAATCCAAATTGAACAAATAAGTAACAGCTTACCCGATCATAGCAGAGTAGTGTGGAGAAATTGGAGGCTTTTAAGTTATGTATAGTGTGCACAAACTTGGCACAATAGAGCGCATCAAGAGCGGTGAAAGTACAACTAAAACATTGCAATATATTTCATATATATGTGTGTATAAGTAAAGTTTTTGCAATTAAGTTGAAAGAGACTCATACCGTGGAAAGAGACACAGTTGTAGAAACTGTGTAATTGTTTCGTTTTTAGCCGACTTGGCTGAGCGCGAAAGGAACCAGTTGTCCTTTTGCTGTTGCAGACGTTGCAGTATTTTATCAACATGTTCCTGCTGCTTCTTGCGCTCGTCCTGCAACTTATCCATCAATGCTATATAACGCTCTTGTTCTTTTTTATTTTTTGACGCATTCTTTATTTGATAGTTCAAAATATATGAAATTTTTTTGTATTTTTAATAAATCTTTTATAACTACCGAATCCTTTGAATCAGCTGCTTGTAGCGACAACTGCTTTAGCTTGGATATCTCCTTTTGATAGCTCTCGGCGGGCACTTGCAAGTCATACATGCTTAGTGACCAGAATGTTACCAGAAATTGTGGACTAATGTCCTCCCATACCTTGGGGCCATGTAGCGGACGCACTGATTCGACTATGGGTATCATGATCAAGTTTGTAGCTTCCAAATATTTTTGCAGTTTCTGATTTGTGGTGAGTTTTTTAGCATTTGGATCAGCACGACGCAGTTGGTCATATTTTTGCTATGGATGGGAAAAATTGATAAAGTTAAAATTTTTCAGTAAAAGAAATGTAAATGGAATTTACATTGATTTGATGTGTGAACATTGGACGCGCCAAAAAGAAAGCCACATCCGCATTTATATGATACTCCTGCAACATGGCTATAATTGAAGGTAGCCGCTCGACATATTCATCCACAGAATAGGTAGAACCCAGGAATGTGCCAAATTGTACCAGCGTATCCTGGCACTGATCATAAAGTTTGCCTACAAGTTTCAGATGACTTTGAGCCGTTTCGCGATAAATTACGCAATGCTTTTGTTGTGCCATCAGCAAACATATTGTTACCGCTAGATCATTGTTGGCCAAAGCTTCCTTGAGTCGCTGCGATGATTTTTTTGTATTACGCACTTGACTGAAGTAACCGGCCTGCAGTAGCAAAAAGAAAACGATATCAAATATAAATAATTTTAAATCGAATTTATGGGTTTAACCGCTGACTTACTTCACCACGCAAAAGTTCACCGCCGCACATGGCATTCAAGTGTTCATTGGTCATTTCTTCGGCAGATTCGACACCAGCCATTTTTTGCACTATTTCTTTGAGTATCAACAGATCCAAGCTAGAAAGTTAACACGAATTGTGAAAATATATGTTCCATCAAAAACTTATACTAACTAAAAGTTACTACCTTTTCTGCGACTTCAATTGATTAGCTACGTATTGCAGCAGCCCACTCAATTCAATGTTGTACTTCTTAAAAATAGCTCCACAAAAACTGGCTAAACTTTGCAGCCACATAGAAATTGAGGTGCCATCATGTTTAAAGCGATCACGATCGGCGAGTGCCAAGGCCTCTATGAGGCAATAGCCCAAGCAATCAAACGATAAGGATGTCAAATACTTCAAGGAATCGACAACGGGTCCAATTAAGTTGTCATAAATTTGAATTTGCAGCAATATCTAAAGAGAAACACAACATACAATATTATATGATGAATGAATTCCTGTCCTTTATTATTAGCAAATTTTGTAGACTTATATTTGCACTTTTAGTTTGAATTCCTACAAAAACTATTATTTTAATGTTTTTCAATTTTGGCTGCTACCCAACGCAGACATAGTTATTTTTTCAATTTACGTTTAGCTCTTAAAATTCCATTTTTTAAATATTCCATTTTGTTTCTTTCTTCTAAATACACGTTAAAGTGAACTTACATATTCAAAGAGGAAGCCTGGAGCGCAATGGCTAAATTTTCCAATCAAACGACCAACAGGTTTAACGTTTTCTTTGCTGACACGTTTCATTAAGCCTTTAATATTCTTCTGAGCATTGCCACGACGTCGTATAAGCAGTGGATGTAACTGATATGTATCGTTTTTCCAGCGCGCATACATGCTATAACTGTGGAAACATTAAAAAAACATTAAATATTTTTTTTTGCATTTCAAACACATCGTTCAATTAACAAACCGATAGTGGTAGGGATAGAATTTGAAAACTGTCCATATCTCCTCAGCCATGGGACAGTTGCAATCCAAATAAGACAATGCAGGCAGTATGGCAGAATCCATAATTGTCATTACTTCATAGTACAAAGTTTCCCACTCTGTGTTGGGAGCAGGCATATTGAGGTTATCTACACCCATATCGGCAACAATTGCACGCAGAATACGTATTAGTTTGTACATTAAAACTGTATCGAAATGCAACGATGGACCCAGAGCAATGATCATGGGAAAAGCATAGTTACGCAATTTTGAGAATTCACGCGCTTGAATCTGTTTAACCAACTTGGTATCATCGCTTAATTTGTACTTGCGCGTTGTTGTGGATTTGAAGCATTTTTTAGTGTAGACATAGTCTACGGAGAGATGAATTAAATCGGCGAGTGCACGTGCGATAGGTTCATGTACAACAACAGATTGTTCGGGCAATTTTTTAATGATTTTCAGAGCATTTTCCCAATCACCGACGCGTAAGAGAGCCTCACATAGTCCAAACTTTTGGTTGGCTAAATATTTTTCCTCATCGTATTCTTTTTCGGGCTCTGCCTCAGTAGGTTCCTTATCCTTGTTGGTCACAATTATATTCAATTTGCGTACAAATTCACGTGCTTCGAATAACTCCTTCTCCCAGTCGGACATTATGGACTTGTCAGTCGGGTTAAGCTGTAAGGAAGGCAGTGAAAAAAAAAATCTTTAAAATGATACTAAAGATGACAAGTCTACAAAATAATGATTTTATTAATGATAGTGGCATCAAAGTTATGACATTAGGTCTATGTTTTTACGGTGGATGACTTCGAATAGTAAGAATTGGTTATTCACTCGAATATCCACATAATTATTATTATTATTCTGTTCTACTATTGGCCTTGTCCGATGATTTTTTAATGATTTTCGATAGTTAGATAGATTCGATAGAATTTAAATGTATTATTTAAATGTATTTTGTTAAATGTATTAAATAAACTTAAATGAAAACTTATTTAAGTCGACAAAAAAAAACTGTTGCGATCGGGAAAGAAGTTTCTTACGCTTTTTCTTCAACTCTGAATGTAATTCGAAATAGAATCTGTATATATTTTTTTTATTATTTTGTATTTTTATAATTTTTTCAAGGCAAATAATGTAAATGAACAATCAAACCAAAAAGTTTTATTAAATATTATAGGAAAATATTTATTTATTGAAAATTAAGAAGTAAAATTCTTATGAGAGATGAAAATTGGCAGTTACCGTTGAGCATTGAACATTCATGATGTTCCTCGTATGGAGCTTGAATTGATTGAAAATTTAGATTGAAAACTGGACTTACTTAAGATTATAAAAAAACACATTTTTAGGGTCCACCCTAGTGTCAAAACTGTTTTTAAGCGAATCTACAAAGAGTATAAAATAAAAACCCATTTTTAGGGTCCACCATAGTGTAAAAAATTGTTTTTAATTCTATCATAAGATTCGAAATCAGCGACTCCTTAATACTGCCAGCACATACACAAAGAGTATAAAGCAAAATAAAAGTTTTTAGGGACCACCTTAGTGTCAAAAAGTTTTTGAAATTCTAACATCAGAATCGAAATCAGCCACCACCGCATCTACTAAGAGCATAAACCAAAAACACATTCTTAGGATCCACCCTAGTGTCAACAAATTTTTTTAAATTTTAACATAAGATTCGAAATTAGTGGCCCCTTAATGCTGCCAGCACATACACAAGGATTATAAAACCAAAAACATATTTTCAGGGTCCACCCTAGTGCCAAAAAACACATATTTAGGGTCAACCCTAGTAGCAAAAATCCTTTTTTAAATTCTAACATCAGATTCGAAGTCAGCGACGTCGATGTTCGGCTGCTACTGCCTGTTGTGTAAAATTCAACATTCGAAGCAGCAGTTCTCGATGAGCTGTCGTAGTCGATGTTCGGCTGCTGCTGTCTGCTGCGAAGAAGTTGCTGTAGCTACTGATCGCTTTTACTATTACTGCCCAGCCACAGCACAATTTTTAGTGCTGTTGCTATTTATTGAGCTGCAATTTAAGCACTGAATGCCAGCACATACACAAAAGTAAAAAAAATTTTTAGGGGCCACCCTAGTGTCAAAAAAACTTTGAAATTCTAAAATCATATTACACTGTATTGCACTGATGCACATGCGATAAAGATTCTCACGTTTAAAACAAATTTAAAACAAATACAAAACTTAAAATAGCAAACGCGTTTTAACGAAATTTCTACGTGTCAGAAACAGAGGCACACAGAGATAGAGAGAGAGATAGAGATAGAAAAAGAAAGAGTTGCGCACTCGCCTACTAGTTTGTAGCAGGGAGATAATTAAAATTTTCGGTTTGGTACTTAGAGGATTTAAAAAAGTACTAAAAGTACTGGATTAAGAAATAAAAAAACCAATTTGCAGTTTTATATATTTTTACTAGTTTAGCATAAAAAAAATAAAACAAATTTTTATCAAAATTAGTGCTCGACCGATTAATCGGAATCAGCTTTTGTTTTGTATCGGCATAGGTTGAAATTCAAGAATCGCCATCGGTATCGGTTTTTAAAATGCAGTCAACATCAGGAATCGGCACTAATAACTAGAGACCGTACTAAGTATGCATTTTATAATAAAAAGCACAAAATAGTGATTATCTTTTCACTTTTTAAATTTTGAGCAATAAATAATAATGTCTGCTTTTTATTTTTTCAAGTCAAAAATAAAAAGCAAAATTTGCCCGATATTTTTTACGCACAAAATAACCAGTAATTTTTGATTTTTATTTTTAAAGGCAAAAATAAAAAGCAAAACTTGTCCGATATATTTTTGAGGTCTAAATAAATAGTAAATTTTGATTTTTATTTTTTTAGCCGAAAAAATCCCTCGGCAATACAGTCTATTCTCTTAGTTTTCCTACCTACTTCAAAATTGCTTAAAGTAAAACAATACTGAAGGATTATTCGATAATTTTCGATACTTCCTGCCGCGATAGCCATCTCGTCGTTGCGAATTGTAAATAAAAAACATATACAGCCCAATTTTGAATGATTTTTCCCGGGGAATCGCAAAAGGGAGTTTTCATTTTTAAGATAGCAGATAAAGATGTCAAATAATTTTTTTTACACTCATGACTATTGACGGTTGATGAACAAATTTTCTCAAAAAATTTCGAAAATGTTTTTGAACTTTATCTTAAAAATGAAAACTCCCTTTTCCGATTCCCCGGGAAAAAATCGTTCAAAATTGGGCTGATAGTTTTGTCCTTAACATTCTTGAAACGTCAAAAATCTAGCTAGAACAATTTTAAATGCATCAACAAAGTTCGGTATTGACTGCGGTAAAAAAGTTTTTAGACAATATTTGTAAAAAGTACTGGAATCATAGCGGGGGTACAGTGGTACTTTTGAAAAGCGAAAAGTACTGAATTCAGTACTTTAGTACTTTGGTGTAGGTAACGCGGTCGGATGCCTTTAAAATTTGGACATGCTGTCTGCTTTTTATTGGCAAATCGAGACTACGCATAGTCTCCGTCGACATATTTTTTCCCTTAGTGGCCAAACGGATAAACTCAAATTTTTGCCTTTAGGTAATTTTTGTATTTCTATCATAGCACACATTTGTTTACGTACGACGCATACTTATTTGCTTAGTTGGCGCTACAACCGTATGTCGGTCTTGGCCTCATCTAAGAATGTGCAGAAAATCCAAACCCAGTAAAAAAGTTGATCATCCTCTGAGCGATCTGAGAGTGCTCCCTGAGGAGCAGTGGAGTGCTCCTTATTGATCCAAGCTAGGTGTATTTTGTGTTCTCTTTTAACATTGCATGTCCTAGGAAGGGTAGCGCTCCCTTTAACATCCCAGAGGAGCTCAAAAGGAGCGGTCAATAACTGATCCAAATGGATCAGCAAAGGAACATTTAAAATATTTTTTTAAAAAAGATCAAAGAACCAACATGCGCCTTATACAAACAAGGTTTGGTCTTTGATGTGAAAGGAAAGGGATAGATTAGCGATAGAACTAGAGGAATTGATTGGAATCATATGTGAATTATTGATTAAACGAAACCGACGTGAAAGACAATGCTTTCAATTGCTAGTGTGTGTTATGCCTTAACCTCGGCGAGCATTTTCAGCCCTTAGTTGTTCCTGTCCTTTAATTCCACATTTTCCACAATTTAGTTGTGGATTTTAGGTTCTTTATAATTCTTAAATGTAGAAAAGAACAACGAAATTGAAAAGAATCATGCCCGAACCCTGAGTCGAACCAGGTACCTCTGGGTTGTTAGTCTAGCGCACTCTCCACTGGACTACAATGGTCGATTTTTCACAGAAAATAATAATCGAGTTTCTTACAAAGCACATGCCTCACTTTATGTTATTTTTTTCATTGATTAAAGGAGCACAAGGGCACAAGTGCTCACTTTTTGATCGAATAAAACAGCAAAAGAGCGCTCTCTTGTTGCTCCTCATAGGAGCGATCGCATGTTTTTTTACTGGGAAGTGTTTTACATAGACACCTGCCGTGTAGGCTTAATTCTACGTTGCTCCATAGCGTGGAACCGAAATATTGCGTCGGCCAACGCCCATTTAAGGGTTCAAAGGTACCAAATTAGCTAAATGTTGTGATGACATGTCGCAACCCATGGCAGGGGTGGATGCCTATCAAAAACCTCTTCAGTTCTCTGGGGTACGGCACCCGGTTTGAGAATGCAAACCTACACCGCGCTGCGTAGCTCTACCAGCGATATAGGTGATAAACACACCCAATTCCATGCCACCCAATCAGTTAACTTGGCGCATGCCAAGGGGCTACCGACTGCCCGTCTTCCTTTCAAGTCTTTGGTCGGACCTCGTAGCATTCTAAAAGAAAAGAATGTGCAGTTGGAAATTCCAAGCTTCGCCAGGTTGTCCTCTACTTGGTCTTTCCAACGAAGATGCGGTCATCCTTTTCTGTGTTGACCTCCGTTGAATACCGAATCGAATATTTTCTTCACTGGAGCAGAACATGACCTACCCAGCGAAGCCACTCGATTTTAATTCGCTTGAATATGTCGATGTCAGCGTACAGCTAGAACGTTCAATTACTTCACCGTATTCGGTACTCGCCATTGACGCAGATTGGTCCGTAGATCGTACGTAGAATCTTTCTCTCGAAGGCTCCTAAAGTCTTCTCATCTGAACTGATCAGCGTTTAGGTTTATGAGCATAGGATGGGCATGATGAAAGATTTATAGCCCTCCCTGACACGATCGTGTTAGGTAACTTTATTACGTTATAATTCGTTTTAATGTATTTTTTTAGTACTGCTAAAGACCTAAATTACTCAAACGTGCTATGTCCTTTTCTCAGGAATTTGTGATTAAATTATTTATTTTTTTTTAATTTTTTATGTAATTGAGAACTATAAATTAGCATGTATATAAATTTTTATGTAAATCCCAGTAAAAAATTTTATCCCGTCTGAAAGGGTTATATAACGATTTTCGTTCGTCGAGAGAGGACTCTACTTCTCATTCAAAGTAACACCTGTTGGCAAGAGTCATTCTTCGTTTGATCTCAATGCTGATGTCGTTGATTGAGTTAATGCTGGATCCCAGATAAACCAAGTGATTCGCAACCTCGAAGGAGGTTTTGTTAACTGTAACGTCGGTTCCAAGACGCTGGAACTGTTTGTTTGTTGACACCAAGTATTTCGTCTTATCTGCATTCACTGCCAGACTAATTCGACTTGGAGTTTTCGTGATATCATCTCTATTGTTGGGATTGTTGTCAGCGTCGCCATTTAGAAGCTTAGAGAAGTGTTCCCTCCATAACGTGAGTGTACTCTGGATAGCTGTCACTAGATTCCTGTTTTCATCCTTGCAGGAAGAGGACCCTGTTTTTAAAACCATTGGCAAGGCATCTTACCTTTTCGAAAAATTTTCGATCCTCATTTCTGTCGCCATACATCTCAATCTTCTCAGGCTCGTGCTTTTTTGCCTCTGTTTCCTATTTTTTCCTGAAACTACATCTCTCTTCCCTCCTCATCTTTTTTTATCGCTCCTTAGTAACGCGCATTGCAACCGACTGCAGGGTGGCTTTCGCTTTGCAGCCAAAGCTTTGTCGACGTCTAGCTGTCTCTGGGTAGGGACGCGTTAATTCTTAGCTGCGCAGAGACGTGTACGGATCTTGACTGAGACAAGGTAGTGATTCGAGTAAATGTTTACACCACAAACCGTGCGTACATCCAATACACTGGAAGAGTGATCCGTCGATCAAAACGTGATCAATTTAGGCCCTTATTATGAGCCGCATTCGATCTTCGACTGCAGTCGAATGGCATGATCGAACGAATTTGCATTTGGTATTATAACGTGCTTTCGACAAAGAGTAGCGCTATTGTGAATTTCGTTCATTTGGTTTGTTCACGGTAGTATATTTCTATCAGCTGATCGTAGTTCTTACATTTTTAATAACAATTGCTCAGCAAGCATCGCATCGAAACCAAAATTCTATTCCACTGAAAATTCGATGAACGAACATTTCGATAGGGTTTCACTGCTCATAATAAGAATTTAACGTTCGATACTCGTTGTTCGATAACCAGCGAAGATCGAGCGTCGAAAGAAACTCATAATAAGGGCCTTAGTTTCTTATTTTTTTTTTCTATCAAGGTACATGCAAGTGGCCTTATGAATATTGAGATGATTGAATCTAGTGCTAATTGCGACCATGTTTCGTGCTGAGGCGAAGTTAAGCAGCCTCATTGCATTATGGAGCTATTGTCGTGGATGCTGAACTTTCCGACTGTTGGACCAAATATATTTTCTTTGCCCACCTTAGCGTTGAAGTCACTAAGCCAGAGAGTATAAATTACGGGGGCAGCGCTCGAGAGCATTTTCAAGGCTTTCGTAGAAAGTTTCTTTGGTCTCATTGTCCTTGTATTCTGTCGGAGCGTGTGCACATATTAGGCTTATATTGAAAAATTTAACCTTGATGCGGATTATGGCAAGCCGTTCGTTCGCAGGAGTGAATAGCAGGACGTAGCGTAATCTCATGCCAACTACAAATCCGCACCCAAACTCGTGCTTCTCCGTATGGCCTCTGTAGTAATACCCGCAAAGCATTAAAAATTGATAAATTAATATCTGAGATATTCCAATTTTATTTTAAATTTCAAGGGTCAAAACCTTGATTCCATAAGTGACTCAATTTTAACGGTAAAACTGTGGCTACTTTCAGTAAACCAACAATAATTAAGCTTTAATTAACTTTTTGCCTCAGTGCTTTAACTAGGAAGATAAACCCCCTATTATGAATTTTTATATGATAGACGATTAACGCTTGCAAGCGTATCGTAAAAATCAAATTGAAAAAAACAATTGAAATTCTCACTTCAAGATATTAAAAGTTCAGAAATAAAATATATAAATATGTTTCCGACGTTCCATTGAGTTCTTTGCACAGCATAGATGCAGTGAAAAGAAAGCAGTTGAGGGGTGCTTCCATTCGGCGTTTTCTTCCATTGAAGTGGCAAGACGTCCAGTTGAGTTTTCGAGCTCACAACTCTTGGCCAGAAAATATCGCATTCATTTTGCGCAAATCCTGTTCAAAAACTTATTTCTATCACTTCAATACTAACATATTTCGAAAAAAGATTAAAAATGCATATATAACTTCAGCTATCGTACAAGTATATTTAGCCGCTTGCGAGCGTATGAAATTGAACAGCTGATCCGATACTTATCGTTTCCAGTAATACCATTTGTTTCCGATAAACGATAAACACTATCTGTCGGATTTAATACGACAAATGTAAGTTCGTAATACCGCATAACAGAATGCAAGCGTTTATCGTGTATCGTATGAATTCGTAATAGGGGCCAAACACTCTTTTTAAATAATTATAAATGAGTTGATGCTAATTGCCACAACAATTTGTAACATAATTTTTACCCCAAAAATTTTATTGCTTTGCACGTATTAATAATACAAACGCTACTGACTTCATGAGTACTAGAAGAAAAAACATTATCTCTAAACAAGGATGAAGGGTGGTAATAGGTAAATTTTTGCTTCACATTATAAACATCAATGTTTTGTTGTCTTCGACAATTTTCTTTTGAAATAGGTTGGCATACTAAATTCTTGTTCTTAACTTTTAACACTTATTTATCGATAGTGTTAAAAATATTCTGATAAAAAATGTACAATTGCACTTTTGTTATTTGAGACAAAATTCGGTAAAGCCTTACTTACCCAGACATAAACATCATGCAAATCGATGACTGCGTGTTTGAGCAAAAGGGCGCAGACATGAAACAAGGATCGCGGCGTCTTGCTTTCGGAGAAATAGCGAAATTTATAGCCCAGTACCTCACAAATGATAGAACCATTTGGCATGTAAGCGCGCAGCAAGGGAATAAAGAGTGACCAGCGTTCGGGACGTGCTTCAAAGGACTCAATTATAATGTCCAGCACGCGATTAGGATCCAAATTAAAACAACCTAAACAATAAAAAATACAAACTCAAACTAAAATATTAAAAGAGTAAAACGAAAACTAACCTATCAGCGATTTTATTATGTCCATTACACTTGTAGGCGTCACATCCTGCTCAAAGTCCTGATTTAGTTCTGTTATCAGCTTGGCATAACCTTCACTTTCCTCGCGAAATAAATTAAAGCGACGCTGTTTGTAGCTTTAAAAAAATATTTGACAATATTTATAAATTTTAATTTTAAGTTCTTTCTACTCACTATAGCTTAGTTTTGATTTTAATGAATTTGGTGTAGAACACTTTATTCTTGACAATGCCAACATCCTGGAGTGTGTCAATTTCCAGACGCTCTTTTATCAAGGCTTCTGGTATAACTTTGTCCAAATCTTTGATAATTTGACAGAACATAAGGCGCTCCTCTTGTATACCGTCTGTCATAAGTGAGGTTTCAGCGTCAAGTATGTTGACAATATCCAGTATAACGGAGGGAAAATCATTATGAAGCGTCTACAAAAAATATACATATACATAATACATTTAATTCTCGCTATGCAAGACAAGGTGCTTATGTCGCTACATACCACAACATCCATCAAGGTTGTTAGCACTGTATCTTTTTTCAGCGAACAGCGCAGCCCATGCCACAGCAGATCGTAGATGGCGCTCGAGATGCCAGACTTGAAATCATCTGCTTTGCTAAAAATTGGACTATTGCCGTCCTTGACTTGCTGCTTCAGGTATTTAAGACTAGCAGGTATTTGGGATAATTTTCAACATTATTTCAGGTTCTCCATTGTAAATAAAGGCGTGACTTACAAATCATTCTTGCCCGTCTTTTCAAAATTCTTCCAGACATCAGAACTGAGCGTTGCTTCCATTCCACTCTTACGTCGGCTTGTTGCCCCACCACCAGTCTTGGTTCCGCTAGCATGCGTTGCCTTTGCCACTGCTATTGTAGAACCTTCCGCTGTTGCTACTTGGCCTGCTACACTACTTCCAATCCCAGTCGCCGTCGTCGATTGTTTGCGAAGACGCCGCATGCAAACCAATCAAATAAAACTTTTGACAAAAATTTAAGTTAATCAAAGCAATTTTTAATTGCTTTCACTTTTACTAGTTCCGTTTTTGTTTTAACTTCAGTAAAAATGTACTTTTATCACTAAATTCAAAGAAAATCTGTGGCTTTATGATTTTTTCGCATATGTCGAAGGCAAAGAACAAATTAATTTGTTCAATTACGAAAACTTGACACTTGACTTCGAATGACGCTTACTTCGAAAGGTAATAGATTACACTTAAAGTAACGTTCGCAACACATCACAACAAAATCGACATAAAAAATATCTGTTAACGTATTTGAACATTCATACGAATTCGTGATATTTTCTGCTATTTCGTGTTCCCGTACCCAAAAAATTCGTGAAAGAGAGCGAAAATAAGTAATCCAGTCCTTGTTAAATGTAGCCGTTTTCTGTCACATTTCGCGAAGCAGAAATTCGCAGCAATTCGTAAGCTGCCATGTTTTGAAGTCAAATCAGGGGCCGAATTACAGCATCCGTGATCGAGCAAAATTACGAAGGGCACGACGAGAAAAGTGCCTATCAATCTTGTACAATTTTGCTCGATCACGGATGCTGTAATTCGGCCCCAGAGTACCAGCCATTAAAACAACACAAATAACAACAGGGAAGCAAAATTTTTCTTTTGATCCGACATTTGTCCAATTTTAACAAATTTTTTATTAAAGAAATAAACATATGTTTTTGACTTTTCTTCAAAAGTTGCAGCTTTTTGCGAAAAATCTGTTCCCGTACTTTTTGAAATTTTTCTCTCAAATTTTATAACTTGCTGATTTCTGCTACAAAAGTATGAGAACAAACCTAAAGACATTTAGCATTTTTTTTTTTAATTTTTCGCAAGAATTTGAAAGCTTTGTCAAAAAGACAAAATTTTCATGGTAGTTGCGATAACAAATTTTTTAAAAGGAACGGCAAGAAAAACTACTCGTAGTGGGCACTACCGTTGCAGTCAAAATTAAATTCAAACAAACAATCATGATACAATAACTATTAGGTGTCATAAAAACGTGTGTCGTTCACAACTATTGTGAGCTATTATGGTAGCGATAGCTTAGTGAACTATGTTTTTCACTGAATGTTTTTACTCAAAACGTTAGAAAAATTGTAAATTATTTAATTTAATTATTATTTTTATGCATTTATATAAATAATTGAAGTCCAATCGTTAGAATGCGGCCAATGTGTGTGACACACACTGTTGGTTTTGTTTTCTTTTGTGATGGTCGCAGCCCGTGAGAAAATAAAAGGTGTGAAGACTACCTAATAGTGATTGTATCATGCAAACAATTAATTAAAAAAATTAAGTGACTGCTCATAAATATATGCAGGTTCAGCACCTGTGTTTAAAATTTTTTTAAGGCTATATCACAATTTTATGTGTATAGCAAAAATATTCCTTTTTGTTATAGGATTATTATTTTTTGGTTTTTGCTTTGCATGTAAAAAAAATAATCTGGATTTTTTTTGAAGCGAATGGAACGCAGCTAGTGTAGCAATCATATGAAATTAAAAATAATTGTGTTCAAAATGTGGCGGCCGTAGCCTAGTGGGTAGAGTGCGTGGCCCCTAAGCTCAAGAACCGCGGTTTAATTCCAGCTCAGACAGAAAGTTTTTTTATATTGAATTAATTTTCTGTTCGGTCGTCACCTCTCTGCAGACAATGGCAAACCTCAGAGAGTAAAAATTGCTCTCTAAAATTGAGAGTAAAAGCTTCTTGAGAACATAAGCCGTTCGGAGTCGGCATAAAACACGTAGGTCCAGTTCTCGGTCATTTGTGATGAAACATTTAATAACACGCACAACACAATTGATCAATAGAAGCTAGGTCAAAGTCCTTCCAAGGGCTGAAATGGCCAGTCTATTTATTTATTTTATTTGTGTTCAAACAAAATTAACCAAACTGCCTGCTGTCAAATTTGTACATAATTTAAAATCAGTTTGAAAACTCAAAACAAAAACATAAAAAACTTAAAAAAAATAAATTTTTGACAATTCGCTCCAGTTGTTAAAAAAATAATCAAAAACGAATTAAGCTAAGTACTCGTAGAAGTTTTGTGTTCTGGAGTAAGTATAAATAATGTCAAATTTAAAATTTTAGATAATAAGTTAATTTTTTTAAGGCAGTAGTTTAAAATAGGTAAGAATATGTATGGTATTTAGTAAATTTTTAGGGCAAAATTCTATATGCAAATAAGAATCAATGAGTTAATAGCATTTCGTTTTCTTTTAGGGCACCAACTTTTTTCATTTTTGATAAAGATGAAATGCACTAGGGGAAAAATACTAAGGGTAATCACTTCATTTTGTTGAGTCTTGCTTAGTTTCTAAATTGTTAAAGTTAGCAGCTGTTGATGTGAGCGCACCTTCTTAAAGATTTAATAACCAAATGCTAAGCCGATATGTCAAAATCGGTTGACAGACCTGCACAGCCAGGTTATTCGGGTAGCCAAAAATTGGTAGGCAAAAATTTGGTTTTATTTTTTATTACAGTGCGTGAATTCGTTTTCTATGCAGACAATTTTTTAATATATCACATTCTTACAAAATTTTGATTTTTTATTTATTTTAATATAAGGCAGGTTTTGGCAGTGTTTATTTATTTTAACCCGAATGGTTAAAACTAAAATCCCCACATTTTTTTACCACAAATAGGACAGTTTTAAAGTGGAATATATTTTTCATAATTCAGAACACTTTTTGGAAATTATTAAATGAATTTGTGTAGATATTATGTACAAATGAGCTGTGCAGAGCACAAGTGGCGTAAGTCCAATTTTTTCCTTAAGGTACTATTAGAGATCGTAAAAAATTAAAAATCAATTTTTTTTTCGTTAGAATATGGTTCTTTAAGGTCTTAAGAATGTGTATACAAAATTTTAGAAAAAATATCAAATATAAAAAGTTATAACATATATTATATTCGTATGTTGCGTGATATTCAAGAACCTTCTAAGATATCTGGAGTTCTACTTGATCAATTTCGATTATTCTTGATTCATTGTGATTCTTGTAGACTCTGTTAAGCACTAATAAAAAATAAACTGGCCATTTCAGCCCTTGGAAGGACTTTGACCTAGCTTCTATTGATCAATTGTGTTGTGCGTGTTGTTAAATGTTTGATCACAAATGACCGAGAACGGGACCTACGTGTATTATGCCGACTCCGAACGGCTTATGTTCTCCAGAAGCTTTACATGGCAATTTTTACTCTCTGAGGTTTGCCATTGTCTGCAGAGAGGTGACGACCGAACAGAAAAATTTATTCAATTGAAAAAACTTTTCTGTCTGAGCTGGAATTGAACCCGGGCTACCGCGGCTCTTTAGCTTAGGGGCCACGCACTCTACCCACTAGGCTACAGTCGCCACGTTTAGCACTAGACTTTTAAAAAGCCAAAAAAATTTTATATTTTTTTTGTATGGCTTAAAGTTTCAGCAAAAAAAGGGGTTTTTTGTAAATTTTTTTCAACGCATGCCAATTTTTTATTTTTATTTTTTTTTTTTAATTGGCGAAGGTTGAGTGGTCAGCTATAACCCTTAACTCAAGAATGCACTTTGATTTTTTACTTTCCAACGCTTTGTAAATGCTAGAGACGAGAAACCAATTGCAACAATTTTTAAAACCCGCTAACTTCAACGCCATGTAGAAAATTAACAACAACTATAAAGACAAAAAATTTTTTTATTTCCTCATGAATAATTATTCATTATGTTAAAAATTTGAATCCTTAAAATTTATAGCACTAGGTAAAAAATATTAATAAAAAACGTGTTTTTTAATAACTAAGCTATACACTGTAATAGTACCTTAATAGAGTTATAAGCACAAAAGTGAACAGCAAAATAAATATTTTTTTATTTGCGAATTAGAGTTAGAGACTGTTACGTTTCATTATCTATGAATAATATGCAATAATTTGTTTTTGCTTTCACTTATTCTCTCATTTTTTTCCGAGCACAAACAACGTAAGTCCACAATTATTACAGCAGGCCTGTAGCCAGACCAAGAAGACAGAGGACGTTTTTTAAATAAAAAAAACAATTTTTTTAACATGGGAAATGAATACATTACACATATTTATTAAACAGTTTTTTCATAAAATTTACATGGATATGTAGATCTTTTTATACATGAGATTAATACATAAAAAATAATATAAAAATTAATACAGGACTTTGTAATAAAATAAAGGTAAAAATACAAGATTTATTTAAAGTGGCTAGAAATATAAGAAAGAGTAGCGAAATGGGCTTACTTACTTACTTAGTTGGCGCTACAACCGTATGTCGGTCTTGGCCTCATCTAAGAATTTGCGCCAGCCATTTCTGTCTTTTGCTTGCTGGCGCCAGTTGGAAATTCCAAGCTTCGTCAGGTTGTCCTCTACTTGGTCTTTCCAACGAAGATGCGGTCGTCCTCTTCTGCGTTGACCGCCGCTGGGTACCGAATCGAATGTTTTCTTCACTGGAGCATCGTCTTTCATGCGCTGAACATGACCAAGCCAGCGAAGCCGCTCGATTTTAATGCGCTTGACTATGTCGATGTCAGCGTACAGCTCATACAGTTCATCATTCCACCGTATTCGGTACTCGCCATTGACGCAGATTGGTCCGTAGATCTTACGAAGAATCTTTCTCTCGAATGCTCCTAAAGTCTTTTCATCTAAACTGCTCAGCGTCCAGGTTTGTGATGCGTAAAGTAGGACGGGCATGATGAGCGATTTATAGAGCGTGATTTTCGTTCGTCGAGAGAGGGCTCTGCTTCTCAATTGCCTACTGAGCCCAAAGTAACACCTGTTGGCAAGAGTTATTCTTCGTTTGATCTCAATGCTGATGTCGTTGGTTGAATTAATGCTGGATCCTAGATAGACGAAGTTCTTCACAACCTCGAAGGAGGTATTGTCAACGGTAACGTGGGTTCCAAGACGCTGGGACTGTTTGTTTGTTGACACTAAGTATTTCGTCTTATCTGCATTCACTGACAGACCCATTCGACTTGACTCTCTTTCTAATCTGGAAAATGCTGCACTGACTTCGCGCGTATTATGGCCAATGATATCTATGTCATCAGCATACGCAAGCAGCATAACACTCTTGTAGAATATTGTGCCACTACGTCTCAGATCAGCAGCTCGGATGATCTTTTCCATCATTAGGTTGAAAAAGTCGCACGATAAGGAATCACCTTGTCTGAAACCTCGTTTGGTAATAAATGGTGGGGAGAGGTCCTTCCCGACTTTAACTGCGCTGCTGGTGTTGCTCAGTGTCATCCTGCAAAGTCGTATTAGTTTTGCAGGAATACCAAATTCAGACATGGTGGAGTACAGGTGCTTCCTTATTGGGCTGTCGAAGGCGGCTTTGTAGTCAACAAAAAGATGGTGGGTGTCGACTTGTTTTTCTTGAGTCTTCTCCAAGATTTGTCGTAGCGTGAAAATCTGGTCGATGGTGGACTTTCCAGGTCTGAAGCCACACTGATAAGGTCCGATCAGTTCGTTTACAATGGGCTTCAATCTTTCACATAAAACGCTCGACAGGACCTTATATGCGATATTAAGAAGGCTTATCCCACGGTAATTGGCACAGATAGTGGGATCGCCTTTCTTGTGGATTGGGCAGAGCACACTGAGATTCCAATCGTTCGGAATGCATTCTTCCGACCATATTCTGCATAGAAGCTCGTGAATGCATTTAAGTAGAGCTTCGCCTCCGTTCTTAAACAGCTCAGCAGGTAAGCCATCAGCTCCCGCGGCTTTGTTATTTTTAAGCCGAGCTATAGCTGTCAGAACTTCATCATAGTCGGGCAGCGAAACCTCGACGCTGTCATCCGCAATTGGGGTTTCCGGAATATCATCTCTATTGGCGGGATTGTTGTCAGCGTCGCCATTTAGAAGCTTAGAGAAGTGTTCCCTCCATAACGTCAGTGTACTCTGGACATCTGTCACTAGATTCCCGTTTTCATCCTTGCAGGAAGAGGCCCCGGTTTTAAAACCATCGGCAAGGCGTCTTATTTTTTCGAAAAATTTTCGGGCCTCATTCCTGTCACCATACATCTCAATCTTCTCCTGCTCGCGCTTTTCTGCCTCTCTTTTTTTCCGCCTGAAAATATGTCTCTCTTCCCTCCTCTTTTCTTTGTATCGCTCCTTAGCAGCGCGCGTTACAACCGACTGCAGGGTGGCTTTGTAGGCGGCGTCTTTCTCTGCAGTGGCGTCGCGACACTCCTGGTCGTACCACTGGTTTCGGCGAGGGCGTTGGTAGCCAATCACCTCTTCAGCAGCCGCACGCATGGAGTTGGAAATGTGTGTCCACTGCGCGCATATATCATCGATTGGAGGAGTGCTTTGAAGCAGGAGTGAGAGTCGAGTGGCGAAAGCATCGGCTGTCTGTTTCGATTGCAGCTTGTCGACGTCTAGCTTTCTCTGTGTAGGGTTGCGTGTATTTTTAGCTGCGCACAGACGTGTACGGATCTTGGCTGCAACAAGATAGTGATCCGAGTCAATGTTTGCACCACGGATCGTGCGTACATCCAATACACTGGAAGAGTGCCTTCCGTCGATCAAAACGTGATCAATTTGATTTTTTGTTTTTTGATCAGGGGACATCCAGGTGGCTTTATGAATATTGAGATGCTTGAATCTAGTACTACTTACGACCATGTTTCGTGCTGCGGCGAAGTCAATCAGCCTCATTCCGTTATCGGAGGTGTTGTCGTGGAGGCTGAACTTTCCGACTGTTGGACCAAAAATATTTTCCTTGCCCACCTTAGCGTTGAAGTCACCAAGCACGATTTTTACGTCGTGGCGGGGGCAGCGCTCGTAAGCATTTTCAAGGCGCTCATAGAAAATTTCCTTGATCTCATCGTCCTTGTCTTCTGTCGGAGCGTGCGCACATATTAGGCTTATATTGAAGAATCTAACCTTGATGCGGATTATGGCAAGTCGTTCGTTCACAGGTGTGAATCGCAGGACGTGGGGCCGTAGTCTCTTGCCAACTACAAATCCGCATCCAAACTCGTGCTTCTCCGCATGGCCGCTGTAGTAGATATCACAGGGTGCATGCCGAATGCAACCCTGTCCCTTCCATCGCATTTCTTGGATAGCAGTGATATCAGCTTTGTATCTTTCCAAGACATCAGTCAGTTGGATAGATGCACCTTCCCAATTAAGGGTTCGGACATTCCAGGTGCATATCCGTAAATCATTATCAGTTTTTCGTTTGCGGTAGTCGTCATCAGATTTGGGGATCATTTTTCTTCTATTCTTATATGTTTTCATTGAAATTGGTTTTTACGGGTGGGCTTCAAACCCGACGCACAACCTATTTTAAGCCTAGGGAGGCCCGCCGCTCAGATTAGCCGCCAAACTAACGGTTGTCAGTTTTGACGTTGCCCAGGAAACACCACGTGGAGGTTTGAGTCGACTTGAGGCGATTTCACAAAGATTATGCTGGCCTCGCCAGGTTGAGACAGTCAGACATGTTACATTGATCCATCGCCCCCAGTTTCCGCGAAATGGGCTTACATATGTATAATAGCGCATTCTTTTCTGGAAAAAAATTCTGCATTTTTTCTGACCTTTTTAAGAGTTCTGCATTTTTTCCGTTCTTTTCTAAAAAAAAATGTTGAGATCAAAATAAATCGTGTTCTTTTCTCGAAAATTCTGACCGCGAAATGCAGAATTTTCTGACCAGTAAAATTCGGTGGTTCTGCATTCTGCTCTCTAGTGATACCAACATAAAAACAAAAAAAAAACAATTTTGACAGTAATATTATATGTTGTGAAAATTGTAAGAAGCAAAATCTTCCAATTTTGAAAATTTTTTTAAATTTAATCCAAAACAATTTTGAATAAAGTGGTTACTTTTAATAAAATTTAACAGCTCGATGAGTATTTCTTAAAAATTCCATGCAGTCGGCCTTATACATAACTTCAATCGTAAATACATCGGAATTCAAAACAACAGAGCAGCCAATATCAAATTAAAAAAAAAAGTTGCATTTTTTCCGTTCTTTTCTCAGCTTAAACAGCACATTCTGTAAATTCAGGTCAGAATCTAAAAAATTCTGCATTCTGTGAGGTCAGACTTTTTTTCAGTAAAGAATGTGCTATAAGACATTTTTTAAGTAAAACAAATAAAAAAATTGAATTAACCCGCATCCATCGTTTGCATTAAATTGATGCAAATTTTTTATTCAGATTTATATATTGTATTAAGAACAAACATGTATGTTTTGATTTAAATCTTTTGCTTTTTTAAATTTTTGCTAGAATTAAGATTTGCAGTTTTTTCTTATTTTAAAATTAATAAACATTCATCAAGGATAAAAAAAAATTTAAAAATTAAAAACATTTCAATGAATTATATATTTTTTTTGTATCTGCATCAAATTGGTGCACAACGTGCTTTTCATATCTAGAAAGTTCCTATGGATGCGGTCTAAAAAATTATTAAAATTCAACTCTTATTTTTTGGTAGCAAATGTTGGCGACCCAGTAGAAATTTGAATTTTGTTAAACAAATTTCATATATTTACATATTCAAGTCATGAATAAGGTGAATGTGTATATATTTTGTTATTTTAAACTAAACTAAGTTTAAAGCAATAAGCAAATATATCAACAAAATGCATATTATTATTCATTTAAAGTTTTTCATTGTTTGATTTGGCCAGGGGGGAAAACGGTTGTAGTAGGGGGCATTGCCCCCTTTCCCCCTGGCTACAGGCCTGTATTGCAGACAGCGCATTTCTTAAAGAATTCGCCAAAGGATGAATTTTTTCTTCTTTTATAAGAGAAACAGAAATTAGGAAAATAAAAAATTTATGAAAAAAGCACATAATCTAAATCTAAAATGAGCTAAAAAGCGAAAATTTTTAAAAAGTTTGGAGAACAAACAACGTTAGTCCACAATTACTATAGTCAGCACATTTTTTAAGGAAATCGCTTAAGGATGAATTTTTCTCTTTTATAAGCAAAACAAAAATTAGGAAAACAAAAAAATATAAAAAACGCTTTCCATTATCTAAAACAAGCTAAAAAGCGAAAATTTTTAAAAAGTTTGGAGCACAAACTCATTGGCGTAGCAAGCGGGGAAAAGGGGCAATTGCCCCCCACTTATTTAGCTAGATAAACAATAAAAAAGAAAAACTTCGAAAGTTATTAAAAATATCAGTTTTTTTTACAACGATAATATTTTTGTATTATATAGTTTGCTCTTCAGCATGCTTTCGGATAACCATATTCTTTCTCTGTGTTTGCAAAAAGATAGAACAAAATGTAGAGTTTCTACTTCAATTCCAATTTAAAAAAATTCGGATACACTGAAAAAACTATTAAATGAAGTTGAAAAACTTGTTGCTTTGGTTTTGACTGTGCCTGCATCAGCAGCTTCATCTGAGCGTTCTTTTAGTGGACTATGACGACTTAAAACGTATCTTCGAGCAACTATGACACAGAAACGACTCACTCATGCGGCACTTATACACATTCACAAAGATAAAACAGATGAACTGAATTCGATGGAGGTGGTGAAAGAGTTTGTTTCTCGCAAGGACAGAAAGAAACATTTTGGAAGAATTTAAATTGATATAACTTTTTGTACCTTATTGCTTTTAAACCATGTAAAGATATACCTAGTCTTGCTTTATAAAAGCAACAATTATTCCTTTATTTTCATATTACCATATGAAAGATCCTTTAAAAAATTATCTCGAATATCGAAATTGGAAAAACTTTTAAAAATAATGAAATTTTAATATTTTTTATTTAGTTTTATATTTTTTTTATTTTGAAACTAAAGTAAAAAATTTGTTTATTCATATTCATGTTTCTTTTAAGAAATTTTGGTGATTTTGTTTTGCACCCCCATTTGAACTGCCCCCTGATGAAATTAGCTTCCGACGCGCTTGCACAAACAACGCAAGTCCAAGCCTTTGTACAAGTAAGCCATTTTCTTGACCATTTTTGGAAATGCATTTATTTTGTTTAGATATATGAAAATCATATTCTTTGCTTATCATCTACTTTCTGAACAAAAGTTGTAATTAATTTGTTGAATTTTAAATAAGGATTTTTGCAAAAATCTAAATATCTCAAAATAAATAAAAATGGACTTACGCCACTTGTGCTCTGCGTAGCTTGTCATGGGCACCTGCATATAGGGAATAATACAGTTTATGAATACCCATGGTATTTTCATTTGCGCCCTCTAGTGTGGCAGTGCACACAATTTTTTTATACATTTAGATGTGGCATCTCGATGAGGTTCGAGAACATTCGGGAAAAAAATGGCGATAAACATGCTTGAGGTGGATAAACGCCAACAACAATAGCAAAATTAGTTTCGGCGCGACTAAACCGGTCTCAAAAATGGCGTGATCCGACACGCGCTTGAATCGGTAGCCAATGAGAATACCGAAACAAGCGTCGGTTAACGGACGTTTGTCGACGTATCATCCGCAAGTCCAACCCAACCATTACCTACTCCCATCGGTTATGGTCGGTTCCACCGAAAAAAGGAACAATGTCGAACAAACCTCGGTAGTTTGCACATGTAAACGCCGTGAAAAGGCATACGAACCCATCATAATCGATGACAGGTGGCAACACTGCCAAAGTACCTAAATTACGTATCGAGCAGAAAAATGCAACTAAGAGTAGACGATGCTGTCGCTGAGGTTCGCCATTAGAAGAAAAGAAAAAGAGAAGAAAAGTTGGTGCTCGACACTGCTTGGTTAAAGTGATCCAAATAAGTTGTTAACGTTAAAATTAGACCAATGTGATCAGCACCCGATCGCAGCAAAGTAAATTGCAAAAGTGCCGTAAAGGAGGAAGATACAAAAAAGGTATAAATTAAACAATAATAGAACACTGCTAAGATGTGCTGCGTGATACATTTTAATTGATTAAAAATAGACACATATCGCGCATACAAAAATACAGAATCTGTAGCCGGTTTCCGGAAAAAAGGAAGCAAAGCATTTTGTTAGAATTTGAGCTGACCAAACATTGATAGATGATCAAAAATCTTTGGGCTTGAAAGTTACAACAATTTTAAAATTATAATCGATACTTTTTGTGAATTTTGTCTGGTGTGCATCTTTTGGATTTCTTGAGAAAAAATTATCAAAGGTTAAATAACAACGTTTCATCATCAGCTACGTTCAACACATACTGGGGTGGTGATCAATCGGTGTAAACGATCCTACGCAGCAGCTATCAGGCATGTACGACGCGCCAAACTCAGCCTGATCGAATTCAAGGAGAACAAGTTCAGGGAGGGCGTGTAACTCAGGATAATCGCAAATTAATTAAAACAGTTCAGAAGAAAAATTGCAAGAAAAAAAAAAAAGAAACAGATGGCATTTCAACTGACCTCGTAAGCTGCATGCAGATCGTAGAGGCTATACTCGAAAGGACATCAACCTACACGAAACAAAGAAGAGCAACAATACAGCTTTCAGCAACAGCAGCAGCAGCAACGCTCGCGGCAGCAATCCAACTGGAGTTTGGGCAGCTTGAGTGGACGCTTGAATTGGAGTTTTACTGATACTACGAAGGGCACTTGTCGCCATCGCAACAAAACTTCCATCAGAAAAAGCTTTACCTCACTGCAGCAAAAGCGGTCCAAAACGACACGGCATAGACGGTTAACAAATGCCATGTTCAGTTCACATTTCAAGGAGACCAGTCGTAATGAGCATTTTCACATCGATAGCTTAATTGCAAAAAGTGCTTTTGGGGTAGTTTGCAAAGCAATCGATAAACAGCGACAACAAAGACAACAGCAGTAAACGCAGGTAAGCAGGTGTCCACGGGACCTAGTGTATTTAAAGGCCACGCTAACTTTATACCTCCGACAGACCGCATCGTCATCGCTAACGCTACAGCATTGTCACAATCATCGTCGCAGCCACGCTGCAGACCACCAACACCATCGTCATCATCACCAGCAGCAGCACCATCGTCAACACCCAGCCTTTGCACACGGATCACCCTGCAGTCTACCACACGACCAGCTCCACCACACAAAACCAACAACGAGCAGCCGCAACAACACCAGTACCATTAGCGAGCCACCACACTGACACCAGGTTTTTTCTTGCCCTCCTACTTTATATCACTCGTAGAATTGTTTTTTTATTGTAACCGACTGAGGGTTACAAGTCTAAAGGTCCCAAGCATAATGGCCTCGAGCTGGCTTCAGCTGGTGTCCAAATCGTCTACAAAGACGTAGAAATGGGGCGTACAAACCATAATGGTTTAAGCCAGCTTCTTCGTCAGGTTTCGTTAACTTGATCTGGCTGCAATCCAAGTAATTTTAATCGAATGTTCCGTAAGGAATCAGCTTGATTTTTTATTCAAACTAATTTAAAGAAATTGAGTATTTGGCAGAACTTGAGCTAGCTTGCGTGTATTTTGGACATCAGCTGCAGCCAGCTTAAGGCTAACATGGTTGCACCTTAAAACTTTTATATACGTTTTTTTATAATGTAAAATCGAACCTATCGTAAGCAAAACAAGCGAGATTTTGGAACAAAAGGAAATTAAAGTTTAACTTGCGTTAAAATAAAAAGAAGATATTTTGGAATAAAATTAAACTAAAATTTAATTTAGATTAAAACAAACAGAATATATTTTTAAACATAATGTAACATAAATATAATACCACAAAATAACCTAAACAAAATATATATTAGAAACTTAATGAAATTGAACCTCAAAATAAATTATATATAACTTTCAATATAATAAACCAAACTATATTTTGAGAATGACAATTAAATGGAGCTTTAAATTAAATTACAATAAACCAAAACATACGCTGGAACGAAATCAAAACCAAAAGTCAATTTAAATTAAATTAAATAAAATACATTCTGGAAACCCAATAAAATAAAACTAATATAAATTTAAATTTATAAAATCCGCACTTAAAATAAAACAAAACGAATTTAAATTAAAACTAAGATAAATTTAAATTTATATAAATCAAAACGAATATAAAACAAAACGAAAATAAATAAAAACTAATACAAATGAAAACTTATATAAATCGAAACTAATGTAAAACAAATCAAAAATAAATAAAAACTAATACAAATTAAAACTTATATAAATCAAAACTAATATAAAACAAAACGAAAATAAATAAAAACTAATACAAATGAAAACTTATATAAATCGAAACTAATGTAAAACAAATCAAAAATAAATAAAAACTAATACAAATGAAAATTTATATAAATCGAAACGAATATAAAACAAAACGAAAATAAATAAAAACTAATACAAATGAAAACTTATATAAATCGAAACTAATGTAAAACAAATCAAAAATAAATAAAAACTAATACAAATTAAAACTTATATAAATCAAAACTAATATAAAACAAAACGAAAATAAATAAAAACTAATACAAATGAAAACTTATATAAATCGAAACTAATGTAAAACAAATCAAAAATAAATAAAAACTAATACAAATTAAAACTTATATAAATCAAAACTAATATAAAACAAAACGAAAATAAATAAAAACTAATACAAATGAAAACTTATATAAATCGAAACTAATGTAAAACAAATCAAAAATAAATAAAAACTAATACAAATGAAAATTTATATAAATCGAAACGAATATAAAACAAAACGAAAATAAATAAAAACTAATACAAATGAAAACTTATATAAATCGAAACTAATGTAAAACAAATCAAAAATAAATAAAAACTAATACAAATTAAAACTTATATAAATCAAAACTAATATAAAACAAAACGAAAATAAATAAAAACTAATACAAATGAAAATTTATATAAATCAAAACTAATACAAAACAACACGAATATAAATAAAGAGTAATACAAATTAAAATTTATATAAATCAAAACGAATATAAAACAAAACGAAAATAAATAAAAACTAATACAAATGAAAACTTATATAAATCGAAACTAATGTAAAACAAATCAAAAATAAATAAAAACTAATACAAATGAAAATTTATATAAATCGAAACGAATATAAAACAAAACGAAAATAAATAAAAACTAATACAAATGAAAACTTATATAAATCGAAACTAATGTAAAACAAAACAAAAATAAATAAAAACTAATACAAATTAAAACTTATATAAATCAAAACTAATATAAAACAAAACGAAAATAAATAAAAACCAATACAAATGAAAACTTATATAAATCGAAACTAATGTAAAACAAATCAAAAATAAATAAAAACTAATACAAATGAAAATTTATATAAATCGAAACGAATATAAAACAAAACGAAAATAAATAAAAACTAATACAAATGAAAACTTATATAAATCGAAACTAATGTAAAACAAATCAAAAATAAATAAAAACTAATACAAATTAAAACTTATATAAATCAAAACTAATATAAAACAAAACGAAAATAAACAAAAACTAATACAAATGAAAATTTATATAAATCAAAACTAATACAAAACAACACGAATATAAATAAAGAGTAATACAAATTAAAATTTATATAAATCAAAACGAATATAAAA
Source organism: Dichetophora obliterata (assembly GCA_963920525.1). NCBI lineage: Eukaryota > Metazoa > Arthropoda > Insecta > Diptera > Sciomyzidae > Dichetophora > Dichetophora obliterata. The sequence continues at coordinate 246,490,692 of OY986436.1, forward strand.
CAAAACGAAAATAAATAAAAACTAATACAAATGAAAACTTATATAAATCGAAACTAATGTAAAACAAATCAAAAATAAATAAAAACTAATCCAAATGAAAATTTATATAAATCGAAACGAATATAAAACAAAACGAAAATAAATAAAAACTAATACAAATGAAAATTTATATAAATCGAAACGAATATAAAACAAAACGAAAATAAATAAAAACTAATACAAATGAAAACTTATAGGAATCGAAACTAATGTAAAACAAATCTAAAATAAATAAAAACTAATACAAATTAAAACTTATATAAATCAAAACTAATATAAAACAAAACGAAAATAAACAAAAACTAATACAAATGAAAATTTATATAAATCAAAACTAATACAAAACAACACGAATATAAATAAAGAGTAATACAAATTAAAATTTATATAAATCAAAACGAATATAAAACAAAACGAAAATAAATAAAAGCTAATACAAATGAAAATTTATATAAATCAAAACTAATACAAAACAACACGAATATAAATAAAGAGTAATACAAATTAAAACTTATATAAATCAAAGCTAAAATAAAACAAAACGGATTCAAATTAAAACTAATATAAATTTAAATTTGTAAAATTTTAACTTACCATAAAATAGAACAAAGCTAACAAAGAAAACAATATAAATTTAAATTTATGGAATTTTAACTTAAAATAAAACTAAACTAATGTAATTTTAAATTTGTAGAATTTTAACTTAAAATAGAACAAAACGAATATATAGTTAAAATTAACGTAAATTTAAATTTATGGAATACCAACTTAAAATAAAACCAAACGAATATAAATTTAAATTGGTATAATTTTAACTTAAAGTAAAACCAAACGAATATAAATTGAAACAATTTAAATTTTAATATATCGAGTACAAACTTAAAATAAAACAAAACGAATCTAAACTAAAAGCAATGCAAATTTAAATTTATATAATTTTAACTTAAAATAAAACGAAACGAATACAAGTTAAAAGTAATATAGATCTAAATTTATAAAGTACCAACTTAAAATAAAACAAAACGGATTCAAATGAAAACTAATGTAAATTTAAATTTGTAAAATTTTAACTTACAATAAAATAGAACAAAGCTAACAAAGAAAACAATAAAAATTTAAATTTATAGAATTTTAACTTAAAATAAAACAAAACTAATATAAACTTAAAATAATGCTTATTTAAATTTATATAATTTTAACTTAAGATAAAACGAAACGAATATAAGTTAAAAGTAATACAGATTTAAATTTTTATGGTATAAACTTAGGATAAAACAAAACGAATCATCAGTCAGACTAATATAAAGTTGCATTTATAGAAATTTAAAAGTAACCTCAATCTAATATAAGCCTAGAATGAAACCAAGGGCAGAAAATAAAATTTAATCATAAGTACAAAGAAAAAAAAAAAAAAAAATTACTTCGACCGTAAAGTAAAGCTAATACTAAAAACCAAATTTAAATCTAAGACTAAATTTAGTATAGGCCTAATTCGAAAACGAATCATAATTTAAGTCTCATAATTTAAGCCTATTATAGATCTTTGGCTGGTCTAAGTCAAAGGTACTTTTTGGTATTCGCAAACATTATTGTATTTAAGCTTAAATTTTTCCGTTATAATAAAATATAAAAGTTTGTACAAGAAAAGAAAAATAATGGGTCATTGAAGAGGACAAGATGGGTGGTTGGGGTGAGAGAGAGATGGCGTGAGAGTTAAAGTTTTTGGGGTGACCTAAATCTAGGCAAAAGGGTCACCATGGCTGGTCTTTTGGTGGCCAGAAGGGGAGGGTATGCCAGGGTCGATTAAATTCCACCTTTTAAATCGACCGCCCACGAGACGTGCCAGCGTGGCAACAGCGAGCGACCGGCTCAGTTTCCTTACGGGTTTTCAGCACTTCATTCTTCGTTTTCAGCACGTTCGCGCAAGATAAGCGGGTTTTTTTTTGTATCTTCCATCGAGATTTTAAACGTGTGTATAGTTTTTCCGGGTTTTTTTCACCAGGCGGTAATTTTTAACAAACTGGTACGATTTTTATTCATGTGTAGTTTCCTGCTGTCGGACCAGGCTGGCAAGAACACCACCCCATCCGGCGAGCCTTAGCCGCGCAATATGCCAGCGTACCAGCGCTGCCAGAGGGACGACAGTGGTGCAATGCAAGGGCTACCTAGCCACGGGCAGCACCAACCACAAAGAATTGAATGGTGAGGAAACATGACAGAATTGGCGCCCAACGTGGGGCCCGACAAAGGTTAGGATTTTTATGGTGTTTTAGTTTGGTCTCCTGGCGTCTAGCCACGTAAGTCCTGCAGCGTTTGGGTCTTTGAACCTTGACTGCAGTTGCGACGTGGGTTAAGGCAAAAGGAGCCGAACTAAGAAACAATGAAGTATCTCGTTTCGGGCATTAGCGTAAGTTTTTTTGGTATAATGCTAGTTAGACCCAAAGCAGGTCCTGGTAGGTTAAGAACTCGTAAGTCCTGCAGCGTTTAGGCCACAGCGCCTCGACTGCAGTTGCGACGTGGTTCTTAACAGTAGGATTTTTACTGCTAGGGCTAATAGTTTAGAAGTAAGTTGAGGGTTTTTTTTAGGTCGTACCAAGTTTTCGGTTTTCCGTAAGTCCTGCAGCGTAAAGGTCATCGAACCGCGACTGCAGTTGCGACGGTTAACTGGAGGCTGATGAACGATAGTTAAATTTTTTTTGTTTTTATAACTTTTTTTCTATTTTTGATATTCAAACCCGCAGGGGCATCCTGCGTGGAATATGTAGGATGACGGGAGTAGCGCACCCGCGTACCCCAGCGAGCCCAACACGCGTCTGTTCCCAGATTGGGCGGCGTGTTGGCCAGCGTCTGTTCCCAGATTGGGCGGCTGTTTTTTTTACACCGTAAGGTGAAAAACCCGAACATGCCGGGGTTTGTCGGCATGTAAACCAATGGAAAATTATAGAAATCTCGTTTTGTCAAATACTCCAGACCGAGAAGAGCAGTCTGACCAGAGGGGTCATAAACGGGACAGGCTAGCTGAGAGCAAAAATACCTCGACTCGGAGGGTGCACCTAGTGTACAAAAAGGGGGGTAGCGGCACTCTTAGGCAGCGCACACAGTGAAGCATATGGGCTGGACTGTGAGCAAAGCGTTTTGCTTATGAGTGCAACCGCGAACATCGAGCGCATCTCGTTTCTTCGCAAGCGTTTAATTTGCAGTTTTGGTTTTTGTGCACAGTGCGGCTCATATGCTTCACTGCGTGCGGGCTTAGAGTAAGGTTAAATTAAAATTAAATTGTTTTTGTTTTTTTGAAAATCGCTCCTTATCGGGAAGAGCAGCCAGGGGCCTTGCTCTGTAGTACGATTCGGGGTGCGGGTGCGGTTCGAGAGCAGGATCGTGCCATGGATTTACATGTTTTTTGACAAATTTTTGATGAGTTCAAATTCAATGCCGACAAAAACGGAATTTTAGAGCAGAGGTAGAATTTACTGTCGTTTAGAAATCTTAGGCCATGTAGTTACATGGTGTGATTTTGTTTTCGAGTCGCATTTGCTTTTCGAGTCGTGTTGCAGAGTAGGATCTCAGGTCAGTGGGGTCATCAATGTGACAGGCTAGCTAAGTTAAGAAAAAATACCTCGATTTGGAGTTAGGCGCTGCTGAATTAAGGGGGGTATAGAGTTGCAAAGCACTCTTGAGTAGGGACAAATATAAATAAAAATTTTTTCGTTTTGAATAAATACTCCAACTCGGGATGAACTACCACAACACCATTAGGTGAAGCGAATATGCCTGAGCGACCTCAGCATAGGAAATTATTGTGGGAAGTTTCAGTTAAGAACCTCGATTTGGAGGGTGCAATTATTGCACAAAGAAGAAGGTTGTTTTCGCTGGTCTCGTCGAAGTTAATTTTTACGCCACTCTTGTTTGTTTTACGCCACCATCCAAACTTAATGCCTATATATTTTTAATTTTTTTTTGAGTTATTATTATCAGCCATTTTAGTATCTTGATTATTTGGTTTCGGAATTATAATTTTTTTTGCTAATACTATTCAACCTCACCGAAGTTGGTGAGAAGTCTCCTTTTTTATTTTTACGTATACATTGTTTTGAAGCCAAGTTCTTTTGATTATCCAAATTATTTCTTCTTTATTTAATATATCCTTATAAACAAAATACCTTAAAAGGCTTTAGTTAGCATAAATTTTTATACAAACCTTTTTCGAATATTTCACTTTATTTTCATCTAAACATATCTTAATATATATAAATATATATATTCAGATAACAATCAACCTAAACTTTTAATTTTTTGATAATTTGCGAAATTTTAGACAGCTAAGATTGTAACTCTAAAATAGTTACAAAAATTCTTTCTTTTAATATCACGTTCCTACATTTCTATATTTCTAAAAATCTCTTTGACCTCTATGGAGTTCAGTTATTACTATGCTTAACCTTTATTAATATACTTACATCTTATCAACTTTTCGGATATTTTTCGAAAATTATATTTATTTCCTTCACCTATTATTGCTATAATTATTATTAACATTTCTTATACTACTATTATTATTTAAGAATTTTTTTTTTGCTAAGTTTTGCAACCACCATCCTTAAAGGACATTTATTTTGATCTTAATTTTTTTTATAAATTTTTCCTTTCGTTTTGGCATTTGGCGAACAACAGTTAAGTAAACTGAGGCGCATTAAAACCATCGGTTCGAACAAAATAATTAAAGTTTCTCGTTTTTGAATAAATTGGTTCTCCGGTCCTAACGGACGCTACGTTTGATTCAGCGAATTCTCGTTTGTCGATTTGAACAACCTAGGTGTTTGAAGCATTTTCAATTTTCCTGATATTTTTTGATTCTTTTGAATAACGATTCCTTGGGGCATGGTTCACACTAGGCAGCAAAGCAGAATGGATAATAGTGAAACCAACCCGAATGCAACCGGCAGTGGAAGCCTAGTGCCGCCCACATCAACTAGTACTGGGGCAATTCCAAAAACAGGCCCGATGAGTACTACCATTCCGATTTTTACCACAGCTACAACGACGATTACAACACCTATGGCGATGCAGAGTGCACTACCACCAGCACCTAGACGTACCTCGGAAGAGCTTAACTTCTCTAATAGCAGCATCACGTCTCCAGAGTTTAGCAGCCTAACTGCTCTAAACGTGCGCAAGCAATTTCAGCAACATTCGCAGATGGGAAGCGTCAGAGACAGGTCGTCAGGAAGAGCACCAGCGTCCCAAGGTATGGTCAACTCGAGCATCAATATAAGGGATTACGTCAAGTCAGCGGTAGGTTTAGCCCAAGTGGATCTGATGTCAGGAATGGAGGAACGTTTGCGGGTATTAGTCCCACAATTAATAGCCGAAAGCTTAGGGTCGATGACGCCTCAGTATTCAGAGAGCCGACCAGCGGTTACGAAGTTAGTGACTTTACAACCACCACCTCCACCACCCCCGTCTAGCATTTCACAGGCATGGCCAGATCGAAATATGGAGCAGCAACAACAAATTGGATCTCAGGATACCAGGAGCATCTCGCAATCTTTCCCAGATTTTTCACAACCACCACCGCATAGGCCGCAACCGACGATCGTACCGCAGCCGCAAGTTTTTCCTCAGTCGCAGACGTATCATGTAGAGACCAGAAATCGACACCAAGAGCAACGAGCTGGACCCTCGATACGTCAGCCGAGTGCCTTTGCATATACAGGGCCTGTACAAGCGCCGGTTACACATTACCATCAGCCTGAACAACCGCGACGTGTAGAAATGGACAAATGGGGATTTAAGTTCGATGGTACAAATAAGTCAATCAGCGTGGACGAATTCGTTTTTCGAGTAGAGACCTTGTGTAATGATTACCGATATCCATGGCCTGAAGTAATTAGAAATTTTCATAGTTTGCTAACTGGAAACGCAGCTCAATGGTTCTGGGGATTTCGCCGCTTAAACCGAATACCTAGTTGGTTTGCACTTCGAGAAGCGCTTGTAGCACAATTTAAGCGACACGAAAGCGATTTCGAAATCCAACGGCAGATTATGGACCGAAGACAGCAAAGAGATGAAACATTCGACGACTTTTATCAATCTGTTTTGACACTGAGGAACCAACAGCGTAATCCACTGGCTGAACAGGATTTAGTGGAGATAATGAGGAGCAATCTGAGGAAGGAAATGTCACAGTTGTTATTTGCCATGCGCATAGAGGGTTTGACCGAGTTCTGCAAGGCCTGCAAAAAGGCTGAAACTCATATAAACTACCAACGCCAGGCTTATCAACCGCCTCCGCGTCAATATGTACCTCGCAATGCGCAAGTGCACGAGTTAAACGTAGAGCAGGACTTTTCGACTCAAGCGTTTGAAATAGATGCTATTAATTCCTCGCGAACATTCCCATGTTGGAACTGCAAACAGCCAGGGCATAACTTTGTTGAATGTACCGCAGCCGTAAGGCGAATTTTTTGTTATAGGTGCGGAACGGAGGGCGTAGTTACCCCGAAGTGTCCGAAATGCCAGGGAACCGTTAGGCCAAATAGAAATGTTCAGGTGGAGTCTAGATCAGCTCAAACTCAGACTCAAGAAACGACAGAATGACTAACGTCAGCCACACAGACCGAAGTAGAAAATAAACTTGTTGTTTTAACATCTAAGAATAAGAGTAATCAAAGTAGTTGCGATCAAGCCGTAAATACCGTTGAAGTAAAGTTAAAAGAAATTAAGCCATTTCATGTGAGACTCAAAAACTATGAGGAAGTTCGAAAAAGAATATTTGCAGAGCAGCCAACGAAAATCGAAAAGACAAGAACTAGATATCGTTTGAGGAAAAATAATTATAAAGAAATTTCAGCATCAGAACTTTATGAGGGCGAAGACAGTAGATTTTATACGAACATCGAAATCAATGGACAGCGAATTGAGGGATTATTAGACAGTGGAGCAACAGTGTCGTGTTTAGGGAATAACTGCTTAAGTTTTGTGGAAAAATGCAAGTTGCCAATTTTTAAGTTTAAATCTTTCGTCAAAACTGCCGATGGGCGAATGCATTCAATCATAGGTCGCGTTAAAGCTAAAATTAAATTCGACAACCAAGAGCAGGAGATTGTTTTTTATTTAACACCTTCTCTAAAACGAGAATTATTTCTTGGTGTAGATTTCATTAAAAAATTCAATCTCATGCAGCTCAAAGTTGATAGCATAACGACCAACAACATTGCTTTGGAGGAAGAAGTCCAAGGCCATGCAACACCGAAAATGAAAGTTTTGACAGCCCAGCAACAACACAGGCTTAACGCAGTTATAGAAAAATTTCCCTGCTTCACGAAGAAAGGTCTCGGCAAGACGTCTTTAGAAGAGCACTACATTGATACCGGCGACGCAGTGCCCGTGAAAGATAAGCACTACCCAGTCTCACCGGCTGTTCAGGATCTCATGTTTGCGGAGCTGGATAGGATGCTTTCACTGGGAGTCATTGAGCCGAGCGAGAGTCCATGGAACAATCGAGTGGCCTTCGTGCGAAAAGGCGAAAAATGTCGACTGTGCCTCGACGCTCGCAAGCTCAATGCACTCACGGTGAAGGACGCCTACCCACTTCCACACATAGAGGGGTTGCTCAGTCGTCTTGGCGACACACACTTTATCTCAAGTGTGGATCTTAAGGATGCCTTCTGGCAAATTCCGCTTGCCGTCAGTAGTAGGGAGAAGACCGCGTTTACAGTGCCAGGTCGTCCGCTTTGTCAATTTACCGTCATGCCGTTTGGACTATGTAATGCAGCCCAAAGGTTATGTCGGTTAATGGACAAAGTCGTGCCAGCTAGTCTTCGTGAAAGCGTTTTCATTTATTTGGATGATCTCCTTGTTGTTTCCTCAGATTTCGACAGTCACCTCAAAAAGTTAGAGCAGGTAGCGCAGTTGTTGAGTTCGGCCAACCTAACCATTAACGTGGCCAAATCGAAGTTTTGTTGTAGTGAACTAAGGTACCTAGGTTATATCGTAGGCGAAGGTAAATTAAGACCAGACCCAGACAAGGTCCATGCCATTGACCGATATACGTACCCAAAAACTCCAAAACAAGTTCGAAGTTTTATGGGAGCCACGGGATGGTACCGTCGCTTTATTCGCGATTATGCTACTATAGCAGCACCTATTTTTGATACGCTGAAAAAAGCGAAAACTTTTGAGTTCGGTGATGAGGCTAAGAGCGCCTTCGATAAATTAAAGACAGCTCTTATTTCTAGTCCAGTCCTGGTACATCCAGATTTTTCGAAACATTTTTATGTGCAAACAGATGCTTCTAACATCGGAATTGGCGGCGTGTTGTTTCAAAAAGATGATGAGGGTGGCGAACATCCTATCGCCTACTATTCAAAGAAGCTCACGCCTGCGCAGAAGAATTATTCAGTAACTGAGCGCGAATGTCTAGCGGTGGTAATGGGGATAACGAAGTTTAGAGCCTACATCGAGCTAATGCCTTTTACAGTGATAACGGATCACTCCAGCCTAAAATGGCTAATGTCGCATAAAGACTTAACCAGTCGATTGGCGAGGTGGAGTTTGTATCTGCAAAGCTTTAGCTTCGAGATAGATCACCGTAAAGGGGCTCAGAACATCGTTCCCGACACGTTATCACGCTACGACATGGACGAAATAAGTTGTGAGGTAAAGGCACTGATCGACCTCGAGTCAACAGAGTTTCAAAGCGAAGAGTATATGGAATTGTTAAATACCATAACTGAAAATCACTCCCAGTTGCCTGACCTCAAGTTAATAGATGGTTTCGCCTACAAGCGTACGGTTCCATATGATGGTACACCCGATGGTGAAGATTTCGCATGGAAACTATGGGTTCCAGCGCCTTTGACTCAGTCAATTATTGCCAACGCACACCAACCTCCTCAAGTCGCTCATGGTGGTTTCACCAAAACTCTTAAGCGCATAAAAGAATATTTCTACTGGCCAAATATGAACCAGCAGGTCCTCAATTTCGTTAATGATTGTCAAGTCTGCAAAGAATGCAAACCAGCTCAAATGGTTCTAAGACCACCTATGGGGCAAGAGTCGCAAATAATACGGCCGTTTCAAAAAATTTACGTGGATTTTCTCGGTCCATATGTGCGTTCTAAAAAGAAAAATACCTATATCTTCATAGTCTTAGACTATTTTACAAAATTCACCCTGTTGAAAGCCATGACGAAAGCGACTGCGCGAAATGTAATCCAGTTTCTAATTGCAGAAGTTTTTCATAAATTCGGTACCCCAGAAATACTTATGTCTGACAATGGCGTGCAATTTTTAAGTAAAGAATTTGCCGAAATGATCGATAATTTTGGAATAAGACATGTACGCACTGCTAACTACGCTCCTCAAGCCAACGCTTCCGAGAGGGTAAATCAGTCGATTCTAGCCGCTATTCGCTCCTATCTTGACCAGGATCAAACCAACTGGGACCAGCATTTGTCAGACATTGAATGTGCTTTGCGCTCTTCGGTACACTCATCGATAGGAATGACTCCTTATTTTGCTCTCTTCGGTCACAACATGATCACGCATGCCAGCGCATATAAAGTAGCAAAGAAACTAAATGTGCTTAGCGATCCTGAGACGTTGGTGATACCGAAGCCGGTTCGGCAAGACTTGATTCGCAACAAAATCCGCGAGCAACTACACAAAAGTCATGAACAGAATGTTAAAAGGTATGACTTGAAAAGTCGAAAAATTAAATTTCAACCTGGACAGGAGGTCTACCGACGAAACTTTCAGCTTAGTGATTTTTCCAAGCAAATCAGCGCGAAACTTGCAAAGCGTTTTCTAAAGTGTCGAATAGTGAGGGCTGTAGGTAATTGTCTGTATGAGTTAGAAGATTTAAGTGGCAAGACGATAGGAATTTTTCACGCGAAAGACTTAAAACAATAATCGAGTTCGAATGTAGGTTGAGAGAGCGAATGGTGCCATCTTTTCCCATTTATCTCTTAAGCTGAGAAGCTTGTCGAGAGTCCTTGGGTTTGTCATGGGCACCTGCATATAGGGAATAATACAGTTTATGAATACCCATGGTATTTTCATTTGCGCCCTCTAGTGTGGCAGTGCACACAATTTTTTTATACATTTAGATGTGGCATCTCGATGAGGTTCGAGAACATTCGGAAAAAAAATGGCGATAAACATGCTTGAGGTGGATAAACGCCAACAACAATAGCAAAATTAGTTTCGGCGCGACTAAACCGGTCTCAAAAATGGCGTGATCCGACACGCGCTTGAATCGGTAGCCAATGAGAATACCGAAACAAGCGTCGGTTAACGGACGTTTGTCGACGTATCATCCGCAAGTCCAACCCAACCATTACCTACTCCCATCGGTTATGGTCGGTTCCACCGAAAAAAGGAACAATGTCGAACAAACCTCGGTAGTTTGCACATGTAAACGCCGTGAAAAGGCATACGAACCCATCATAATCGATGACAGGTGGCAACACTGCCAAAGTACCTAAATTACGTATCGAGCAGAAAAATGCAACTAAGAGTAGACGATGCTGTCGCTGAGGTTCGCCATTAGAAGAAAAGAAAAAGAGAAGAAAAGTTGGTGCTCGACACTGCTTGGTTAAAGTGATCCAAATAAGTTGTTAACGTTAAAATTAGACCAATGTGATCAGCACCCGATCGCAGCAAAGTAAATTGCAAAAGTGCCGTAAAGGAGGAAGATACAAAAAAGGTATAAATTAAACAATAATAGAACACTGCTAAGATGTGCTGCGTGATACATTTTAATTGATTAAAAATAGACACATATCGCGCATACAAAAATACAGAATCTGTAGCCGGTTTCCGGAAAAAAGGAAGCAAAGCATTTTGTTAGAATTTGAGCTGACCAAACATTGATAGATGATCAAAAATCTTTGGGCTTGAAAGTTACAACAATTTTAAAATTATAATCGATACTTTTTGTGAATTTTGTCTGGTGTGCATCTTTTGGATTTCTTGAGAAAAAATTATCAAAGGTTAAATAACAACGTTTCATCATCAGCTACGTTCAACACATACTGGGGTGGTGATCAATCGGTGTAAACGATCCTACGCAGCAGCTATCAGGCATGTACGACGCGCCAAACTCAGCCTGATCGAATTCAAGGAGAACAAGTTCAGGGAGGGCGTGTAACTCAGGATAATCGCAAATGACATCAACCTACACGAAACAAAGAAGAGCAACAATACAGCTTTCAGCAACAGCAGCAGCAGCAACGCTCGCGGCAGCAATCCAACTGGAGTTTGGGCAGCTTGAGTGGACGCTTGAATTGGAGTTTTACTGATACTACGAAGGGCACTTGTCGCCATCGCAACAAAACTTCCATCAGAAAAAGCTTTACCTCACTGCAGCAAAAGCGGTCCAAAACGACACGGCATAGACGGTTAACAAATGCCATGTTCAGTTCACATTTCAAGGAGACCAGTCGTAATGAGCATTTTCACATCGATAGCTTAATTGCAAAAAGTGCTTTTGGGGTAGTTTGCAAAGCAATCGATAAACAGCGACAACAAAGACAACAGCAGTAAACGCAGGTAAGCAGGTGTCCACGGGACCTAGTGTATTTAAAGGCCACGCTAACTTTATACCTCCGACAGACCGCATCGTCATCGCTAACGCTACAGCATTGTCACAATCATCGTCGCAGCCACGCTGCAGACCACCAACACCATCGTCATCATCACCAGCAGCAGCACCATCGTCAACACCCAGCCTTTGCACACGGATCACCCTGCAGTCTACCACACGACCAGCTCCACCACACAAAACCAACAACGAGCAGCCGCAACAACACCAGTACCATTAGCGAGCCACCACACTGACACCAGGTTTTTTCTTGCCCTCCTACTTTATATCACTCGTAGAATTGTTTTTTTATTGTAACCGACTGAGGGTTACAAGTCTAAAGGTCCCAAGCATAATGGCCTCGAGCTGGCTTCAGCTGGTGTCCAAATCGTCTACAAAGACGTAGAAATGGGGCGTACAAACCATAATGGTTTAAGCCAGCTTCTTCGTCAGGTTTCGTTAACTTGATCTGGCTGCAATCCAAGTAATTTTAATCGAATGTTCCGTAAGGAATCAGCTTGATTTTTTATTCAAACTAATTTAAAGAAATTGAGTATTTGGCAGAACTTGAGCTAGCTTGCGTGTATTTTGGACATCAGCTGCAGCCAGCTTAAGGCTAACATGGTTGCACCTTAAAACTTTTATATACGTTTTTTTATAATGTAAAATCGAACCTATCGTAAGCAAAACAAGCGAGATTTTGGAACAAAAGGAAATTAAAGTTTAACTTGCGTTAAAATAAAAAGAAGATATTTTGGAATAAAATTAAACTAAAATTTAATTTAGATTAAAACAAACAGAATATATTTTTAAACATAATGTAACATAAATATAATACCACAAAATAACCTAAACAAAATATATATTAGAAACTTAATGAAATTGAACCTCAAAATAAATTATATATAACTTTCAATATAATAAACCAAACTATATTTTGAGAATGACAATTAAATGGAGCTTTAAATTAAATTACAATAAACCAAAACATACGCTGGAACGAAATCAAAACCAAAAGTCAATTTAAATTAAATTAAATAAAATACATTCTGGAAACCCAATAAAATAAAACTAATATAAATTTAAATTTATAAAATCCGCACTTAAAATAAAACAAAACGAATTTAAATTAAAACTAAGATAAATTTAAATTTATATAAATCAAAACGAATATAAAACAAAACGAAAATAAATAAAAACTAATACAAATGAAAACTTATATAAATCGAAACTAATGTAAAACAAATCAAAAATAAATAAAAACTAATACAAATTAAAACTTATATAAATCAAAACTAATATAAAACAAAACGAAAATAAATAAAAACTAATACAAATGAAAACTTATATAAATCGAAACTAATGTAAAACAAATCAAAAATAAATAAAAACTAATACAAATGAAAATTTATATAAATCGAAACGAATATAAAACAAAACGAAAATAAATAAAAACTAATACAAATGAAAACTTATATAAATCGAAACTAATGTAAAACAAATCAAAAATAAATAAAAACTAATACAAATTAAAACTTATATAAATCAAAACTAATATAAAACAAAACGAAAATAAATAAAAACTAATACAAATGAAAACTTATATAAATCGAAACTAATGTAAAACAAATCAAAAATAAATAAAAACTAATACAAATTAAAACTTATATAAATCAAAACTAATATAAAACAAAACGAAAATAAATAAAAACTAATACAAATGAAAACTTATATAAATCGAAACTAATGTAAAACAAATCAAAAATAAATAAAAACTAATACAAATGAAAATTTATATAAATCGAAACGAATATAAAACAAAACGAAAATAAATAAAAACTAATACAAATGAAAACTTATATAAATCGAAACTAATGTAAAACAAATCAAAAATAAATAAAAACTAATACAAATTAAAACTTATATAAATCAAAACTAATATAAAACAAAACGAAAATAAATAAAAACTAATACAAATGAAAATTTATATAAATCAAAACTAATACAAAACAACACGAATATAAATAAAGAGTAATACAAATTAAAATTTATATAAATCAAAACGAATATAAAACAAAACGAAAATAAATAAAAACTAATACAAATGAAAACTTATATAAATCGAAACTAATGTAAAACAAATCAAAAATAAATAAAAACTAATACAAATGAAAATTTATATAAATCGAAACGAATATAAAACAAAACGAAAATAAATAAAAACTAATACAAATGAAAACTTATATAAATCGAAACTAATGTAAAACAAATCAAAAATAAATAAAAACTAATACAAATTAAAACTTATATAAATCAAAACTAATATAAAACAAAACGAAAATAAATAAAAACCAATACAAATGAAAACTTATATAAATCGAAACTAATGTAAAACAAATCAAAAATAAATAAAAACTAATACAAATGAAAATTTATATAAATCGAAACGAATATAAAACAAAACGAAAATAAATAAAAACTAATACAAATGAAAACTTATATAAATCGAAACTAATGTAAAACAAATCAAAAATAAATAAAAACTAATACAAATTAAAACTTATATAAATCAAAACTAATATAAAACAAAACGAAAATAAACAAAAACTAATACAAATGAAAATTTATATAAATCAAAACTAATACAAAACAACACGAATATAAATAAAGAGTAATACAAATTAAAATTTATATAAATCAAAACGAATATAAAACAAAACGAAAATAAATAAAAACTAATACAAATGAAAACTTATATAAATCGAAACTAATGTAAAACAAATCAAAAATAAATAAAAACTAATCCAAATGAAAATTTATATAAATCGAAACGAATATAAAACAAAACGAAAATAAATAAAAACTAATACAAATGAAAATTTATATAAATCGAAACGAATATAAAACAAAACGAAAATAAATAAAAACTAATACAAATGAAAACTTATATGAATCGAAACTAATGTAAAACAAATCTAAAATAAATAAAAACTAATACAAATTAAAACTTATATAAATCAAAACTAATATAAAACAAAACGAAAATAAACAAAAACTAATACAAATGAAAATTTATATAAATCAAAACTAATACAAAACAACACGAATATAAATAAAGAGTAATACAAATTAAAATTTATATAAATCAAAACGAATATAAAACAAAACGAAAATAAATAAAAGCTAATACAAATGAAAATTTATATAAATCAAAACTAATACAAAACAACACGAATATAAATAAAGAGTAATACAAATTAAAACTTATATAAATCAAAGCTAAAATAAAACAAAACGGATTCAAATTAAAACTAATATAAATTTAAATTTGTAAAATTTTAACTTACCATAAAATAGAACAAAGCTAACAAAGAAAACAATATAAATTTAAATTTATGGAATTTTAACTTAAAATAAAACTAAACTAATGTAATTTTAAATTTGTAGAATTTTAACTTAAAATAGAACAAAACGAATATATAGTTAAAATTAACGTAAATTTAAATTTATGGAATACCAACTTAAAATAAAACCAAACGAATATAAATTTAAATTGGTATAATTTTAACTTAAAGTAAAACCAAACGAATATAAATTGAAACAATTTAAATTTTAATATATCGAGTACAAACTTAAAATAAAACAAAACGAATCTAAACTAAAAGCAATGCAAATTTAAATTTATATAATTTTAACTTAAAATAAAACGAAACGAATACAAGTTAAAAGTAATATAGATCTAAATTTATAAAGTACCAACTTAAAATAAAACAAAACGGATTCAAATGAAAACTAATGTAAATTTAAATTTGTAAAATTTTAACTTACAATAAAATAGAACAAAGCTAACAAAGAAAACAATAAAAATTTAAATTTATAGAATTTTAACTTAAAATAAAACAAAACTAATATAAACTTAAAATAATGCTTATTTAAATTTATATAATTTTAACTTAAGATAAAACGAAACGAATATAAGTTAAAAGTAATACAGATTTAAATTTTTAGGGTATAAACTTAGGATAAAACAAAACGAATCATCAGTCAGACTAATATAAAGTTGCATTTATAGAAATTTAAAAGTAACCTCAATCTAATATAAGCCTAGAATGAAACCAAGGGCAGAAAATAAAATTTAATCATAAGTACAAAGAAAAAAAAAAAAAAATTACTTCGACCGTAAAGTAAAGCTAATACTAAAAACCAAATTTAAATCTAAGACTAAATTTAGTATAGGCCTAATTCGAAAACGAATCATAATTTAAGTCTCATAATTTAAGCCTATTATAGATCTTTGGCTGGTCTAAGTCAAAGGTACTTTTTGGTATTCGCAAACATTATTGTATTTAAGCTTAAATTTTTCCGTTATAATAAAATATAAAAGTTTGTACAAGAAAAGAAAAATAATGGGTCATTGAAGAGGACAAGATGGGTGGTTGGGGTGAGAGAGAGATGGCGTGAGAGTTAAAGTTTTTGGGGTGACCTAAATCTAGGCAAAAGGGTCACCATGGCTGGTCTTTTGGTGGCCAGAAGGGGAGGGTATGCCAGGGTCGATTAAATTCCACCTTTTAAATCGACCGCCCACGAGACGTGCCAGCGTGGCAACAGCGAGCGACCGGCTCAGTTTCCTTACGGGTTTTCAGCACTTCATTCTTCGTTTTCAGCACGTTCGCGCAAGATAAGCGGGTTTTTTTTTGTATCTTCCATCGAGATTTTAAACGTGTGTATAGTTTTTCCGGGTTTTTTTCACCAGGCGGTAATTTTTAACAAACTGGTACGATTTTTATTCATGTGTAGTTTCCTGCTGTCGGACCAGGCTGGCAAGAACACCACCCCATCCGGCGAGCCTTAGCCGCGCAATATGCCAGCGTACCAGCGCTGCCAGAGGGACGACAGTGGTGCAATGCAAGGGCTACCTAGCCACTGGCAGCACCAACCACAAAGAATTGAATGGTGAGGAAACATGACAAGCTCATATACGTTTGTGTAGTAAACTACTTTGTGATTTATTAAATAGAAGATATGAAAATATGTACATATAAACAATTTGTATAAAATTGTAGTTATTTTATTTTTTACAAAATATTAATATTAAATATAATTACATAATGTAATTTTTTTTATTAATTTAATATTATATAATGCCTATACTTTTCTATAGGTGCGCATAAAACAACTGTTGAGGCAAAACATATATATTGATTTTGACCAATATTTTGTACTCCATATTTGTAGGCACTGCTTGAATCAGACAAATCGACCTGTAACTTTTATCGAAGCCCTTAATTGTTGCGATACAATGATTTATCCATCAATAAGCCGATTCCTGAAGATTGGTGCAACGTTGCCGGTTTCAGTCGTTTCAAGCAAGTGCTCGTTTTCGTCGCTTCGAAGACTCAAAACATACATGAGAAGTAAAACTGGAGAAGAAAGGCTCAATGGGTTAGCTGTTTTAAACGTTCACAGGGTGGAAGTGACCACGGAAGAAATTTTAAATGCACTAGCCCGAAGTAAAAGAGTACTAGACATTATGATATAAAGATTATTTCATATACAAAATTAGAATAAGTCTAAATACAAAAAAATTTAAAAACCACCGACATTTTTTTCTGGCTACGCGCCTGAGTCAGGGCGTTTAGGGTACGGAAAGAGCTTGCAATTAAGGTAATTGCAAAATTAAGGTAGGTTTTTTTAAAACACCCGAAAAAGTAATTTATTTTTGCACATTTTCAAACTAAAATCAAGGATTCAAAAGTGAAAAATCAAAAACGAACGCATAGCTTCTGTAGAAAATTTATTTTTGTTTTCAGAACTGTACTTTTAAAACGATTTTTTGTGCGATCATTGTTTGCTGAGATGTGGTCGAAGGCAAATTTAACCTTTTCTTATTCAAAGTTCTTATTCAAATCTCGGCAAAAAATTTACTTCGAAAAAGAAAAAACAAAACAAATTAAAGCTAAATAAAGGAGCTAACTAACCGTTATTGTAGTTTTACTTTTTTTGCAAGACCGTGAACCCTTGTTTCAATGTAAATTAAAAATTTGAGAGCGAGATCAAGAGAGTAAATTTTCACCACCACGGTCACCAAATGATTCGACAGAAATATGAAATCATGGGATCAAAACAGTGTTGCGTTGTGGAATTATTCACAACATTTGTGCTTAGGCACGAAAATAGTACACTTTTAGTACGAAATGTATGAAAGCTGTAATGAAACCTGTTAATAGCAACACTCATCGGTTGAAAAAATACTACAAGTAGCAAAAAGTGTACTGGTGCTTAGGCATCATATGACCACCAGCATAGCATATTTTCGTCACACAGCTCATCAAACGAAAAAAGAGAGTAAAAAGTGTCATGACCAGGGATCATATGACGACCACCGTAACATTACCCTAAAGGCTTGATTACCCAAGCGTAACGTGAGGTGGCGCAGCGGGATGTAGCGTAGTGCGACGTTGCCTCGAGGATAAGCGATTACCGAAATCGTAATCCAACGTAGTGCAGGCGGCGTAGTGCAGGGCACTCATTTTATTCTAGAAGGCTTATTTACTTCTCCTCGTCAATAAAAGATTGCATTCTTTCTTATATAGTATTAAAATTTACAAAAATGTGAAGTTAAACAAATTTTTTCGCTTGTAACACAGCTGTCGAACTACCAAAAATCGTAACGTTGCGTAGAAATCTATTTTCTACAGACTTCTACGCTGCGTCACGCCACGTTACGATTTCGGTAACGACTTGTACACATTTATCATTAAACAGATTTTAGCTTGACAATTGGCAACGTCGCGCTACGTTACCTTACACTTGGCTAATCCAGCCTTAAGGCTGTTAAACTAAAAACTTCAACCTTTACACGGGGGTTACACGAGACAGTACTGTTAAGACAGTTGCAACACATTCACAAATTTTTACCCACACACACTCACTTTTGCTACTGGCTACTACTGTTTGCTCGACTGTCTTAACTTTTTTGCAGACAGTAGGCGGGACAGTAGCTAAGACAGTACAATGACATTTTACATATTTAATGCCAGAAACGAGAAAATTCAATAGAATTAATTGGAAATTCGCAAAATCTTATTGTAAAATGGAAAAAAAAAATATTAAAAATTTGGATTTATTCAAATTAATATCATTGTATCGTGAACGTGGAATTTTATGGGATATGAGTTCCCCTTCCTATCGACGTACGGATTTGAAAAAAGCAATGGATGAAATCGCTGTTGAAATGGAAATGTCTGCAGAGGATGTAAAAAAGAAAATAAAAGCATTAAGAAGTACCTATCTCGCTGAAAAAAAGAAGGTAGAACAGAGTAAAAAATCTGGATGCAGTGCCGATAGTGTGTACGAGCCGTCGTTAGTTTGGTTCAGAGAGATGAGTTTTGTTGATAGCTCCATAATTGTGAGGAAACCGACAAACAATTCAAAAGTGGTAGTAAGATAAATATATTACATAATTACAACTCAAACTAAAACTAACAAAATTAACTTTCACAGAGCCCGAGTGATATGAAATATTGGACGAAGAGACTATGTCTGAACCATACATGTCAAGTAATTCCTTGGCCAAAAAGCAAAGAAATCTCAAGACTCATCTCCTTCAAAGTTTGATGAAGCTTTGGATATTATTCTTAAGCAGGGTGTTACTAACGACGCCTTCAAAGTTTTTGGTGAAGGTGTTTCTATTCAGCTACGTGAGTTGCCGCCAGAGGAGGCCTATCCCGCTATGGGTGACATAACAAATATGTTGGTGGAAAGGAAAATGAAAAGCATTTCAAGAAAACAAAATGAAATGTGGTCGTCTACTCCAAACAAGCAAACTTCGTCCGATGCACTACCATAATCTATTTCCGATGGTGACATCGATCTAAATGATTTTTAATTTGATGGTTTAAGTTTTGTTTACTTTGTTCTTGCTTTTTCGTAAGACATTTGCACTTTAATATTTTATTAATACTATTGAAAACATCGCTTTATTAATTTGTGTAGGGCAGTTTAGACAATATCAATTTTTTTTACTATTTCGTCAACTGTTTTGCCAACTGTCTGGACTCTTATTCACAGACACAAAGTTTGACAACTAATACGTATTTTTCACTGTCTTAACAGTACGACAGTACTCGTGTAACCCCCGTGTTAAAATGCTTTTTTTAAAATACCGATACGGTTATTTTTTAAGAAATTACAGTTATTTTTCCTGCTCCCTTAAATTTTTTGCTGAGTTTATTAATATTTGTTTTCTTTATTTGAAGTACGGTGTGGTTCTTTGGAAGGTATTGAAAATCTTAATGTAACTCTTATTGGTCTCACTCGTGCCTACTACTCCCGTTGTATAACGTTAAATTTTTGGAGTAAAAACTTTAAATTTAATATTTTAGTGGTGTATTCCTATAGACTCTTCTAGCAATAAGTACCTGAAATGGAAAGGTCTTGTAAACAGCACAAGTTTTTGTCACAATCAAGAGTTTACAAGTGTAGGTCTTCTTTTCAGTGCTTAGTTGAAAACATACTAGCTCCATTTCATTCGCACCTGAACAATTATGTATTTGCACATTTTAACACAGCTACTCGTTTGATTCTTGAAAAAAACAACTACATCAACACAAGCACAAAACGACCCGCTATTGTTGCCTAAAAAACAACAACAACAACAACAACAACAACAACCAAGTTGACTGATCAATATTTTCAAACCTCTAGCTGACGATTCGCTGCAGACAGTCGAACTAATGATTCTGGTCGCCTGTTGAAAATCGTACATCGCGTGCTATCCGTGTCTCATTTGTGTCGACGTCCGTTGAAAACGCCACCACGAGGCCGATGACGAGCACGACACGCCAGACACGGATGATGGTAACGGCGGCAAAAAGTCCGCACATGGCCCGCACGCTATCGTGCACGGACACTCGCAACGCAGCAACGTAGTAAAGGAAAAAAAAAATTATTCAATGATTTTGATTTGGTTGGGTTCGCCGCCATTCAATTTTGAGGAGAAAAAATCCAACGAAAAGAACCATGGCACGAAGCAACAAATTGTCGAACAACACCCTCTTCTCCGCTGATGCATATGAAACAACACACCCCCTTAATATTGCATGATAACTTGTCTGGTGGTTCTCCTCAACTGTACTCAGGCGCGTACGCTGAAAAAATTTCAGGGGTTTAATGTTTTTTATTTTGACTTACAATTTTTTTTACATAAAATAATCTTTATATCATAATGTCTAGTCTTCTTTTATTTCGGGCAAGTGCAGTTATAATTTCTTCCGTGGTCACTCCACATCCCTGTGAACATTAAGAAGAGCTAACCCATTGAGTCACTCTTCTTCAGTTTTACTCTTCTTGTATGTTGTGAGAAGTAAACGGTTAGGGTACAACAATCTTCATGAATCGGCTTACTGATGAATAAATCGTTGCATCGCAAAAATCAAGGGATTCGATAAACGTTACAGTTTGATTTGTTTGATTCAAGAAGTGCCTACAAATATGGGCTACAAAATTTTGGTAAAAATCAATACATACACTACTCACGTTTCAAAATTCAACACAATGCCTTTGATATTAATGCATGTTTTTTATACAAAATTTAAAAAAATTTCAAGCAATTTGTAATAAAAAAATTTGCATTAAACAAATTTCGTCAAAGTAGTGTAGTATCAATCGCACTGACCATCTCTGATTTGGCTCAAATTTTGTTCTTAGATTGGTTTATTGTTTAGAAAACCAAATCTGGAGTTAGAGATTTTAAGATATTTTCGCGGACCCACAGTTATGCGAATTCTAAAATAGGGTCTAAATTGAGACAGCTTAGCTGTCATTTTAAATGCGATTTTTGTAATAGCTTAGCTTTAAAAATGTTATTTCGTCATTTTTAAGGTAAAAATCTAAAACTTTTTGAAAAAATTGCAGTAAGCTGACCCATTCTTAATTTCAGAGTTTAATACCATTCCAGCAGCAGGTGGTATAATTTTTATCATTTTCATAATTTTAATTTTTTTTACGTTTCATTACCTTTCTAACGATATAAAATGAAAGAATACTTTTCAAGGCCTCAGAAGTTATGGGGTAAAATGTGAAGTGTTGATGAATTTTCGATTCAAATTTAACTAGCGTTGATATTTATTGTAGAAAGACTATAATACATGTGGCGGCCGTAGCCTACTGGTAGTGTGCGTGGCCAGTAAGGAAAAGAACCCCGGTTCAAGCCCCAGCTCAGACAAAATGTTTTTTTTAATTGAATTTATATTTCTATTCGGCCGCCACCTCTCTTCAGACAATGCAATGACAAACCTCAGAGTGTAAAAATGGCCATGCAAAGTTTCTTGAGAACATAAGTCGTTAATTTACGCAAGTGATCAATAAAAGCTAGGTCAAAGGCCTTCTTTGGGCTGAAATGGCCACTTTATATTATATTTAGACTATAATACATATATTGTAGATTTACAAATTTTTTACGTAAATATTATAAAAATTATTAACACACACACACATTTAACACACTTTTTAAAACGAACTTATAAGTATAAAATAATTTCTCCTAGAGTGGGGCTTTTAGTTCTTCCAAAAACGTGGAATGGCGCATGCTGTAGAGAATAGTAAGGAGTGCTATTAACAATTGTAACCAGGCCACTTGACTCTCAGGCTAGAAGTCCCTGCATGGATGGTAGATTCAAGTTTGCTAAGGTTAGTGATGTAGGGTTAATATTCTCTACAGCATGCGCCCCACGTTTTATAGTAAAACTAGAACTCTAGAAGAAATTATTTTATACTTTTTAGTTAGTTTTAAAAAGGTGTTATATTAATAATTTTTATTAATATAAATATAAAAATAAATAAATATTTTCTGATTTTTAGTCTTTGTCAAAAAATTTAAAAAATCGAATTTTTCAAAATTCACCACTGAAGGTGACAAAAGAATTTGCTCTAGAAGCCGAAATAGATCTATAAATATAAAAATTAAACAAAAAAAAAACCGGAAAAAAATCCGTTGACTTTGTTGTGGCTCAAACTCACAACCTTACGATTATAAAGCAAGCGCCCTGTGCTCGGAGCTACAAAACTCACAAAGAAATATATTCTAAATTGCAATAAATCAAACTACTTTCTTATAAAATAAATAAAAAAAAAACTGTATTTAAACTACTTTTTTCAACTTTTTTTCACCCTCAGTGGTGAATTTTTCAAAATTTGACTTTGAATTTGTTTTATAAAAACAAAATCCTTCCACATTGTTGAGGCTCGAACTCACTACATTGTGGCTATAAATCAATCGCTTTACGCTATAAGCTACAGAACTCACACCAAAACTCTTTCTAAATGAGGTGATAAATTCACTTCAGTTGTGAATTTTTTTAAATTTAAAAATGTCAATGAGCTTTTCAGTATTTTGGTTTCAGTTTTACTGCGTGTCAAATGTATGTATGTGTCAAATAATTTTGCATTTTAGCAGAACAAATAAATGCGCTTTTGTGTTGTCATCCAATTCTGACCTACATTTTAAGTTTTAAAACTCTAGCTCATCGGCAAGTTGGTTAAAAATGAATTCCAAGATTTGTAATGGACAGACATGAAGTGAAGCTAATAAAAATGTGTTAAAAACAATATTACAAAGTACATTTTTTGTTTGTTTTTAAATTGATCTTCTTCTCGATAGGAGGCATAATAAAAATAGTCCTCTTCAGTCGGTGTCAAGATATTTTGGTCCCAATTTACCGAAAAAAAAAAATTAAAGTACATATTAATAAGGTTACTTGTCGCTACAACCTTAACTACTATTGCAAATTTTGGTTACAATTATTGAATTGAAAGGGATGAAAATTACAGCTTTTTTAAAAGACATGCTTAATTTTTCCTACTGGGCTTAAATAAATAGTTCTAGTAAAGGTTGTAGCGAAAAGAAGATGCATTTAAAACGAACAACAAATTTATTTTGAAATATTGTTTTTCATATTATTTACGTAAAAAGCATTTCAAAACTCTGTGTATTATAGTCTTTTCACAATAAATGTTTTGAATTGAGTCTTTTTTTTTTCTTTTTACGAATGTGCAATGTCATATAAAGATAATGTCATATAAAGATAAGAGATCATAAACACACAACGGCTGTCATGGTGTGCTAAGAGTTTCTCTCGGTGTTTTTTGATCATTCGATTATTTCGGGGGGTGGTTTTAACCCCCAAAATCTAACCCTGCGTACGCGCCTGGCTGTACTTATGGTAGTTGTTTTTGTAGTTGTAGTGTTTGTTATTTTTCTAAATTTGATGGTTGTGTGTTGCTTCATGGCATTCTTTTATTAGCAAATCGCTGTTTGGCCTGGTGCGAAATATTGTTAGAAAGAGAGGGCAGTTTGGTTTCGGCGCAAAGTGGCAAACAGTGGGGATTTTGTAAAAATCACGACTAAAAATTTTATGTGGTCTTTAATAAAATCTTAGAAAGACTCAAATGGGGTCTGACGGCTCTTACATATGTGTGGCTGACCACGTTAAAGACACATGATTTTAAAGGTCCAATTATAATAGAAGTAACGTAATGTGATCTAATGTCACTTCACTTTTCACTTATTGTTTCAAACAATACTTTCTAATACAAGTGATTATAATAGACGTAACGTAATGTTAACGGGACGTAAATATCCGTAGAATTTAGATTTATACGTTACTTTACATGACGTCTTCTCAATAAGCAACTGAGCATTGAGGTTAGATTCGATTATTGCGCTATTTATACTAGGGGTATTCACGATTCAGTGCACTTGCCTGTGCAGTTGAGGACTTGAGGACTTGTGCCCTTTACAAAAACAAAATGTACGTACGTCAAAAATCTGCACAAGTGCTTTTCTACTATTACCTTCAACTTGAGGACTTGAGCAGTTGTGCACTTGTGTGCATTAAAAAATATTGACAGGTTTGAAATGGTGATGGTGGTGTGTTCACAAAACCTAGCTGCACAACTGCAAAAGTGCTCAAGTCCTCAACTGCACAGGTAAGTGCACTGAATCGTGAATACCCCTATTGTTTAAACTAAGTTTTTGTTGAATTTTAGCTATTTATGTGATAGTTATACATATATGTATGGGACCGTGCAATTATTTACGGCAAACAACTGCCTGGCTACTGCCTATTAGAATTACTATAACGTTTTCTTACATTACGTCCCGTTACGATGACAGTTGATGACATTTCGTTACTTTTGATTACGTCTATTATAATTGGACCTTAAGATGTGTTTCTATATTTGACAAATTAATTACTTTGGTGTGTATCACATACATTCATAGGTCATAAACTGTTATCACTGTAAAAACTTTTTTTTTTTCTTAATAATAAAAATTTAAATTTTGTTTTTAGGCTGAAATATTATTTAGAACTTTTGTTGAATATTTTTTAAATTGTGACAGTTAACTTATCTATTTTAGAAATATTTATTTGTTTTTATATTTTTCTTATAGATTTTTATAGAAAAATGTTAAAGATATCTCTACATAAAAAATTGTTAAAAATTTTTACAAATTTACGCTTTACAACTCCAGAAATTTTTTTAGTTGATTCGGTTTTTATTCAAAAAATCGATAAGACAAATTTTATCAAGACGCTTTAACTTAAAATATATTATTTTAATAAAATTGCAACATTTTGAACAAATTAAATTAGTTATAATATGTTAAAAAGTATAACTTTATCTTATAAAAATATTTTTATACTTTTATAAGAGAATTTTATGAATACTAAGTTTATATGGTAAATTCTAAAGAACTACTGATTTTTTATTATTTGACTTGGAATGCTTATATCTCATTTTGTAGCTGTTAGCTATGCAAAAGTTATGCATTTGAATTGAACCACTAAGTTGCTTAATTTTGATAATCAATTGTGATCTATTCTTTGAATATTTACATAAATTTAATTGTGAGCTTTTTAGATCAAGAAGTTGTTGCTTGGCTACTTTTTCGGTTTTGTTGCAGATCTGCAAGAGTAAGTAAAAAAGTTTTGCACTAGCTTCAGTTCTAAATGTGACTGACACTACAAATGAATCACTTTGAGGTAAGTTTTAGCTTAGTTTAGAAACTTGTTCAAAGTATTTATTTTATAAGATATTTTTCAGTGTTGATTTTTAAATATATATGGCCAGAAATTTTACAAATCAAACCAGACGAATTTTTTTCGTAAATATCGGACTTCTTGGCTTGCAGTTCGTACAGGCATATTCCACAGTATCTGCCACCATAAACATTAAAAGAAAAGAAAAAATTGTTTAAATGTCATTTAACGGCATTTTATAAGTGACTCTTACAAGTGAAAATATGGAAAATACAATAGACTCCAACAAAAAGGTGAATATGAATCAAAGTGTAATCGTTTTTGTTTTGATTTTTATATTTCGTGGTAGAATAAAATATCTTTTATCAAATAGAGTTAGAAAATTAGAAAATATCTGTGTTGGATATAGTTTTAATGGCTACGAAATGAGCCGCTTTTTGCTTGTAACGTGACAGTCTTTTGTTTTTAAAAGTTTTTTTCCGTAATATCAATCGCGTTTATGGAGTCAATTAGTTACATTTTCTGTAAGTGTTCGAAGTCTATTTTATAAATCAGTGAAAAAATTAATTATCTATAGGTATAGATGTAGATGTAGTCTTTTTTTATCTAGCATCTAAACAGGCAAGGAGTTGAGATAGTTAAATGAAATTTGGTACACATAATTACGTAAAATAATATCTAAGGATATTCTCCATTAAATATTTTGGAATTCGCCGAAGGACACGCCCACCTCCCATAAAACCCCCAAAAGTGAAATCGCCAATTTTTAGGCTTACATTTTAGCAAAAATTTTTTATGTGTATATATGGTAATAATACTAAGTTTTGCCCAAAAAAAAATACCTTGCAATCTGTCCATAGACACGACCTCCTCCAATATAAACCTATTTAAATGATTTAAAAGTTGTGATATTTGTTTTCGAAAGATAAAATTTGGAATTTAGGAAAATAAGTTCGATAACTAGCGTTTTAAAAATATCTTAAGTGGGCACTTCATGGTTATGAAGGCTAAGGACCAAAAACAAGCACAAACTTCATCGAAACGTTAGTTCGCTGTTACTTTTTTCCCTACGAGTGAAATTAAAAACTTTCTTTACAAAAGTTTAATGATTTGTATGAACTTTTATTTTCTTAAAAAATGTGTTTAAGTATTGTGGGCAATGAGGAAATAAAACGAAAAATTAATATATCTAGTCAAAGATGGAATCGAAGGTGAAAAAGTTCTTAGAACGAATATTTGTCATTATTGAGATCTATATAACGACATACTTTTTTGACATTGGGTAAAACCTGATGAAATTTTAAAAAATAGACCAGTTTTGGTGGTTTTCGGGTCCACATAAAAAATTTGTTTGGTACTAAAATCCTCTTGACACACAGTGAAATGGCCAAAAATAGAAGGAGTAGAATAGGAAGAGAAGGAGAATAGAACCAATCTTCATAAAATTTGGCATTTTAGTTAATTTGGAGTAGCTGATTTAAAAAATAAAATCAGTTTTAATGCTAAGTTATTATTTTTTTAAAAAATCGCATTTGTTTTTTTAATTTTGAACATTTTCAAAATTGTATGAAAATATAAAAGATCTAAAAATTTTGCAAAAACGTAATTTTTGTTTAATGCCTAAATTTCGTCTTTTTTGCAAAACTTTATTTCTCTTTTTAAATTTAGGGAGCGCATTTTTGCACCTAAAAAAATGCTATTTAATATAAATTACACGATTGTTTAAGTTTGAAATAAAGCATTTTACTGATTTTTGGGCGTTAAAAGGGGGGAGTCAATTTTTTCTTAACCATTTCGTACTCGAAACAAATTTACTGACAAAATTTTGGCTAATCGGCCCAGTGCTTTCGGAATATTTTTAAAATTTCTTAAAAGTGTGCGTAACTATAGTGGGACTACGCCCATTTTTATTAAATTTGCTGATATTAACCATATAAACTTAATTACCAATAAAAAATTTTAATGAAATAGCAATTTTGGACCATTCTTCAAAATGAGATTTCACAAAGAATCGGCAAAATTCGGTGAATTTGTTAAAAGATACTGCTTTTAAATAATAAAATCTGTTTTTTTTTTGATAATTTTTATAAAAACCAAAAATTAAAATATTTTATGTTTTGAAAAATGTGTTTGCAAAAATATCTTTGAATAGGCGGATAAAAAACAAAAAATCCACAGCAATAAAATTGTCCAAAAGTAGTGATTTTTAAGATTTTTAGAATCCACAAATATAATTTTTTTGAACTAATTATTTGGATATATTTTCTTTATAGTATTTTATTTACAACGATACCCATTTTGTTGGGTTTCGAGACAAAATCAATCGGAGACAAAAAATCCGATTTTGGGCTTATTGCTGTTTCTGATGCAATTTTATGTAAGGAACATTGTATCAACATATGAAATAGAAAAGTGGATCAGATCTGCCGCAATACTACAGTTTTAAGTCATGTGTTTTTTTAATTTTTTTATCATTCCAAAAAAATAAATGTGTTACATTCCATGCTCTGGCTCAAACATTTAAACAAAATTTAAATTTTTCTACAGGCCAAAACAATAAATGTGTTTTAAAATCCGTTAGGAGTGAGGTAGGCGAACCAAATTTAAATCATAAATTGAGAAACCTTATATATCTGCAAACCAAAGTATCAAAAATAACATATCTTACATATCTTACACATTACTCGAATCTTTGAAGCATGAATGTTTTATAAATTGGAATTTGTGTGCATGCGAAAACAATGAATGTGTTCTAAAATCCGTTAGGAGTGAGGTAGGCCAACCAAATTTTAATCATAAATTAAGGGATCCAATGCCCACATATCTGGAAATCAAAGTATCAATAAATAACAGATCTTCAACATTCATACTTCATTACTCGATTCTTTGGAAGCATGAAGTTATATAAATTGGAATTTTTGTACATGCCAAAACAATGAATGTGCTTTAAAATCCCTTTGGAGGATAGGCCAGCCAAATTTTAAGCTATTGTTAAGTCACTACCTACTTACAATTTAAAAAAAAATTTGATTTCCCTTATTTTCAGAAGCATTCAAACCTTTAAACTCGTTTTCCCAAAGACTGTAAAAAAGCACATTCATGCATAGTTGCCAACTTTGTGGGAAAAATAGCTGTGGGAAAAGGGATTCCCATGGTATTTTTTAATGCAGCGTGGTATTTTTTCCCTCGTGTGGGATTTTTTCCCACACTATTAAAAATAATTTTTTCACATATATTTTACATTTTAAATAATTCCTTTACTTGTATTTTATATTTTATATTAATGGTAATCAATGAACGGTGTATAATGTATTGAAAAGAAATTGCTATCATAAAATTATTTTAAACTTTACATTTGCTTAAATTTGTTTGAAACACTGCTTGTCAAAAACAAAATTAAACCACTGTCGAATAATACGCATTACATATACTGCATACACTAGTGGTATTCAATAAACGCCGTATTGGCGACGTAAGCAGCGTATCTGCCGTAAGTTTACTGAAGCGTATTTTGCAACAACAAATTTGTACAGGAGTAAAAATACGTAGCTTACCACACAAATTCGTGGTGTAAACATCACGTATATTTCGTTAATGCAACCGTGGTTTTATAATATTTTTGACATTTAATAAACGAGCGATGGATTCTGTAAGTAAACTTGCAAATATTTGTTTATTAACTAAAATTTAAGAGTTAATTCGTATTATTTATGCTTTATTGATTATATTCTGTAAATTTAATTTGTCTTAGATGAATGGCAACGAGTCAAAGCGACGTCGGATCAACCCAACTCATAGATGGACAGAGAAGCAGACATCAAGTCTGCTTGACGAGGTTATCTCAGCCATTAAAGATGATCCTGATTTATTTGAGGTTCATCATAATTCTTTCAATAAAAATTTAGAATAAGAATAAAATAAGAAAATTTTTATAGAAACCAACGTGTGCGAAGTTTTATACAAAACTAAAAGAAAAATGTTTCATCTTAAGCAACTTGGAGTGGTGCGTTATCAAATCGAAGATGCGTAACCTGAAAACTAGTTACGTTTCGGCAGTGACTTGGAAGAAACAGACTGGGGCAGGCTTAATGGCTAATGGAGAAGAAAAAAGCGTGAGTGGTAAGTGCTAATTTTTTAAGTTTTGTTCTAAGTTATTTTAACAACTTATTTTCTTTTCAGAATATGTGAACAAAATTTGTCCGTTTTGGAACCAACTGGATGAAATTTTCAGTCAAAGACGAAGCATTAATCCCAGCGTGTTATATCAGACATCTTCCACAAGCATTGACTGCATTATATGTGATGATACTCTGCATGATTTTACTGATGATACTATGCAAGATTTAACTAATGACACTATGCATGATTTAACTAATGATACTATCCATGATTTTATTGATGAGTATCCCGTTGATGATTCTCGCGAGGATATAAATGCTAGTTGTGTTGAAGATACCACTTCTCCAAAAATTTTTTTTGAGAATTTTAAATCTCAACTAAAGAAGTGTAAAAAAAGCAAACCTTCAAGCAACTCTAACGCTATAGGGATTTTACAGTCCCTGCAGGAAGAGAGGATTAAAAGTGACGACAAAAAGTGGCAAGCAGAAGTTCAACTAGAGAAAGACAGAATTGAGCTTAAAAGAAAGGAGTTAGAAAGTAACGAAAGAATTTCTTTGGCAAAGCTGCAAATAGAAAGTGAAGAAAAGAAATTGAGGATAGAAATGGAAGAAAGAATACGAAAATATGAAGTTGAGCTCAAGCATAAAATCAGTTAGATAGCATAAAAAAATTCACGTCTCTTTTAAAACAAAACTTGTATCATTCTTTCATCAGGCAGCCAGCCTGCTTCAGTATTTTTCCTCCAAGTCACTGCTGATATGTAACTATAAACTGGAAGACTGTTACTAATAAGCATGCATATATATTGATCTCATATTTTTAAAACTTGATAAACTCTATATTTGCAAAATTAATGCAATTAATTGAAGAAGTCTTTATATAAATATATAAGTTATTTTTAGTTTTTTTATGACTATAACTCTTTGTGATTTCAACAAAAAAATGAATTAAATAAAATCAATTTCCAATCAAAATTTTGGACAAGTTCTTTAAAATGTTATTAAGTGTCTCTTAAAATTTCCAGAAGTGCACGTCGTTTAAGTTCGCCTGCTGCCGTTATGAATCCAGTAACTTCACTTGAATTGGAAACATCATCTTCATTATCTTCTTCTAAAACAGGTTCAACAGTATCTTCGTTATCGTTTTCCAAAATTATATTGTGCAAAATTGAACACACCAATATCCATTGGCAAGCAAATTTAATACTTTGGTCATTGTTTATAGCAATCTTTAGTTCTTTTAAGCTGCCGAATCTCTCTTTTAAATCGCCAAAGCAATGTTCGATTCTTACTCGATACTTGCTAAAAGTTTTGTTAAAAGTTTTTCTATCTTCTCTACTTCCTGAAGTGGCGTTCTCTCTGTAAGGCGTTATAAGCGTAGGTGTCAGCTTGTAGGCACTGTCTCCAGCCAACCATTCTGCTTTGGAAAAGTATTCATGAACATTTAGGGACAAATCGCAATTGTTGAAAATTCTGCTATCGTGAACGCTCCCAGGGTATCCAAGTACCAAGTGACGAATTCGTTTTTTGTAGTCACAAACTCCTTGCACTTTCAGAGAATAAACATGTTTTCGTGAAAAAAATGACTCTGGATCCTGTTGAGGCTTCTCTGCAATCTTAATTTCCGTTCCATCCACATAACCAATGCAATGCGGTAGTTCGTTGAATGTTGATGCAACTATTTCCTGTCGCTCTGAAGTGCTTGGCCAAACTATAAACCTGCTTTTTAAATTTAAAAGTGATTTGAATATCCTATAGGTAAAAAGCTGGATGGTACCCCCATCACCCACTCCGAACAGCCTTGCAATTTTTGAAATAGAAGCTCCCTCACCGTAAGAACCAAGCCGATAAAGGACTATCACAAGCTGCATAGCCACTGGCATTTGTGCAGCGGAACGAGGTCCACTAAAAATGTCATCACTCTTTATAAGTTGTAACACTACATGAAAGTTTTTCCAGCTTAAACGAGCTAGTTCCTTAAATCGATTCTCATCCAAATGTGGTAGGATTTTTACAAAGAAGTGTTGCGATTTAGGAACAGAGTTTCGAATAAATGGAACGGCATACCTCAAATGCTCGACTATTGCTGTATGTAGGATGAGATCGTCAATAATTGTAGTCTCCTTTTGACTTAAACGTTGTCCTATATAATCAGAAAAAAACCTTGTCACAAAATTTCAAAAGTGAAAAATTCCTTTGCGCGCTTGCCATTAATGGATCCAACAGTGTACAATAACATGAGCTCCTCCAATGCATTTTTTTGAAGATCTTGAATCAATTTAATTTTTTGGCTTACTTTTGGCATTTTAAATAAATCTGTGCTATTGAAAAGAATTCATAAATTTTTACTGTATTGTCATATGTCAAAAAAAACTTTTTTTAGACAATTACGCAGTTTACTCGGCATTTTTCAGGGTAGAGTCGTGGAAACGCGCAGCGTAAACTTATACTTTTACGCTTCAGTATGTATACGTCGTTCATTGAATACCACTACTACGTTTTTATGGCGTAAGATGCGTATGTTTAATCCCTTACAGTTTTGTTATTGCAAATTACGCTGCTGTTAACTTACCGAACATACGCTGTTTACATCGCCAATATGTCGTTCATTGAATACCACTATTGTTGTTTCCATGAAAACATAAAACATATAAACGAGCTATGAGGCAGTTCTTAATGAAACTCATTATTCTTTGTTCAGTACTGAAATGTACGATTTAAAAATTAATAACATGATTTATCTAAACAATAACAGTAATATAATGTAAATATGTAAATAGTTATACAGTTTAATTAGAAAATGAAGATCTCCTTTTTTTATTTGTTACTTATAATTTTTTTATAAAGAATATGAATTAATATTAGTCACCTTAATGATATGTGATAATATCGATAACATTTTACGTGTAAATAATTTAATTTTAAAATAAAGATATGTTTAATTTATTTTTTATGAAGATCTACAATATTAATTATGTACTTATCTATCTATACAATAACAAATAATGAAAACTCAATTATGTTAGCAAATACGATATGATTAGAAAATGAAGAACACAATTTTTTATTTTTATATATAAAGTATAAACTTTTTTATATATTACTCAATGCATGAAAGTCATAATATGTTTAGTGTGTTTTAAATACATATTTGACTCAAAACTAACATTGAATAATTAAACATTCAATAAAATTTAAAATGAAAGTAAATATTTTGAATTTTTTATAGTTTTATATTTATATGAATTACAAATAACCAAATTTGAATTCAATTCATAATTATAAAACTCATTTATTAAATGTTTTCCCCCTATTTTTTGTAAATTTAATGTTTTTCTTATTATACCATTAATAAAATTTAGATATTTTGTGTGTTACATATTACAAAATATTTATTAGCTTTTTACACATATTGAATATATAGTTTCGTTTACTCTTTGTGGGTTTGTTTCAGTTTTGTTGAACTTTTTCGGCTTTTTGCGATAATTGGCAAAAGTTGTGGAGATTTTTATGTGTTGTGGGTTATTTTTTATTAACTATGCATTTTTGTGGTATTTTTTAGTTGTTGTAGTATTTTTATGGTATTTTTTGCTTGCTGTGGTATTTTCTTCCCATGGGAATTCTGTGGGAATTTTAAAATTGAAGTGTGGGAATAAGGGAATTTGCGTGGTAATTTTGGTTGGCAACTATGCATTCATGGTTTTGGCATGCAGGTGACGATATGTACATACTTTTTTATTTTAGAATATATTTCGAGCTTAAAGCTTTTTGTAAGTTTTGGTACTTTTTCAATTTAAGTACTTTTTTAAAGTTAATATTTTTAATAAAATTTTTTACTATTTTGAATATATCATACTTTTTGGTTTGCCTAATTATTTTCATTCATGAATAAAATCGTACGGTAACGTGGCAGTCTTTTCTGTGTAACGTAGAGTCCCAAATTTTTGCAAATTTTGCTTTTTTAATAATATTTTTATAATTAAATCAATTTGTTAGTCTTTTTTTAATATTTTTCTTTGACATATTAAAAAATAATGGCATTTGCTTTAGTAAAAGAGCAGATTTTTTAAATTGCGCAATAACCTCAAAACACACTTCCAAAAACATGTAACGTGGTAGTCCACTTTAAATGCTTCTAATTCCTAAACCATAAGCAATACAAAAAAGTATATGGTTATAAAACAAAGGTATTAGCCAGCTCTATGGAATGCAGAAAAAAATTATTGCTTATTTTCACCGGAGTATGAACAAAGGTATACTTACGTAAGATTGTAACGTCCCAGTCTAAATTTCTGACCATATGCAATCGGTGCTTACTGAAAGTTTTTTCTTGTTGGTGCTTAACAAGTTAATAAAACGAAACAAAAATAATCAAAGAAAAGGTAAGAAAAACATTAAGTGTAGAATTTTTGATCCCCCTAACTCTTGGCGCCGCTGCCGTGGGTCTGCCAGCCAAAGAAAGTTGAAATAAAAGGGCCGCCCCTGGTCATTTCATCCGTAATCATCCCATCTTAAAAAGGAGGACTAAAATGTTTCTCCTTGAAACTTCAA
This sequence comes from Dichetophora obliterata, assembly GCA_963920525.1. NCBI lineage: Eukaryota > Metazoa > Arthropoda > Insecta > Diptera > Sciomyzidae > Dichetophora > Dichetophora obliterata. The sequence continues at coordinate 246,525,026 of OY986436.1, forward strand.
TTAAATCCTGTTTTTAGAATTCTAAAAGACTACTAATCTACAAATGTCGAGGGCGTCTCTTATAGCAATACGTATATTTAGATACGAATGAATATATAAAATATTAAAGCAATTAACGCTGCTGTTACTTTCAATACGATGCAGAACCGGCCATCCCCCAATTAGCACAAGAGAGCGAGCAAACAAATAAACAAACCCTTTCTGCTTAGAATCCCACCCCCTGACCCAAGCCATTCCAACAACAGGCTGCCTGCGAACAACAACAAGACAATGCTATGATGACGCACGTTCCACAGCGGGTGGGAATGACATTCAATCAGGGTTTGGCAAACAAATTATAACGACTCGCTTGCACAAAAGAACAGTGGTAATAGCAATAACAACAGCAGACAGCCAACCAAGTGAATGAAGTAGCTGCTAGACGCTGACGACAGGGCGAATAACAACTACTAAAATCACAAAACGAGTGTACCGGTGTGGCCGACCGGCCGGTTTGGACTAGCCTTAAGCGAACCAGGAAAACGAGACCCCGCCAAAAGAGTTTTGCTTCCCTCTTTTCTACCAGGCGAACAGAAAACAGCAGCAATCGAATATAGCGTCATGGCGGAGAATTAAATGAACTGCCTGTATGTGTTGTTGTTGCTTACTAGCGCAAGCAACGAGCTGTTGTGGCTTTCGTAGTCTGTGACGTGCTGCTGAGCGCACACAATAAACGAACCAGCATGATGTCGTCAGACAAGAGGTGTGACTGCGCAATAGATGTGAGAGCAAAAGAGATAGCACGAGTCTATTCTGAGTGAGGGGTCCGGCTGGTATAAAAACATTTTAGAGGTGTGGAAGTAGAAGGAGGAAACGAAAGTCTTTTCAGATGTTTTTTTGTTTGTGCAGCGAATTACTTGATTGCTGCACAACAATAAGGAGAAGATGAACGTTATATTCGTGTAATAATTAGAGGATGGCACAATTTTTCGTAAGCCAAGTGCTTTATTAGGAAACGCCAGATGTTGAACATGGGTTCGGTCCTTAACCCACAATGACGCAATTCAGTATAAATGAGACATTGAAGAGCTTTCATAGAGAGTCTGAGCAGTGTTATCATATTAAGTTGACCTTTGATATTTTTGATCTATTGAAGTGATAATTCTCTACATAGTTTTCTAGATTCTTTAAGTATTTAATTTAACTCAGTAAGTTTGGCATTTAAATAAAAAATTTCTATCACAAACATTCATGTAAATGCAAACATTTAATTTTAAGTTGATATGAATATTGAATTAGAAAAACCATTTCTTGAAGCTGAAAAAGGTTGTTAGGACGATGAGTGTAAATCACTGGAGCAAAGACTTTGCAAAGTTTTAGAAGAATTGCAACATCGGGAAGTAAGCTATGTATGTATTTCAAAATTGTCAGATATTTTGACTTAGGAAATAATTTTGTTTTGTGGTAAAGGCAATCGTGATCGAAACTTACAAATTGCTTACGATTATCGTACAACTATTTCTACAACTAGCATAGAATCAGAACGGTGCTTCTCATCAGCGGGTTATATTTGTAATAGTATCCGACCAAAGCTCTCCAATAAAAAAAAAACGCGTTGATCAGCTTAATGATTACTTTAAAAATAATTAAAACAAAAAATTTAATTTTGCAAAGTCTTTTCCAACCTTAATTTGCCTTAAAAACAAGAAAATCATGTAGACGATGTACAAAAAAAAAATTTTAATTTATATAGTAATACCTTAAACTATTCTGTATTTTATATTTTTTGTTCTTTAACCCTTTCAATTTCAAGGCTTAACTAAGAACAAAATAATTTTTTTAAGTAATATTCCTATTATTTAGGTCCTTCAAAAATGAAAAAAACATAACTCTGATTGTAACCTGCGCTACTTACGTTTTGCAAGCTTGTACAAAGAAAAAATTATTTTGCTCCTGTTCGGCACAAAGTCTTTTTTTAATACCTTAAAGGTTTTTTAACCCTTTAGATCTTTGTTTCTTAAACCCTCTTAATATTCTTACCATTAAAGCCAAAAAAGATAAAAAAACATAAATTTGATTTATGTCCGGTTTATATTTTCTCATAAAATAGGCCGAAAAAAATTTTTCGGCACAAAATCGAAAATCCAACTGACTTTTATGTATCATGTTGGTTCATCTTTTTTTCATAGAAATAAACAATTTGGTTTAAACAAAAGCTTTGCAAAATAAATTCATATAAAAATGACTTTCAGATGTGTCCAAAATATTGGGCAAATCCACTCAAAGGGTTAAATTAATACAATTTGCTAGTCATTAATATAATTAAAGATTTGTGTGTTTATTAGTAATAAGGGTATTCACAATTGTGTGGTATAGTTGTGTTGTGTTTTTTTTTTGACATAGTGGAAAATCACAAATATGAGCACCCTTTCAAATAGAAATTGTTTTTGCGAACCTCCCACTATAGCTTTTTGTTACTATGCAAATAAATTAACTATCTAATTTGATATATTCTATTAATATATAGCATAAAAAAGTTTAACTTGCATTTTGAGCTTCTTCCATTTTTGCAATTAGAAAATAACTGGCAACCGATCAGTTGCCAAATTCATCAAATTCATGGATTGATGGATCGCGGTTGAATGCTACACGTTCAATATTTATCGCGTCAATATTCATACAATTTTTGCTAAGTGTGTTCACGAAAACCTAATTGCACAAGTGCTCAAATGCACAGGGAAGTGAATACCGCTAATTTTTATTTCACCGCCTACTGTCAAAAATATTTAATTATTTTGCGATCTGGTCCACTATCCGTCAATATTGCATGCTACACGGTCAATAAATATATACAATAAATAGATACTTTATATTGATCAATATATATTGAGCGTGTAGTAGGCGCCTAAAAACCACGTTCGTTAAACATATCATTGGGCTACTTAAAACAACCACACTTTTGGTTTTTAGAGATTTCCTGTAAAACAACAAAAAATATAAAAACTGCTCGTTAAAATGTGATATCAATAACACGGGGTTTTTTAACTACACTAAAAACAACGCAATTGTGAATACCCTTAATGTGTTTTGTTTTGGTTTTGTTATGAATTAATTTACATTTTTTAGTTTCAAGTAATACATAACAAAAAATTGTATTAAAAACGTTTTAAATGATTTACTTCTTAAAATTTTCAATCCCGATATTCCCGGGATCGAGAAAAGCTTCTGGGGTTGGACTCCCAAGTAGATATGTATTTTTATTGTGAGATATTTTGTAGGTACAGATATCTAAGAGAGATTATTTTCTAACCTCCTGTTGAACTAAAATCTTAAGTAGGTTTATACCAAAAATTGATTTTTTTTTTCTTAAAATCACTTGAAATTTAATTGTTTTATTATATTTTGTATTATTAGTTTTACAATATACCAAAAATATATTTTTTTATTTGTAAGAATTCAAAAACTAACAATATTGCATTATTTGCAAACATACCTTTTTAATTTTCGTTTCGTATTTTAAGATTTTTTTTTTGTGAGACTCAAAAACACATCTGGCACAGCTTTTGAAAATTTAAAATTAAAAAAAAAAGTAGTCAACTTTGAAATGCTACCACACCACATTTGCAGTTTATTATCTGTCAAATGATATCAAATTTGGCATTGGATATAACAAATTACTTGAATATCTGTGATATTGCGTCGGGAAAGGAAAGATTAAAATATGGCACTTTCTCAGTTTGCATACACGGAGAAAATTAATTTGCTTAAATCAAGCAAATGTTTTACTTAAAATTACTCCTTATGTATTTAAGAAAAAGCAACATTTTAATTAAATTCAAGCAAAATTTTGCTAAGTTATTATAAAATGTAAAAGCAAATTTCTGCTTAATTCAAGCAAATATTTACTTAGTTATTATAAATTGGAATTTTATTTTAAAATTCTAAATTTTAAACTTTTGTCTTTCCAAACAAAATTTTCAATAATTAAGAATATTTAAAAAAAATTTAATATTTTATTTGTTTAACGACCTTTTTGAAGTAATTTTTATTCTTAATTTTGTGGGCTCAAAGTCAAATTTTTTAATTATTTAAAATTGTGAATTAAATTGTTCAAGTGAAAATAATTGTTAAAAATTAATGTACATATATGTTTTCAGTTTTTTCACCTGATGATGATTGCCGATGGTAGTCGAAATATTGGTTAATAAAAATTAAAAATTAAAACTATTTAATTTTTTCATTTTTAATAATTTGGACCTTGAGCCCACAAAATTAAGAATAAAAAATTTAATTTTAAGCCTTTCATTGGTTTTTGTTAAACCTTTCAATCGATATACACTTGTGCTCATGCAATTAAAACACGTCGACCGTAATTCATAAATATTATATGTTTTAAAGATATTTGGAGTAGTTTTTTTAAAAATTTTTCTTTAACATTAATTTTCCCATAAATAATACGCATAATGTAAGCATTTTTTAAAAATTATTTTATTTTTCCAGAAAATGATTCAGTTTTAGTTTATATCATCATATAAGCAACATATAATTAGGACATCTGAAAAGAATTTAAAATATTACACATATATTTTTTATAATTTGTGTTTTATTTTTACCAAATGCCTCAACGATATTAATATTTAGTTGGGAGTCCTTTTTGGCGAATAACTGCTACATATCTGTTGCTAAACCATTCCTGTTGAATCCCACAGATCAGCCCTATTTTTGGATGTTCGAGCTGAAACCTTTCTTTTAATTATAGCCCAAAGATTCTCTATCGGGTTTGGGTCCGGGCTGGCCATTCCAAGACTTGGATACGATTAGACTCGAGCCAAGATGTAACTGTTCGGGAGCAATGTTTAGGGTCGTTGTCTTGCTGGAAGATCCAAGAAAGTGGCAAATTTTCAACGTAGTCTCCGTCCAAATGCTCCGCCAAAATACCCTTATACATTTCACCTGTTATTTTTCCTCTTATTTGTTAAATTGGACCAACGCCTGATGAGGTGAAACAACCCCAAACCATTACGGAAGAGCCACCATGCTTGACCGTCATTTTGGTGTACCTTGGGTCCAATTTTTTTAACGGAGGACGCCTAACATACTGTTTTCCATCATTTCCGAAGACATTAAATTTAGATTCGTCGCTCCATACAATAAGATCTCAAAATTTTTGCTTTTTACCCAAATGTTTCTTTGCGAATTCAAATCTCCTTCGCAAATGTTTTTTTGATGTATTTGGTTTGCTTCGTGCAACTCGCCCATTTAACGAATTTTCTTTTAACCGCCTTCGAACTGTTTGCGAGGATATTTTACCATTATAATTTGCTTCCATCTGAGACCTTAATTTGCTGGAAGTTAAAAAAGGGTTAGATTTGCTCAACCTAATCAGTTAAAAACCTAAAAGTTTGATGTTTCTCAAATATTCTAAGGCATTATAAACCCTGGTTCGCGAAACACTAAAATTTTTAGCTACTTCGGCAACGTTTCCAGAGTTTTGAAAGGAATTCCAAATCAGTTTCCTCTCACAAGGTGTCGAGCTCTTTTTTTTTTCCCTATTAGACCAAATCAAATTTTAATATTATTAAAACTAATACAGTTATCATTTTATGTAAACATCAATGAAGAAAAACAAGAGAGATTTATTATTACCGTTATTAAATCAAATGTCTTTATTATGTGAGCACTTAGAAATTGATTGCTCCGCAATAAAAAATACACTGACCATGAATAATAACAAATTCCTTTAAAAAATTTTTTTTTACTTAAAACAGATATAACGGGAAAGTTTATCATCACAAAGCGAAAGCAAAAAACAAAAGCAGAGAAATATTATAACAATTATAGTTGCGAATTCTTTTTTGTCTTAATTGTATGAGCACAAGTGTATATACATATATTAGGCCGGGTCGATTTGTGGGGAGGCAAAAAAATCGCCCATTGCTCAGTGAAAATCGTATTCTAGGGATCAAAATAAGAAACTTTGCCCGAGAGAACTATACCTCTAAAACGAATTCTAATGCCCCAACTTTTGAATTTTGTCCCGTAGGGTAAAATTTTGAAGAATCCCTCTTTGACCCATTTAGAGTGCCCCAATCGAGTCCAAATGTATGACCGACCCCCCTAACCTTGGAACACCCCCTGGGTCGCCACTGGCATGGGTGGATCGGCCCTCCAAAGTAAATATTATGCGTTTTTGTCGCGATCTCACTTCACACCGCTCTCACGTTTTGTTTTGTAAACGCTGCTGAAAAATACTGAATTTTGCTTGCATTTAAATGATGAAATACATTAAATAAATAAATGTACTTAAATGCATGCCAAAGCCGCATTTGCGAAAAAAAACGTGAGAGCGATGTCGCAATCGCGACAAAAACGCGTAATATGAACACGGCCTGGCTTTATATTAATGCAATGTGTTAATTATGCCAAGGCGTATATATTAAAATTTTCGGTTCAAAGGGAACCGAAGTTATTAAAGTTTTACCGCGACAATTTTTAGAACATTAAAAAAATGGGTTGGTTCGTGTGCTGTGTGTTCTTGATAAAGTCGTTGTAGAGGTTTCAGAGCAAACAATTATATGGAGGTAATTATACAACATAATTTATACAAATTTAAAAAAAAAATAAATTTTAATACGATACATCAGAAATTATACAAAAATTATTTTGTCCGGGAATGATTTAAAAAAATAATAATAATAATAATAAAAGTACGAAACTGATTTTTATTTTTGACTAAAAAAAGGTGAAATATAACAGATAAATTAGCCAAAAAAAATAAAAATCCGAAATAATTGTTGTTTTTTGACCTACAATAAAAACCACATTCTAAGACTTTAATTTTTTTTCTGTCAAAAAAAAAATAAAAAAATCTACCGTTTTTTTAGAAAAAGTTACAAAATAGCTTTTTAAAATTAACTTTTTCGATATCTCTTATAACAGTTACGGTCCTTGCAAAAATAAATAAATTTTACATTTATATACTTCAAAGCACAGCTGTGCAATTAAATTATATATTGCATGTTGTTTGAAAAAGGAGGTTTGATTAAGGCCAGCAATACATGAACATTTTTTTGAAAAACGAAATTTCGAAACATCTCTAAGTTACTTTAAAACATCTTGAAAATATGCTGTTCTCATAGCGAATATATCGTAAAGTTAAATTCGAAGCCGTTTTAAAGTTGAAAGCTTTGAAAGTTTGAAAGCTGCAGCCGACTAACATCAAGCTCAAAACTTTTAACGTGTTTTTTTCGAAACTAAATTATTTAAATGGAGTGCATCATAACTGAACCGTAAAAATCGACAAAAAATATAGACGTACTAATATAAAGAAGATTTTTAGGTTAGAGATTTTTAATATAGCTGGTATGAAAAAATAGATTTTTAGACATAACTTTTGATTGAAAAAAGACATTGGGGTAATTTTTTCACATACATTTTTTTTTGAGACTTGACTTTTTGCAAAAAAATATAAGAACATTTCGGAAAAATAAATTTCGCGAAAAAAATCAAAGGGGGTTTGATGACAAAAACAGTAAAATAATTTTTGCGCTTAGCTAGAAGAATTCTTGCAAATAAATGCTATGTCATATGAAAGGTAGCCAGATGTGCAATTTTAAATTGATTAAATTTATACAACAAAAAGAAGTTTTGAGTCATTTTTTGAGTAAAAAGTTCATATTTTGGACCTTTTTTGACAAAATCATAAAGCAAATATACACTGACGCAACGGTACAGTTTAAGCTATTTTTGTGAAGTAGTTTTATTGAACTTTTGAAAAAAAAAATTTGAATGAAATATATTAATGGACAGCGGAGATATTAGCATCGAAAGACCAAACTTTGATATTCATGTCGTTTTTTTCTCATTCTTAGGTAACGATGTTGTATGAAAAAGTCGCTGTGCTGAAAATTTCTACAATTTTAAATATATGTGAGTATTTTGGATGTCAAAATAACAAAACAATTTTAAAATTAAATACACAAAAAACTCCAATGGTAAAAAGTTTTATAATAACAAAATTACCGTTAGTTGAAAAATTTTGGAGGAGACGTCGCAAAAACTAAGTATTTTAAGTTAGAATGCACTTAATATATATACCTAGTTTGAGCGAAATCCGTTGACCCGCTTAGATTTGTATAAAAGCCAAACAAACAAACAAACAGAAAATGAGTTTTATTACTATAGATTTTTGCGGATTATATAGATGTTTATCTCCTAAATCCAAATCTGATAAACTTCAGGCGGATCGCAATTGGTTTATGAGCTATAGGCCCCAAAACTTGAAAAAAAATGTTCTAAAAATCTTGTTGTTTTTATTAATTTTTCAAAAAAGAAAAAATAATATTGGAAAATTTTTGTATTCTTATTTGAAAAGAGAAAAACTTGGGGGCTATTTTATTTAAGGCTAAAAGAGACATCACATTATTTAATTTGCTAAATTACTAATTTTTTGTTGAGAAAAAAATTTTTGAAATGACATGAGAAAAAAAATTGAATTTGAAAATGTTTCGGTCATGATTCGAGAAAGATTTTTACTCCTCTTTGATATATATAAAATTTTCTTATGTGTGTCAAAGCGTGTGTCAAACGGCGTATCATGATAACAAAATTATTACCAAAAATCTCAGAAAATAGAATTATAAAGGTTACATTTTATCTGCATTGTAGATTCCTTTATGCCTTTAACCCCCCTAGAACAAATCCTGCGGACGCCCTTGAATGTTCTTGTTAGGATTTTAAAAATTTTAGTATAATGTATTATTTCTTTCTTTGTAAACTTCTCATCATTTATCACATACAAAAAATTCTCTAAGGTGGTGATAAAGCCCTTTAAGACCGTATGTAGCTCCGCCACTGGTTACTGAGTAATAAGTGCGTGAAGAAACGCAAAATTGGTTTATTGGCGGTTAATAAAAATTTTGAGAATTTTCAACCAATTATTTATTAAAAGTATTATATTAATAGACTATTATTAACTTTTATACAATATTTTAACTCAATAATGCAGTTACACGGGTTGAGTAAGCTGTCAAGTCTGGGGCATATGAGGGTTAAATACCATTGAAAATACCGCTCTTTGAATTGTAGGTGGGAAAGCAAACAAATGGCCAAACGACTACGGTTTGTGGGGCGTGTTCTTTCAAGTTCATCAAATCATAATAATCTGAGCATTTTTTAATAATACAATTTTTTTATTTTTTTTTTAACGATTGAGATTGAACGCAGTATATGTATAAGGTTCTTTTGCAATTTGTTGTTATTTTTATTGACTACATATGCAGATGAATTTGGCCATGTAGTCATGTTGTTTGCTCACTTGACAGGCGTACAGAAACTCCACACAACAACAACAATGCACAACAAACAAACCAACAAACATTTAACTATGATACCTAGCACTTCACATTGAGCAAAAAAGTACATGGATTGGCATACAATCCAGCTTGAAGCAGCATATTTTTATGCTTGCTTGTTTGTGCCTCTGCTAGTTTTTAACAAGCAAAAAGCTTTATGCACGTCTCAGTATGTCGTCAATGGACTATTTTAACAGCAACATATGTCTCAACTTATAGAAGAAATAAATTTGAAAAATAGCTATAAATAAGATGGCTGCCACATGGAGCAAGTTGCTATCATGGCAATTAGGAGGCATTGCTAGTTACTTAGCCTAACAGCAAATCCAACAAGCAGAAAGCCAAGCACAATCACCAAAGTATTTATTGCATGAGCACAAAACGGAACCAGCCCGGGTGGACATTTTGTTTTTGCCCGTCATTTTGCTTATTTCACAAGAAAGTGACGGGCGCGCAGCTTTGCCAAACAAGAATTCTATTCGCGGCTCCCCATTAGATTTGTTTAGATTTTATAACATTGGTGTTTTTGTTTTTGTTTTTGGCTTATAAGAAGCTACAGTAAAAACTACGACGCAATGCTTTCGTTGATTCAGCTTGGTTTTACTCAACGATTTTTATTGCGTTGAATAAAAAAAAAATGAACTCAAGCCTTTTTTAGCAGTATAACTAATTAAAGTTGTTTTGCAGTTTTTGACTTGTCAGTGTGTTCGGACAAATTTGTATATCTTCACATGTAAGTAAGAAAAAAAAAAAAATTCCTCAACACACTTGTTTGTTTGTTTGATTTGATATGTCCAGAAATTATTGTGGGCGTTCAACACTTTCCCACAAGTTGTCGAACAGGAGCACAGAATGCATTAAAAAGGGTTTTTCCGTGTGGCCTTGCATTAAAAACTTCAACTCCAAACCAGAGAGACAACAATTCTGGCAGCCATTAAGAAAGCAACCATAACAAAATCTAAAATAAATCAAGTTTGCACCTGACTACAGAAGGACAAAAAAAAATCGTAAAAATCGGTCAAACATTTATTGAGAAATATACCATAAGCAAACAGGCAGCAAGACTCTGAACTCCCTTCAAAGGGCGCAAAATACTTTTAATGCTGACGCATGCTCAGCCAGCATTAAGCACGCAATACACAAAGGTATAAAGAAAAAAAAACTCGATGGGCAGTTGATTAAGAAACTAGTTTTTTTTAAGAAAAAAAAAAACAAAATAAAAAAGCTCAACGAACATTTTTTAAATACTGGCCTTGAAAGCTACCACCACTACTGGTTTGACGCATTGTTGCCACCTGAAATTTTCTTGCCAAGCAGTTTGCAATTGAAATAATATTCTAACTTTATCAATATAATAACTTTAATTTAACCAAAAAACAAAACCTTTAATTTAATTTAACTAAACCAAAAACCATTTAAATATATTTTTTAAATGATTTTAATTGTGAGCTATTTAGATGAAGTAAGCTTGAAGAAGGCAACAACAACAACAACAACTCTGTATAGAGTCAGTCACACAACAGACTAGACAGTCTGTTTCGGAAATCGCTTCATTTCCTCTTCAGTAGTCTTGAGTAATTCAGCTGTGACCAACCCACTGTTTAAGTCTTATATGATTTGACACTTGTTCGAACAAATTCGCAAGAATTTTAATGCTCTCATCGGCCATTTAATCATACTAGTATCGCCTGTGGCCGAAATTTGAGCAACCTTCTGAAATTTCAATAGTTTTTTCTAGTTTTGAGTCATGACCTTGCTTTAAGAAAATGTGCTGTACTAAGAAAATCTTAAGTTTCAAAGTATCGTTATAATTTTTATATCAACAAAACCGAAAATTTTTTTTATATATTATCTGTAAAAACATTAGCCAAAAAACCTTTCGTATACCGTTAATTTGCTCAACCGGGACTTTTCATACAAAAATACGTTGTACTGAGAAAAGTTGCAGTTTTCGAGATATCGTCATAACTGTGATGTCAAAATAAAGAGAGCTTTTCAAAATTTACTATTTGTTAGAAATTTCACCATAACAATATATATTCACACATGTTACATACATAAATGCTTATTGTAGGGTATCCGTAAGAGATAGCGAAAAATGTTTTTTTACATTGTATTAATGTCTAAAATTTCCTCTTACGCCATGTTCTTCCATTTCTTATAGTTTAGGTCTTACTTCAGAAATATTTTTCAACGTTCATATTTCAGGTCAAAGGTCACAAAAATATTCGGTGAACTCCTTCTCCCTACTCTAATTTATTTAAAAGAATTATCAAAATCGGTTCAGAAAAACGGAAGAACTGTTTCTCCTACGCCTATTTTTATATAACGAAATGGCTTAAAACATAGATTTGTGTATATAACTTTGAAGTGGTTTGAAATACTTGAAACTATACTCGAATACTGGGGTGGATCCTGAAAATGTGTTTTTTATGCTCTTTGTAAGGGTGTTTTTTATAGAGTGATACAACTTTGAGTTGGCATCACTGCTTTATTTGACCACACATTTAACAGCTGATAGTTGCTTTTTGTTGAGTTTGTTTTGACATTTAATTATGGATCGACTTACATCAGAGCAACGTGTGAAAATTGTGGAAATTTTTAATCAAAATAATGGTTCTGTTCGTCAAACTTATCGTGCACTTCGTTCATTTTATGGCGTACATAATCGTCCTTCAGAGGTGCTAATTCGAAGAACAATAGATCGTTTTCGGACCACATTTACTGTTACTGATAATGTGCATCTAGTGAGACGCCGAACAGTGCGCACTGAAGAATCTGAAGCCGCTGTACAGAAAAGCATTGAAGATGATCCTAATCAATCAATTCGTCGCCGTTTTTAGCAACTGTGGTTGTGTCCTTCCACTTTATGAAAGATTTTACGAAAAGATCTTGGCTTAAAACCTTTCAAGATTCAACTTGTGCAGGAATCAAAGCCAAACGACCATCGTATGCGCCGCCAATTCGGCGAATGGGCTGAAGCACAAATTGATATTGATTTTGAATTTCCATGGAAAATTTTATTTTTCGATGAAGCCCATTTTTGGTTGAATGGGTACGTAAATAAACAGAATTGTCGTATTTGGAGTGAGGAGAATCCACAAGCACTTGTCGAAACACCATTATAACCACAGAAAATTACTGTTTGGTGCGCTTTATGGGCGGAGTCATTGGCCCATATGCCTTCAAAAACGATGATGGTCCGAATGTTACTGTCAATGGTCAACGGTATAGGAACATGATTCGAAGTTTTTTCGTATCTCAATTAGCTGGCATTAATCTTGCTGATATGTGATTCCAACAAGACGGAGCCACATGCCACACAGCAGGCGCTACAATTGATTTACTCAAGGAAACTTTTGACGAAAAAATAATTTCACGAAATAGCCCAATTCATTGGCCCCCAAGATCGTGTGATTTAACCCCATTGGATTATTTTTTTAGGGTTATGTAAAGTCACTTGTCTACGTCGATAAACCACAAACAATTGAACACCTGGAAATCAACATTCGAAGAGTTATCGGCGAGATACGGCCGCAAATGCTGCGAAAAGTTTGTGAAAATTGGTGTTCCAGATTGCGCCTTGTACGCGCCAGCCGTGGTGGCCACATGGCCGAAATCAGTATTAAACATTAATGCCATAACATTTTCTATCCAATAAAGCTCATTTCATTGATATTAAAAATATATTACTATTTTTTATTATGATTTAAACTTGTATGACTCTATAAAAAACACCCTTATAACAAAATGGCTTAAAACATAGATTTGTGTGTATAACTTTGGAGTGGTTTGAAATATTTGAAAATTTTTTTCACAGAAATTATTTCTTGAGCTGTAGAACTTTGTAAAAAATGTAAAAACAACATTTTGAAAAATTGAATTTTCATCAAAAAAATTATAAGGGCTAGCTCATAAATTTCGATGATAGAAACTTTTTATTGAATTATGTGTCAAAATGAGGCAATTTTTGCAAATAAATGATATGTCATATGAAAGAGAAACATACTATCCGTGGAAAATATTACCAAGAAAGCTTTCCTATACCGTTGTATTCCTCAACCAACGACATTTCATACAAAAATACGTTGTACTGAGAACATATATAGTTTTCGAGATATCGCTATAATTTTTATGTCAAAATAACGGAAATTTTTCAGACTATACTATTTGTAAGAAATTTCACCATCACAATATATATTCACTCTTTTTGTATAAAAAATGCTTATAGTAAGTATGGTGCAAAATGTCGGAAGTATTTTTTTGCGCAGCTTATCAATGTCTAAAATTCCCTCTTACATTATATTCTTCCATCTGTTACAGTTTAGCTTTGATTTAATAAATGCTCTTTTTACGCTCATATTTCAGGTCGAAGGTCACCAATCTAAAATGTAATCATACTGTGCAGCCTGATCTTTCATTTGATACCTCATTCACCATTCTACCTCTTTCTAGCCCTGAGATTCCTTACGACAACATTTTTATGTTTGCCTATTAATATATAAGATGACATTAAAGCTGTAAGTATTTTAGATCAAGCCTAATCAAGGGCATAGGCAGGATTAAAATTAGGGGGGAAAAGACCTTCTAAATTTTTTTACCATATCTTTCATTCATGAATTTTGCGAGTCAATGAAAATAGTTCAAAATGAATGTATGGTGTCTTATTACCTGATGTTTTTATATATAATCGACTCTAAGGGAAAAAGACTTTCAACTTATGTATATCAAACAAACGCAAGCCATGAGATCAAATAAAGTTACATATATTAAATTCAGGCTGAACTCATTTTAAAATATGATATCGTTAAAAAATATGGTTTAAAAAAAATTAACAAAAATTCAAAAAAACTCAAAGTAAGAGAACCTCAACAAAATAATACAAAAAATTATATAAGAAAATAATTTTTTCTTATTTGAATATAAGTCGCCGAGGATTTTTCGCTAAACGGTTAATAGTTTCGTCTAGAATGTTTTCCTGGTTTCCTGCCACAAATTGGAGATGAACACTCAATATGCACAAACCTATAATAAAAGAGTTTTGCAAATTTTTCTGAATTGAATTTCATGCGTATTGATTAATTAACAAATCCAACTTGGCGGTTTTCAGTTTTTTGAATGTTTGCTCCAACTCCCAGATAGCTGGCGATGACTGCTTACCATATGGCAGCTCTCGTTAACTTAAAATGTAACTCTGGCTGTAGTTACAAATGAAAAGATTGCTGCGATTAACTTACCACTGGCAATAGCCGAGAGAGGTATTTTAAATTTTTAACTTTTTTGTATGATCCGACCAAGTGCCGAAAAAACGGTAGTGCAAAATATTTTGAAGCAATTCAATATTGGCATTTCAAACATATATTCTGTTATTTCCGATACTCTAGCCTCCAATACAAACGCTATTGAAAAAAGTTTTTTTAATTTCTGTTTAACGAAAAATGTTGCAGTTTTTTCTTTTATAAATTACTTGACCTAAAACTCTCAAAATTTTAACCTTGTAAAATCATGAAAATGTTACAATTTAATTATAAACAAAAAAATGTTCACATTATCTACTTCATGTAAATATCTTAGTTTTTAAATTCCCGTTTGAACAGTATACAATATTTTACAAAATTATACAATATCGCTTTAAAAAAAAAACTGATTTGCTTTTAACTTTTTCAGGTCTAGCTTCAAAGAAAAAGGTAAAATTACACATTAAAAAAGGATCACATATAGAAACTATTAAAAAATCTGTCGAATACAAAAAATCTCAGATTTAGGGGGGGCAATTGCCAAGATTTTTAACCGTGTACAATATAACCCATTGTTGTAGGGGCTCAAAGTTTTGCATACGGCTGGACACTGCCTGGTCCTTGTAAACTTTGACCTCCAAATAGCTTACTGTATGTCTTGCCATACTCAATGTTTTCAATATTGTACTTGTAGGCACTGAATATATTAAAAATTAATATATGTCTTAAGCTCACATACAATATCCGTTTTGAACCAAATTAATACTCTTTTAAGTTTTGTAGACACTGCAAGGCGGCTGGGCCGTAGCCAGGATTTACCTAAGGGAGGGGGGAGTTTTGATGAACATCTATTTTGTACAAATGGAACTTTTTTCCAGAGGTACAAATGGAAATTACACAAATGGAAAAAAGTTCCATTTTTACCTCTGGAAAAAAGTTCCATTTGTACAAAATAGATGTTCATCAAAACTCCCCCTCCCTTAGGTAAATCCTGGATACGGCCAGCCAATATATTTGCAAAAAAACATGATTTTTGAGGTTTTTGCAAAATGTCTTAGCTTACTAGCGGTTATCGATACAGCCAAAATATTTTGGGAATCTTTATAATAAAACCAAGGTTAATTTTCAGAGGGGTAAATTTCAAAACCAAAATATTTTGGCTGTATCGATATCCGCTAGTAAGCTAAGACATTTTGCAAAAACCTCAAAAAATCATGTTTTTTGCAAATATATTGGCTGGCAGAATAGTTGTAAAAAAAAATAAACTGTCAGGTATATAAGACCGGAAAAGGCTCTTCAAATCTGCGTTAGAAAATTTTAAAGTTTTGTAATAGCATTAAAGATAATGCTGTTTTTCTTCCATTTTTTAATTTTTTTTCTTAATTTATTTCCTCTAAAATTTAAATAACTTCATTATTTCTAATAAGATCCTCACTTTAAAGATATCGTTGGAAAGGGTGTGAGTGCTTCCATTCATCGCCAGAATTTCTAAAATGTATACATGTTAAAGCCAAAATATTAATTATACAGTAAACACCTTCTAAAAAAATTTTGTAAGAAATTTAAAAAAAAAATAGAAAAGAAGTTATTTGGATTTTGAAACATTTTGTATGGAAATAAAATAAAACATTTGACTCTCGTCGTTTCAAGACCGAGGTCGTGAAGTGCGACTAGCCAACGGTAATTGTGTTTGTGGTCCGCTGATGTGACTGACACAATTAAAGTACAGTTTTTAAATAGAATCAAAACTATTCGTAATTATTGATGACGTTATAAATTTTACGATTTCTCCAAATAATTTCCTCTTCACTGAGGAGTCTCTTCTTGAGCTAGGGAAGCCTATTTTTCGGAGTAGCTTAAATTAAAAAAAAAATAAAAATAAAATAAAAAATATGAAAAATGCAGTCTTCGGTTTTTGCAAACTCCACCAACACGTAACGCTCTGTAACTGTGCAATCACTGTGCATGCAAAGGAATGTGCATCTTTTCGAACGGATCTCGCTTATTGAATTACGAAGGTATGTTTTAAGAAATTTTAGGAATGAGAACGATATCTCATTTATTTCAAATTAATAAAATTTTAAAGACAGAAAAGCTTTTACATAAACTTCATAAATCTCTAAACCTAAAAATTCTCAAAACTTCCTAAACGATTGACTTAGAACTTTTCCTCGGGTCGGAATTCTGAAAAATGTAAATAAACTTTTTATAACTCATGAGTAACTTTAAACATTCCTCAAAAATTTAACCAGGTCTCATATCTTTAATTCGAAAGTTATTTGTTTAGAAACTCGGACTATTAAAGTGTTACAATAAAAGGAGCAGAAAAATTTATTTAATAAAAAGTGCAATTTGGAATCCAAGACAAGTAAAGTCTACGAGTTAAAGGTTTCACATAAAAAACGGACGGAAAAGATGATACATTTATTTTTAAGCAACTATTGCATCGTGCGATAGTAATTTCTTCATTTAGTAATAACATTAAAATTACCTAACGTGAAAATAAGTGTATTATCTTTTCGGTTCGTATTTTATGTGTAACCTTTAACTCGTGGAGGTTGCTTGTCTTGGGTGAAATTTTCTGGAGAATATTTTTTGGAAGGTTTTAACCTTTGACCTCCCTCCAAAGTTGACTTATAGGGTATTTTCCAAAAAAGGGCCAAATGGACCCATACTGGAAGGAGCTAGGGGGTTAAAGTGTTCCGAAAAAATATTCCCCGGAAAATTTTAATTGCTTAAGACAAGAACCACCCTATGTTAAGTTATATATTTTAATTTCATTTTGAAAAAAAAAAAATTTCATTTAAAACCACTGTAAAAAAATTCGTGACGTAGTAGAGAAAAAACCGACTTTGGCTTTTGTTATTGATGTCAAATGCTATCGTTTGAGATTAGTTTGGTTCACCCCCGAAAATATGTGTTGCACTGTGTAATCACCTTACGTAGAGCAAAAGTGATGATTTTGATTATCAACTATCACCTTAGCCGATTCAACTTTCTAGGAGATTCGCCAATGTTGTGGGCCGCATTTGGGTATCATGGCAAGAGCAACATTTGCTTTATTACAATTAAAATTAATGCTGAACGATATGTCGAACTTCTTGATTCTGAGTTTATAGAATTTGCAGGTGCAAGTTATGGCGATAGTTGGGTATTTCAGCAGGACAATGCACCCATAGATAATGCCAGACACACAAAAAACTCATTTGAAGAAAGAAATATCCCCGTTGTGAAGTGGCCGTAGTAAAGTGGTTATAGTAGTGAGTTCAAAAACTGAATGCCGTGCGTTTGAATCTGTCGGTGGTTGTAATTTTTTTTTATTTTATATTTGAATCAAAGTCTGTGCTAAATTTTAAACCAAAGCTGAAATAAAACCATATTTTTGTATTTTGCAAATACTACACTGAGAAAACGAATTGGTTGCGGCAAAAAAAAAAATGCCCAACCGCATTTTTGAAGATGCGGCAACCTCAAATTTGTAGTTACTGCAACATGCTTTTCGATAGGTGTAAATGATTTTGATGTTGTTACAACCAATTATTGATAACCAATTATTGTAACGACCAAATCGTTACATACTCACAACTACAATATATATAGAATCAGACTTGAAAAACTTGCAAAAACTAATGAAAATGATTGTTGCAACCAAATAGGTTGATTATCACAACGGAACCAGCATTTGCTGTGATTAAAATATACGATTGTTGCAACCAAATAAGTTGATTATCACAACGGAACCAGCATTTCCTGCCATTAATATATATGGTTGTTACAACCAAATATAACAACTCCACTGACGTCTGCAATTGAAAAAAATAAATATTGAAAATGTTGTTGTTGTTGTTTCTTTGGAAAAAAATTCGTTAGAGCAATCAATTGTTCTAACCTGATCTAGAGCTTAATAAACGATTTTAAACTATCAAACAACTAGAATTTGTATTTAAAATCAAGAATGATTTAAACTATCAAATATTTAGAATTTGTATTTAAATCATAGAAAATTATAAACAAATTATAAATATTTAAACAATTCTAATGCAGCCGACATGAACTTTAATATGTTCATGGTTTTGAGTTAACAGCTTTTTGGCAGATCTTTGCTTACTGGCTATCCTTTTCTTGTTTCGGCTTATCAAGCAATAATCATGAAAAACTTAATTGGAAAAACAACTTTTCAAACGTGCATTTGGCAACTCTGTATACGATGATGTACACAAGATCGGACAACCAGTTTTTCGTGTGAGACGATTTGTACAGGATAGACAAGGAAAGGTTATTCGGTTGTAAAATCTTTTATTCGATTGAGAGAATCAATTATTTGGTCATGCATACTCAGTATTTTCAAGGTCAACTCGAAAACACAATTGATTGATATCCATCAACCAAATTATAAATTGGATGAACGAATATTTATTGTGGCTACAAATTTTCTATTCTGAATAACGAATTTAATTTGTAATAACTAAAAAACATTTATAGCTACTAATATTCGAAACATCTAACCAAAAATTTTAGAACCACAACTGATGTGTTTTAAGAGTGTAGATTTGAAACCAAAGCTGTTGAGGACTTATATATAGGACAAAAAAGTTTCAATTTAAGTACATGAATTCTAACAGTGTGGTGTGCCAATTAACAGAGGGATCATTCTAAATATTAGCTTACAAAAATAACTAATTTTTAATGCATTTCGTTTATCTAGATTTAAAATAAAATAAAATTTTCTTGTTGCACATATAAATATTTCTATTGACAATAAAGCTATAACACAGAACACCTGCAGATCATTGTACTATTTAGAGAGCAAACTACGAATATAATTTAACAAAACAATGTGCAGAGAATTTGGCAACATTTTTAAATAAAGAGAAAATAAGGAGAGTTAAATATATAAAAAAAGCCTACCCAATAAGCCAAAACAGCTTTTAATAAGCTTGTAGTAAGCTTACAAGCGTAAACATCGTGCTTTTTTTTTGTTTTCAAGTAATTGTAGAAAAAGCAAAAAGGAACCCTTGAAAAAATATTCCTTACTGTAATATTATTCCAAGCGTTTGCTATTCAATTGGATATAAGTGTTGTTACCAAGCTTTCTACAATACTTACTTTGAAATTGGAAAAAAGTGTTGTAACAGTATTATTGAAAACAATTGGTAAATAATTGGAAATAAGTATTATTGTAAGTTTTTTCCAACTGTTTTTAAAATATTATGAAAACAATTATTAAACACTTGAAAGCAAGTTTTATTGTAAGCTTTTTACAACTGTTTTAAAAGATTTGGAATGAATTAATTTGATGTGGCTTCTTTTTTAAAAGTAAAGCCACAACTTCCTTGCTCTGATTTCTCACATTTAAGCAAAATTTATAATGCATTTTTCAAAATCTTAAATAAAAACTTGCGTAATCAATTCAAAAATCATACAACTTTTCAATTTAATCACTGAACACAAGCCTTTGGCATTAAGATTGTTAGTGAAGGAATTTTGTTTTTTATTGTAATTTTCAATGCTTGGGGAATTCCCTTTTAATGTGAAAGTTGTGAAACTTTTACTTCTGAAAGCATTTTCCAATTATGCTTTGAAAACGCTTGTAAATTAAACTCAAGTAATCTTACTAAAAGTATTATTATAAAAAGCTTACTTTTATCATGTTTCGATACAATTTTATAACACAACTTGTATATTTATTACGTAGGCAAGTATTTTCAAAGTATGTTTGGAAAAGGCTTCAATTATTCTGTTGTAGTAAGCTTACTCCAAACACTATTACAGAATGGCTGATTGGGTATGTGCATATAGTTTTTTCACTCACTGTATATTTTATTCAAGTTTTTTAAAATAAGTTAATTTGACTTTTTCAGGTGCACATTTGACTACCATGTTTTTTTGTACAATTTTACCTTCATATATAGCATTCGACCTTCAGTGAAATTGAAAGACCCGTAAATAAATTTGTTTACAAAGAATTTATTATGAAAAAAATCAATGATTCCATACTTATTCATAAAAAAATTAGCTCATATAAATATAATGTTTATTTTGAAATAGGAACATGACTTATTTGTAAGTCTTATTATTTATAAGTATTAGTCGCCAAAGTTTATATCAAACAAATAATTCGTGTGGCTGCGAGATGTTGAGGCCAAGTTATTTGGAGACGGAAGGAAGCTTAAGCTTGAATTCGCTTCTTAGAGTAAAAGTAGAGAAGTCTTTCACATCTGGTTTTATAAAATCCCAGTTGTATGGCTATAGTCTTCGCAGATAATTTTTATTATAGGTGCACACAGAAAAAAACCATTGTAAAATCAAATAAAAACAACATGATTTTACATGTTTCCCCTATGATTTTGCTTCATTGAGATTTATACTTCAAATGTTACGACGATCATTGAACTGTCAAAATGCCAATATGAAAGTTGTCAATTAACCATCATTATCATGATTATTAAAAAATTCTAAGCTTATTAAAAAATATTTGTGCAGTTAAAATCGAAAAAAATACCAACAGGTGGCAACTGCGCCTTAATTTTTTTGTTTTTAATAGAATGCGTTTGCCGTTGTTGGCGTGCGGCCAACGTAGCGTGCGATTTAAAAGAGAAAGAGAAATAAAAAAATCTCAGCAAAGTGACCAATGATGACGCTTAAGCAATTTAGTGTAAAAACAATTTCTGCTGAGGAGCAATCAAGGAATTGTTGTTTTTGTAGTTGGGGCTGGGTTGGCTGGCTGCCCGAAAGTGGCGACTGAACCAACCTGCGTATTTTTTTGCACGCCTGTTAGAAAAACTCGATTTGTGGGCCTGACTGACCACTCGAATTCGAATTAAAAAGAGATAGACAAATGATGGATGGACAATAAAAGTGACCAGCACTGACCGACCGACCACCGAACGGCAGCAAGCGGCCAACCAAGTCCAAACAAACAGACCAAAAAAACTTGTTCACATGCCGCACATTTTATAGGGCAGTCGTTATTTTGCTTTTTCTTAACCAATTCTTGACCATTTTTAATGATTTAAAAAGCGGAAGCTTTAATCTTTTTGCAATGTACTGAAGCAAGATAAGCTAGTAACATTATAACACACAAGTCACGCATTGTTGCCAACATTCAACCCACCAACCAGATCGCGAATAACCTTAACCTTAGCTTCCAAAAAAGCTTAAACTACAACCTGTGGTAAGCGGCGCGCAAGAAAAACAGTTGGTGTCTTTGCTGTTGCCACGCGAGGCCAAAACAACAAATAATAGATCCCCAAAAACATGAAAGTTCGTTAACCCCCCAAACGAATAAAAACGAGGTATGCGTGCGTTTGTGTGTCTGCAGCAACAAGTTATAACAAGCGCGTGCAAACTGACAGATACACCGCACAATGGCTCGCATGCACTTTCAAGTGTACTACACTGCAACGAGGTACACCCAAAATAAGCACTTAACTTACAGGGTGCATTGAACTCGCTTCAGTGCGCACGCACATTCTGCGTATTTTTTCAATTTTAAGTTTTGTTCTTGTTCATATAAATGCAATGAACATTTTATGTATAGTACTTTTTTATGGCAGAAATGTGTGCATTTTAACTTGATTATTTTTTGCAAACATTTATACCAATTTTGTTTTATGTATAGGTTGACAACAACCAAATCTTTATTCATTGCCAACCGCACACAATCGCTTTAAATCGTCCCCCATTAAATATGACTAAGAACACCTTCCAGTTTGTTGTATTTCACAGTCATTTGTCCCTGACTTAATTTTCTCTTGCTCGTTCGCAAAATGTTTTGCCAAAATTATTTCAACCTAGAGTTTGCACTTGCTTCAACTTAAAAAATCCTTGAAACTCAAGGTGATGTCCTTCATATGGCAATGAACACGGTCGTGTCGTTTCAAATGACGGTCAAAGAGAACCAAACAACCTCGTTTTCACTTTTATCAAATGATTATTCAGAGTTAGTTGTGTTGGTGGTTAAGTTGGAGAACTCACGACAGATGGGGCCATTAACAAAAGCGAGTGAGCGAGAGATGATGAGAAAAAGTGTTAGACAACAGCTGTTCAGAATCTTGCTTAAATACTTTTAAACTGTGGTTATATGAGTTTTGTTATTTTTTATTGAAAACTATGGTTTTTCGTTATACATGAAAGTTTTTTTCTGGTGCCTTATAAAAAATGTAAAGAGCCAAATCTAAGACAGCAATTCCATTTTAAACGTACTGGCCTTACGGAATGACCATATCCGATTTAGGTCAAATTTTTCATGGAGCATCACTGACAGAAATAAAAAAGTTAATTTCGGGAAAAAAACCGACAAAAATCGGCAAAAACGTCAGAAATAGTTTTTTAAAAGAATGCATATCTCAAACACTTCTCAACCGAATGTTAAGCTTGAACTAACGTTAGAAAGGAAATTACACACACTTTAATCTAAAAATAATTTTGGTATATTTTGGTGATTGGGGGTACCATCCCTTGCGGTGAGGTAATTGATTTCGTGGAATAGATTCGAAGAGCACAATTTAAAAATATGAAATAATTTTTTTCTTAGAGCTGGTAAAATTACATTTTCAACATTATAAAAATTAGGGTGGGGACCAGACCCGGCAGTTAGAGTTCACCCCATGTGGGTAGTTCGTCTACCCAAAAAAGAAACCTTCAGAACGTGTGACCAATAAAACATGAACCACGCTTTTGGATTTATATATTTGTTTTCTTGTGTTATTATTTGCTTAAGGTGACATTGCGCGTTTGGAAAAAACAGTGGACTTAATTTAAAATATTTATTGTGAAAAGACTATAAAACATAGAAACTTGAATCGTTTTACATAAATAATACAAAAAAAGTATAATTTTTTTTTTGTTTTTAATCTATTTGCTTCTCGCTAGAAAGCTCCGAAAAAGAGTCGTTTTCAGCCAGGGTCAAGATATTTTGGACCCAATTTATCGGAAACAAAAAATCAAAGTACTCATAAATAAGGGCACTAGAACCTATACTAGAATTAATAAGTTTGGACTGCGTCTTTTTTAAAATAAATGTAATTTTCAACCCTTTAGATCGCCGTAGCTAAGACAAATTGTAACCATACTTAATAATTATAGCATAAGTTGAAGCTACAAGCAAGGGCGTAGCCAACTGTGCCCCTGTCCCCTAAATCTAAGATTTTTATTAAATCGATGGCTTTTTAAGTTGTTTCTATTTGTGATTCTTTTTATTGTGTGGTCTTACCTTTTTATAATTGATATTGCATAATTTTGTCCAAGCCGGTTAGAATATATCTAATATTTCATGGAAATTTATTCTGTTCTAACAGAAAGTAAAAATCTTAGATATTTACATGGAGCAGATAATAAGAACATTTTTATTTTTTGTGAAAATGAAAATACCCTATTTTTAATACCGTTTGTATTGGAGGCTTGAGTTTCGGTAGTGACCGAATAAAGCTGAGAATTGCCAATATCGAACTGCTTCAAAATATTTTCCACTTCCGTTTTTTCCTTGGAACTAGGAAAATATTCCTCTCAATTCCTCAAAAATGTAATTCCTTATAAATGGAATTGGAAAAAATCGTCAAATCTATTACAGGAACTGTAATTAAAAGTTTAAATTTCATTTATTTAGTCATTGACTCAAAACTACTTTATTATTTATAAGAAAACTTTATTTGACTCGCACTGTTAGTCGGTTAATAAAATATTTGCATATAAATGTATTATTGAAGATACCAATTTTTTAATTTCATACCATATTTTGAGTTAGAGCAAAATATAGAGCTGTTACGCTACCTGGTCCAATCCCACCGACTTTTCCACAGGTGCTTAATACACAACATTCACACCCCTGTACAAAATTTCATTAGTCTACTAACAGTCTACATTTTTCATGCTATTCTCAGGGAATTGAGGTGTTCAATGAGATTCCTATAATGGAATTGACGATTTTTTCCAATTCCATTCCTAAGGAATTGATATGCACACTTACCAATTTCTAGTTCCAAGGAATTTGAATTGAGGTGGAATTAACTTCAAAAGGAATTATTAAAACCCAGCTCTGGCCATATGGCTAGCTGTCAGCGCTAACTCTGTGAGTTGGAGCAGTGTACTTGGTATTTCGTATTTTGTGTTCTTGCACCTTAATTCTCATTTTATTACTTTACTTTAACTTTTTTAATTATATTGTTGAGTTTTCCTTAGCTTGAGGTTTTGTAAGTTTTTGTTGATTTTTTTTGTTGATTTTTTTAAAGTAAAAAAATTCTTATAAGGTCTTGGCCCCCCTATTGTTCATCCTGCCTACGCTCTTGGCTACAAGTATCTTTATTAATATGCACTTTGATTTTCTTGTTTCCGATAAATTGTGACCAAAATATCTTGACCCCTGCTGAAAATGACCACTTTTTTAAATGCATTAAAAATAAAAACAAACATTTTTTGGAATAGAATTTTTTGTGTTATTTACGCAAAAAACATTTCAAGTCTCAATCTTTTATAGTCTTTTCAAAATAAATGTTTTAAATTGAGACTTTTTGTTTGTCTAAATGTTTGTAAAATGTTAAATGTTTTTGAGCTAAACTAGTACTGGTATTTTTTGAACTAGTACATTTACTAGTATTTTAACTAGTTGGCTACACTGCAGGGAAGTGCTTGTCAAATTTTGTCATTGTTATTTGTTCGTCTAAGTGATAACATTGCTCGCAAGAAAAATTACTTTGGATGAAAAATTTATAAATTTTATAGAATTACACTAGTGTGACACTATGCCATTCTGATCTGGGTTCAATATTAAACTATCCTTATTTAAAACAGGATGCTTATTCCAAATATTAGGTTAAAAAATAATTCTGTAACACCGTTTTTAGTTATCGATAGTTTATTATTTTTAGAGAATTTCGAAAAGGTGATCCCATGCTATTGCAAATAAAACACGTTTATATGAATTGATTTAAATTAATAAAATTAATTGATTTTTAATAAAAGGCAATTAAAATACCTTTAATTTATTACTACATTATATTCCAATCGAATAAACATCCCAGTCTCAATGAATTGAAACATTTGAAATTTTTGTATTTTTTTTCTAAAAATTTTCATAAAATGGAAAATAAGTTTGCTTACAAAGTTATAAAAATAAAAGAATTTTATTTCTATTACGAAGAAAATGACATACAACTTTAAAAAATCTGTCACTAAATACAAGTGTAAAAACTAACGGAGTGAAAATAGAAAAAAATCGTTAACAAAATCGATCAGTACAAAATCCTTAATTCTTGACTTTCTGGAAATGGATTGGGCTCTACAAGGTAAGTACCTATAAAGTATTTGTTTTGAAATAAACAATATTTTTTCCTCTGTATCTTGGTTGTGAAAGCGATGAGCAGGGAGAAAGATTTCAGCAGCAAATGAAAAATATGGAGCGCCGATACACTGGCTCCTGGAACGAGTCCATGGTTGGCAACTACGCATGGTTTCTCATAAGAGAAACACATCAAAGTGAAAACAAGAGACGAAGTAGATCAAATAATTTCTTTTAATGTCATCTACCTGTTATTTTTTATTTTGAGCTTATTTAAGGATATAGTCTTGTGCTCTGGCCTAATTTTTAAGGTTTCTTTCGTAATTTAAAAAAAAATAAATAAAATTCAATCGTTGCAAGTTCTGTATATCGTCGGCCTAGTTCTAATACGACGTAAGACAAAATTATTTATTGTTCAGGAGGCAAAGAAAACTGTTTATTATTTGTATGAAGTTCATACGATAATGTATTGTTTCAAACGTTCTACCTCCCTTTTTTTCATACAAACATTAAAAACTAAAAAAAGGACATAGATGTAGCTTTGACCAATCTACCTAAACCGCTAATAAACGTTACTTTGACCAATTTTGACATACGTCCTATTAGAATTAGGGCGACGATATGCAGATTTAAACCTTTTCATTAAAATATAACAAAATGGCAGACTTCTGAACAGAAGTTTTCAATATATGTTTTTTTTGTGAAAATCGGGGGAAAGATAGGAAAATATTATTGAAAATGTACAATTCTGCTACCTGCGAGAGCCATTGGCGTGTAAAATAACGTATAAAAAGTTCAGTTCAATCGGTTTGATAGAATTTTATGAAACACTTAAAAAAACCGATCAAAAAAACGTTTCGAGAAAAAAGCTTTTAAAGTTTTAACAACACAGATGGCACAATATAAGGCGCTCTCGGCTATTTGCTATAACTACGTTAATATTATGGTTTTAAATTTTTACATGATACTCTCAATATAGTGTATTTTTAAAAACCATTAAAAAAAATAGATTTTTTTAAACACTCTAGCACCAGACCACATCTTTTGACTTACTGCATGTTTATGTATGACGAAACAAAGGCTAAACGAGGTGCAAGATTTCGACACGGTAGGCAATACATTTTTCCACATTTTTTTGCTCGTCTCTTTCACGACGTTCAGACTTCGTTTCGTTATACATAAAGAAGCAGTTGATATTTAAGATTATGTTTAATCTGTTTAAACAATTTTTTTTTCTCAACCCATATTATTGTGCGTCTTCTTTTTCTAATATTCCTTTTGGTCTTTTCTTCAAGAATTTCGCTAAGTCCCATGTTACGGTGGCGGTCATGGGCTCATCATGGTCATGCATTGTTGTTGTTTCAATGTAAATTAAAAATTTGAGAGCGAGAGCAAGAGAGTAAATTTTCACCACCACGGTCACCAAATGATTCGACAAAAATATGAAATCATGGGATCAAAACAGTGTTGCGTTGTGGAATTATTCACAACATTTGTGTTTAGGCACGAAAATAGTATACTTTTAGTACGAAATGTATGAAAGCAGTAATGAAACCTGCTTAATAGAAACACTCATCGGTTGAAAAAATACTAAAAGTAGCAAAAAGTGTACTGGTGCTTAGGCATCATATGACCGCCAGCATAACATACTTTCGTCACACAGCTCATCAAACGAAAAAAGAGAGTAAAAAGTGTCATGACCAGGGACATATGACGACCACCGTAGCCCTAAGGACTGTGTCTATCGCTTACGTCTTTTCTATTCAAAGCTTGTACAAACATTATGTTTAATATGGTACACACAGTAGCGTATTTATATTTTGTGCGCCCGCCCGCAGGTTTCTAAAAGCGCTCTGCTATTTACTTTTAGACCAAAACTATGTTATTAGTAGGTTACTAGAAGCGCAAGAGAAAATAAGAGAACTATTGACCAAAAAAAAAAAGAGAGCAAGAAGAGACTTTTTTAATTCAATAGTCATCATTAATTACAACAGTTAAAACAGTTAAAAATATTTTATTTCATAAATAAAT
Source organism: Dichetophora obliterata (assembly GCA_963920525.1). Lineage (NCBI taxonomy): Eukaryota > Metazoa > Arthropoda > Insecta > Diptera > Sciomyzidae > Dichetophora > Dichetophora obliterata. The sequence goes on from OY986436.1 coordinate 246,552,901, forward strand.
GTTTATTTTATTTTAATATAATTTGTTAAGAAAACATCAATAACATAAAAAATACTTTTTATAATATCAAATGTAATAAAATTTACAATTAATATTATAAGATTTTATCACAAAGTAGGCAAAAAGAAAACATATATTAATTTTTATTGTTGTGTATTTTATGACCTTTTGATTTGATTATTAAATAAACAAATGCGCAGGCCTTAGGTCAATTTTAATTATTTATTAATTATTTCCAATATTTCGAACTCCTTCGGAGCACATTATCAAGGTCTGAAAACAATTGAAATACTTAAAATAAAACAATTTTGCACTAAGACAGTTGAAAAAGCTGTTATAATTATATAAACATTTTTTTGTAAAATTCACTGGGTTAACAACATTGACATCAAATATTGGAAATAGTTAATAAATAATGCAAACAGACCTAAAGAATGTGTATTTGTTTATTTATATTAATTTATTTAAAAAGTTAAAAAAACTAAAAGTTTGAATAAATGATATTTATAATTTTCTTATTGGAGAAATGATAAGTTTAAGATGTTAAGTTTAAATATTTTGTATTTGACGTTAACTGTTAACTGAAGAATTTGCTAACGTCAGAAAATATGACCAACTGATTGATTAAAATAACATCAGTAGCTGACTTGCTGAAAATATGAAAGCAAACGGGTAAATCGACTTCGATCATAATCGAGTTTTTCCAAACAAAGATGACTTTTGCTCTAAATAGTTGACTTTTTTGTCGTCGATTATTGCACTCTGAGAAATTTTATTTCATCACATATTATTAAATGACTTTTCATTTATTGTTGTTAATTTAAAAAATAATGTTTTGCGAAGGAAATAAATATTTTAGTATATATAATTTTTTTTTTAAAACTAACGTCGTATTGTGTAGCGTCCCCATTCTTGGCCAAAAATAGAAGTATTGATCGTAGAACTATGAAAATTGGCACGAATATCTTTCGTGACAAGATGAAGATATATTGAAAAAGTTATACAAATCCGCCCTCTGCCAAACCCACTTCCCATATAATCGAAACCCATTTTTTCCTGAAACTTAATTAAGTCTTGTCTCAACAACACGAACACAATTTGCTACAAAAATTTCTTTTGTGATTATAAATAAATGAACAATTTCACAGGCGAATGTCACGGCCATTAATTATATTATAGTAATTCAGCCTTGGAAAATACTACCAACACAATTTAACTACGTTTTTATTTATATATGTGAACTTTTTCGATTGCAGCAAGGAAATTTTAAAAATTGAATTGTCGAAATTTTGAAAATTAATCAGCTGCCATACATAAAATTTCATACATCTCACGTTTTAACTAAACAGGCCACCATAAAAAATGTATATCTCCGTATTAACAAGTATCAGCAAGAAATTTTTTTGGATTTCGTGTAACGCAGTTCTAATGATGTTTTCGTGAAAAACTTATAGTCAATCTTTCTCAAAATTATTTTTTAAAACTTTTAAAAATTGTATATTTAAAAATTTATATCCCGCTTTTTGTGTTTACTTTTATGATAAGCTTAAAACCATATTTTCAAAATGTGAAAAAAGTAATATTGCCAGACATAAGAAATTTTAAACTTTTTTAATATATATAAAAAAAAAATTTAAATAAAATGTGAATAACAAGAAAAATTCTATTTTTAAAAAATGTAACTTTGACTGCTTGTCGTAATGTAACGGTTGTTTGTATTAAAAAAATGAATTTTGATTTTTTTACGCTAATTTTTTTCTATTGAAAGCCATACAAGTCTTAGAAAAATTCAAACATCGATATATTAGATTTTTGACTGCTTATTTTACACTGTGCGTCGTTTTCCACTTCATTTGTCATTTTCACAATGGGACTTGAGGGCGCCCCTGGCTTAGTTGCGCACTGCCCCCGCAATGCGGGCCTGCTTTTTACGCCACTGGGTACACAATTGAAAATAACTTTTTTTAATTATAATTATGTATTAAAGGGCCCATCTATTTTGATCACTGTTGATACAAAGAGAGCTTTTTCAAAGTGCTCAGAATACGAATTTGTATCAATTGTGACTTCTGTATCAATTGATATTGGTGTGGATTTGTGACTTTGGTAGAATAGAGCCGTAATTATAATTTTTCTTGTTACTCGATATAAAAAAAAATATGGTCCACATATAAAATAATGTTATGAATGACTTAATGCTTTCCAACACTAGTATTTACTAACAGTTGAGAGAAAGAGACTGGATGCAAGCAACAACGACTTCAATTATGCACGCTCTTGAACTGCGCAACGTAGAGGTAACAACAAATAATCAAACAAAAACAACGCGCAAAACAAAGCCAAATACAAAAGTTTCATTGTTGTTGTTTGTTTAAATTTTTAAATTTATCTACAATAAACAAAGTGGGGAAGTAAACAATATGGCGGTTTGCTGCTTAATATCTTGATGACTCTTGCGTCTTTAGCCTTTAATAAGCAGCGTTGTACAATTTATCTAGCTTATTCTGTGAGCCTAATCGAAATGTTGCTGTTGTTCGGTTTTTTGTTGTTGATAGATGGCACACAGTCGTTGTTGCTTGTTGGCAACAGCAGCAGCATGTTTGTTACAAAAATTTCTTGCTGGCAATTTTTTCAACAATTCCGTTGGTGTCGCAACAAAGCAAAACATCGGAACTTTTCTAAACAATGTTTTCAATGTTTTACGAATGCAACTCGTATGTATGACGAAACTCTGTCAACCGGCTGAAGACGACAGACAACTTTTGGGGCTCCTCGCAACAAATCGTATGTGACAGCGACCAGTAGTAAACACTGCAAGCCTTGTTGTTGTCAGTCGATGTCGTCAGTCTACTCGTCGTCGTTTTTGTGTGTCGTAAAGGTGGGTCATTGTGAAATGACAGCGCCGAACTAACTAGGCAAACAGAGGTTGCAGGCGGCGAAAAGTTGCTTCCAAATGTTTGCTCTTGCAAGAACACGAAAGACATCTTCTGCAGGGTAGTCTGATAGTCTGACTGAGTCAATGTATTTTGTGTGTGCGTGAGTGTGTCGTTGGCAGTCGCTTGCGTATCTTTGCTGCACGCCGGTTCGTGCAACTGCGTTCAAAAGAAACAGGTTGATTCTTCTTTTTCCAACTAAGTCAGTAGTCGTCAGTCGTGAGGTTAGTGGTTGTTGCTTGTTTGGTTGGTAAAAAGATAGCTTGAGTGGGTCATGACGCTTGCTGTTTCACATTTTGAAGCAACCAACTGTTTCAATATGGTTTCTACAACTAAAATTTTAACTTAATGGCAACACTTTAACAGCTTAAAGTATGTTGTCATCTACCCGTGTTGGCTATGTGATAGAAATTGTGTCACATTATTTATAAGTAAAAGTTTTACTAAATAAAATGGGTTGGGTTATAGAATATGTTTTACTGCTCGCTTGTAAAATGACTTTAATTTTTGTCGATCAACTATATAAGTAAAAATTTGATTTAAATTTTTTGATCAAAAATAAAAGTTTAAATTTTATTTTTACTTTTTCGATCAAAAATATAAGTTAAAATTTGACTTTTATTTTTTTTATCAAAAATAAAAGTTAAAATATGACTTATTTTTTCGATCAAATATATAAGTAAAAATTTGATTTTAATTTTGTTGATCAAAAATAAAAGTAAAAATATGACTTTTATTTTTTCGAACAAAAATAACAGTTAAAATTTGACTTTTATTTTTTTGATCAAAAATAGAGATAAAAAATTTGACACATCAATTTTTTATTAACTATTATAATTTAAATTTTCAAAACAAAAGAGTACATTCGCTATTCTTGTACACCTATATTAGTGACATTTTTTCACAGAAAAAAAAGATGAAAGTAAAATTTTAACTTATAATTTTTATCGAAAAAATAAAAGAAAAATTTCAGCTTTTATATTTGATCAAAAAAATAAGTAAAATTAAAAATTTTATATTTGATCAAAAAATAAAAGTAAAAATTTTAACTTTTATTTTTGATCGAAGTAAAATTGGTCAAAAAATAACGACAATGATAACGATTATGTATTGACTTTTTAAAAAAATCAGGAAAATTAATGTCTTTAAAGATTATTATTCTTTAGCTAACAAGCATCACATTGCTATATTTAAATATCGAACAGGCTTACTTTTTCCATTTGACTTTTTGAATAGAAATTTCGAAAATAACTGCTATTTTCGGTCCCTGCTTTAAAGACGTCTTCGAAAACGGATGCATTCGTTCGCCACTGGGAATTTTTGATTATTTGTGTATATGTGACAAAGTTTTAATCAGATAAAATAACTTAGGTTTTATCAATCATAAATTCTGAAATATTATCGAAAAAGATAACAACTACGTTAATTAAATCGTAAAATTTCTTGTTAAAATAATTTGTAGTGTCATTTGCTTTCGTTTGTTTACTATAATTGTGTTTTCTTTTATTTTTTGGTCATTTTTTGAAGCGACTTTTTCCACTGCCATTTTCTTGCAAATCTCACTTTTGATCGCTTTTCTATCGGAATATGGAGAGAAGAGTAAACAAAAACATGGTTGCAGATATGCGTGCTCTAACATACTTATATTTTGGAAGTACAATATAAAGTAAATGACAACTAATATGTATAATTTTATGTAAATTCTTAAAGAAATAAATACCTTTTTACTTAAGGTGCCCCCAGACTATATGTTTCATACAGATGACATATCAATAAAATTACATACTGAACTTAATCTGTGTGTCAAAATTTAGTCTGACAGCTTTTATCTTTTGTCCCCACATTATCTGACATGTCATTTGAAAATAAAAAACAGTTTTTGAAATTTTTGTAACCCGTAAAGCGTACGTGACATTTGTACGGCAAGGGTACACGTGGACGGCCACAAGACCCCACCCCACATCTCACCGAACTGCTAGCAATGGCTAACTAGCACGTGCAGCCGTGGCCAACCTAGTGTCCGCGGGTCACTGGACCGGGGCGATGGTACCACCTCTGTGAGTGAGCGGCCTTATAAATACTGGTCATCGAGAACCAGGGGCGCTGTAAAAAGGCGCCCTCAAACTAAATGCAAAGGGCCGCCCTCTCGCAGAGATGGTAGCACCGCTCCACAACAACCAAAATGTTAAAATTTTGAAATTTAAAATTCATTTTTGAATTTTAACGTCCATGTTGACTCCAAATTTTCGCCGCCGTTACGCCAATTTGTAACGGAGGCGAAATTTTGGAGTCAACATGGACGTTAAAATTCAAAAATGAATTTTATATTTCAAAATTTTAACATTTTGGTTGTTGTGGAGCGGTGCTACCATCTCTGCGAGAGGGCGGCCCTTTGCATTTAGTTTGAGGGCGCCTTTTTACAGCGCCCCTGGTTCTCGATGACCAGTTTTTATAAGGCCGCTCACTCACAGAGGTGGTACCATCGCCCCGGTCCAGTGACCCGCGGACACTAGGTTGGCCACGGCTGCACGTGCTAGTTAGCCATTGCTAGCAGTTCGGTGAGATGTGGGGTGGGGTCTTGTGGCCGTCCACGTGTACCCTTGCCGTACAAATGTCACGTGCATAAGTCATCGCACGTCGGTGATTCCAAATAAAGAATACAAAAAAAAATTTTCTGAAACGAGAATTAAAAATCAAGTAAAACAAATATAAAAAAAATAAAGGAAACCGTTTGGGCACCCCTGGCCCAATCATCCAACACCTACTTCAAACTAAAAATAAATTCATTATACATAATTCAATTATTTAATTATTAATGGATTTTCCACCATTTTCATCATCATCAACAACAATTATTATTATTATTCATTTTCATTATTGTACATTAAGACTTATCTTTTATAGTACATCAAAGGAGGAAAAGCAAGTTGATAGATATTTACTTATATACTAACATTTATCTTAAAATATGTAAATAAATTATTAAATTAAAATATTAAAATAAATATAATACATATAATTTCAAAGTTATTAAGTTATCAGTTTAAACAGTCAATTTAAAAAAAGTAGAAAGAAAAGAAAGTTTTAAGGCAAAGAAAATAATGAATAGATAAAAGAAAAGAGAATAACATAGAAACTTAATTTAATTTCACGAAAAAAATTTATAAAATTTATCAAACTGACATTTTGTATATATGTAAAAACATACGAAATTAGAGACGGTTCTAATTCAAAAATTTACTGACGCAAATACAAACGACATTTCAAAAACACAGTTTTATATGATCCACACTATCTGTAGCTAAAAACCATTTGTGGTTTTTTTTACGTGTCATACGGATGAAACATATGGTGTGGAGGCACCTTTATGTTTTGTTTTCCACCGTAATATTTAAAAAACTGTTTTATTTGTTCTACTTTTATTTTGATTTTGTTATTAAAAAAACTCTGATGCAAGTGACATATGAGGTGTGTTTCCGTATTCGATTCAAGTAACTTGAAGTTGCTTGAGTGTTATTTTAAAAAATTTTTAAGGTCGAGAGAGAAGAATAACATGCAAAATGTCATTCTATAATCTGTTACAATTACTAGAATCGAGTACAGAAGCAGACCTATTGTGAGGCAATTCCATTTAGGTATAATGAAAACGTAGTTTTTTTAGCCAGCACTATAAGCACTATTGCATAATAAACTTACATTATCTTACACCACAAAATTTTTAAATTTAGTAAATGCAAACCTTAAAAAAAGGTCTGCTTCCGTACTAACTTCAAGTAATTGTAATAGAATAGAGAGTGACATTTTGCATGTTATTATTCCCTCTCGCGCTACAAAAATTTGTAAAATAACGTTTTTAACCCTGGATAACCAATGTTAGTCGTTTCGACTAACACTGCTCACTTTTTTGCTTACAGCCATTTTTTCTCTCATCTGATCGTGTTCCCTATCCATATCGTAGTAACCACATTAGTTGTTAAGCTGCTCTCGTTGCGTTTGGATGTATTTGCCTTTTTAATTGGATGGGGTAATCTTCCTATAAATATAGTGTACGTCGAAGCGACAAACATTGGCATTAACATAACTTTTTATACCCCCACGCGTATTGCGTAAGGGGTATATTAACTTTGTTACTCCGTTCGAAACGCTTATAAGGAGATATTTTTTGATCAGCATCACCTCCTGAGTCGATTAAGCCATATCCGTCTGTCCATCTATCCATCTGTCTGTCTGCCGTCACGATTACAGCCACCATTTTTAAGCTATCATAATGAAATAAAATATATATGCTTATATTAAAAAAACGAAGATAAAATTCGGGAATGAGTAAAATCTCTTAAAAAAAAATAAATATATGAACTTGGAATTTTCCACATTAGCTTTGGAGTGAAATATTCACCACACATTTGAAATTTGTCAAAATTGGATGACAACCACCCCCACCTCACACACAAAGTGTTGTCATTATAATACAAAACCTTCATAAATTCAAAAAAATTATGGTTTAAACTTGATATTTTACACATAAGCTTTGATAATTAGGATGAACTCTGAGTTTAAAATTTTATATATTTGGATAAAAACCATGCTCCATGAAAGTGGCGTTATTAAAATTATACAACATTGACAACTTCGTATATACTAAAATACGGATGTGGGGGTATTTTAAATTCGGCTCAGTCGAAGTTAATTCCTTTGTTGTAGGAATATAGTGCTTTGGTCACACATTTTTTTTTTTTGGGTAGAGCGAATTGTGTCTCTTGTGCTAAACAATTGATTTAAGATTTTTTATTTTAATAATAATAAAGAATGCTTTATTCGTATAATGATAGAAGAGCCTTTTAAGTTTTTTACGTTTATTTTCTATTTTTTTTTTTTCAATAATCTTATGTGGTATATCTCAAACTGATAATATAAGCAGCTTATAAAAAATGTAAAAAAAAAAACAAAGACCAATATTAATGTTTTTTTTATATCTAGTAGAATATACATAGTTTTTTCCATTTTCAACAGCTTTTAATGTATTTTATATACTAACAGCTCCTCTAAAACGAGTTTTGGAGCGAGTTAGTCGAATCGACTAACATTGTTTATAACGTATTAGAAATATGATTGGTTATCCAGGGTTAAGCAACTTCAAGTTACTTGAATAGAGTACGGGAACAGACCTATTAGATAGGTTAGTAGTACGGTAACAGACCTAATATCTCGTTATATCTAAAAATGGACTTGAATCATTTCCAAAATAAACGGCTCATATTATAGTATAAGTTTCCTACACTGTATCATGCTTTCAATTTATCGTGATGTTAATAAAACGCTTGGCAGAACTGTATTCATATAAGATTGAAAGAAGAGTGAAGAGTTCCGCGTCTGGCTTCTTTTGCGCTTTGAGCTTAAATTACCTGATGTCAGAAAGAGAAAGAAAGAGAGAGTGAGTTTTAACGATCGTTCCAACGAGTGGCATCGCATGATTTTCCACTCGTTTCAATCGTTTGTCGTCTCATTTATTTCTGAGCACCTGTTATTTAGTGTCATATTTCGCACAGAATTCGGACTTTTTGGTTGCGCTGTAGTTGCGCGTCGCGTCGTCTCTCCGAAGATAAGATGCACCGCCGTAAAACTAGCACCGCCACGTTCGAAACATACGCCGTCAAGTCAGGAAAAGGAAAAAAGTCCGTCTGTCTAGTCGCAACCCAAAGCGTTAGTTCACATTTAACAAAAACATATAAGAAGCTAACAAGGGCGCATCAAACAGCAACAATCGCCATAATTCCTTCTGCCCCGCTGTTCTGCTCGAGAAACGATTTATTTGTTCTATTTTTCAATTATGTAGTTTTTATTAGATTGAAAATGAGTATGGAGTTAAAATATTTGTTGTTTTTTTTTTACTCGTCAAGTGTTCTTCGTTCGCTGGTTTGTTTTCTTTCGTTCAATATAGTAAGGTGCGAGTGAAAGAAATAATTTTGCTGGGGTTGCTTGTTGTTTCTTCCATGAGACCTTTTTTATTGTCGGTTCGGTTCGCTCGTTCATCGTTCATTCATTCCTTTGGGCAGAAGAAGACAATGTTGACAACCAAATCAGCCAACCAATCCGAGTCGCTAAAACCGACGAGCACGTCGAATGTTCCACATTGCACTGGGAGATCATAATTAGCAGCAAGTTGCGGCAACAATTCTTCGTTTCGCTTGTTTCATTTGGTCGAATCACATTGAAAATGTTTCTCGTTGAATTAGTTGCGCGGTGCTGCTTAGAGCTATGAGTTGATTGGATGCTTTGTGCTGTTGATGAGTATTTGTTGTTGTAGTAGTGTTGTTATCGCTTTGTTTGAGTTAGCACACCACTGTTTCAGCTTCAATTGAATTCCATACAAGATAACAGCAATTTTTTAAGGTTTAGTGGAAGAAAATGCGCCTCTTCGAAGTTCTTACCCATATTCAAATAGAATTTGAGGAAATATCAAATGATTGTTTACTAAGTTGTTAGCGTGCGATAGATTAGTTTCTGGTATATCATCACCGAGGACTAAATAAGCGTGTTGAAGACGTTAACGCCTACCAGGGGCCGAATTACAGCATCTGTGATCGAACAAAATTACGAAGGGCACGACGAGACAAGTGCCTATCAATCTTGTACAATTTTGCTCGATCACGGATGCTGTAATTCGGCCCCAGAACTTTTTAAATAGGATTGTAAACATGGGCGTCCACAGGGAGCTCGGGAGCACTTGCCCTCCCTAGGCAGTAACAATTTTTTAAATATCTTCATATTAATTCAAAAAGCCGTACAAAAAATTTTACGGGAGAGTCAAAAACTATCTAAATTGTAATTGATATTGTAAGTTGCGCTCAAACTTAGGGATTTTAGAATTTTTTTAATAAAAACGTCTTTAGTTGTAGCAGTGTAAAAATTTTGATAAGGTGTATCGATAATCAATCAAAAAGACGACTTTGAATTTATTGTAACTTACTACTTTTTTGATTTTATATGACGATATTTTCATTATATGTATGTTAATATATTTTGAAGAGAACTCAAAAATACTTTTTTAATGTATATTTTTAAATAAAGCTGAGCTAAACCATGCATGCATATTTAAATAGTATGATGTACCCGTCGCAGTGAAAAGTTACGAAACCATTTCATTTACCCTTGTTTCACAAGCACTTGTCAATACGTATTCTTACATTCAAAAAATTTGGTGTGTAAATATTACTAATAACTGCGTCCTTTCTACGGGGGAGATTAGGATTTTCGGCGCGCCGCGATTTGACAATGGATTCAGGAAGGTCTTTAAAAAAAATAATAATGGCCGAAGGAAAAATCGATAAATCGATTTGTTTTCAAGTTATCGATTTATAAAACATATGATTTATTTAATTTTTCATGTGTTTTTTATGATGAAATGCTTTGCTCTTGTACGGAAAGTTGTTAATTCAAGCATATTTACCTTATGCTTGGTTTTCACTATGTCATATTCAGTGGTCAGTTGCTGTCAATCAAATTGAAAATGACAACATGTTGACATTTTTTTCTACATTTGGCAATCTTGTAAAATTAAAAAGAAATAAATTATTAAATGGAGCTATGCAGAAATGTTCTAGAGTTTTATTAAGGTGATATTTCAGGTGATAAAATTTTGTGTCGTCATAAAAATGACATAGTGAAAACCAAGCATTAGTTGTTTTGTGTTCTAATTCCATATTTTCTTATATCACCATTACAATAAATTACTGTTCTTAAGGCAACATAGTAGCTGTAATAGCTAGTCAGCGAAAAAAATTTGACATTTTTAGTTGATCAGTTTTGGACAATGCAATTGCAAATAGCAATTTTTATTAATTTTATGTAATACAGTGTAAATTGTAAAAAATATATATGTTAATATTAATATATCAAATGAAAGGTTAAATTGTAAGCTTAAAAATTAGTACCTTAATAACGCAAATTTAAGAAGAACATAACGGTTTTTTAATTACAAATTTCAAATATGATATAGTTTTGCTTATAAAATTACAAATCCGCTTGCAATGATATAAGTACTGTGTATCATTGAAAAGGTAATTTAATTATCTTCCAAATGGCATACCAATCTTTTATGGATTCAACCAATGGCAACGAAATGGATGTTTTTTGAAGATCTTTTAGAAAAAAAAAAAAAAAATTCAAAAATCGATAGCTCGATAACTAGTTGAGTAATCGATTTTTTGTTCTACCAGAAAACACTTTCAAATCGCGGCGCCCCGGAAATCGTAATCGTGCCATTCTACGAATTTTATTCGTAGTTTTCAGTCACGAATAGGATTCGTAGATTGGATATAGTTTGGTACATATTACAAATATTTTATTCGTATTCGTACAAAATCAAATGTATATTGTACGAATACATTTGTTACATTTACTAATAACGAAAAAAAAACATTCCATCTGAGCTAGTTTTTTAACCACGGTTTTTTAGCTTACGGGCCACGCACTCTTTCAGGAGAGTACGGCCACCTTGCAATCATACATTTCCTTATACATATTCGGTAATTGTTCAACAACCCAGACTGAAAAATTTTGGTTGTAAATTTTTTAAATTCAACTAAAACTAAATAGTACGAAACTATTAGTAAATACTACGAATGCAATGGAAGAAATAACGAACTAGAAATTGAGGAATGTATCTCTATTAGTCGAAGATCATTCTTCGGAGCAACAAATGGTAAGGGGCATTTAACCGTTGAGGTTAAATTGCAATTACGATTAGTAATCAATTAGATTACTTTTTAAAAAGAATTTTAATGATTATATAATCCTTAAGGGAGAAGTTTATGATAAGTAATTGATTACGATTACAAATAGTCAAAAAATAATAACGATTACTTGAGATTACGCAAAATAATCAAAAAGAATCAAAAGTAATCAAAAAATAATCCGATTACTTATCAAGATTATTTTTGATTCTTTTTTGTTTTTTTTTTAAGAATTTCAGTCTTATGCCGTGGGTATGCTAGGCAAACATGTTGGGTGAGCTTTTTTGTTGTAAGTGTTTTCGCATAAAATGAGATATAAGCTTTTCTCTCCTGCTCATTACTGCAATCGTCAAATTTCTGTGCCCGTTTTTTTTTCTTCTTCAAGAGTCAAGAAATCGTTTTTAATACAACTGAACAGCCAACAAACCTTAAGGCAGGTTGCTACTTGGCGTGCTTCGTATTCGACTGTATATATTCCACATGTGTAGTTTCCTTGTGAACTAAAATATTGCAAAAAATTTTATTTTTTCTATATTTTTTTGCACAAAATCCCGAAAAACTTGCGTTTCTTACGATATTTTTTTAATCTTCATAAATTTTTGATAAATTAAAAATAATCTGAAAGACTGCCTCACAATCAAAATCGAAATCAAAATGTTTCGGTAAAGTCGATAGTTCGGTAAAGTCGATGGTCGAAAGATAGAAATTCTACAAACTATCGACTTAACTGAAACATTTTGATTTCGATTTTGATGGTGAGGCAATCTTTCAGTTTATTTTATCTCAGTAAAGCTTTTAAGACTTTTGATTTTGCAGATGATGAAATTGACACAACTGGGTCTTCACAGGACACCGATAAGCCCGATAAGCCCGATAAGCGATCTCAATTGACACACCAACTCTTCTGCTACTTGAATGACAATTCAAGTGATGAAATGGTTTGGCAAAAGTATGGCTTGTTGGAGGAACCATTTCTTTCATTCAATACGCCTTTATTGTCCTCAGCGCCAGTTGAAAGATTATTTTCTTTCGCTGGCATAGTAAGCACTCCAAGACGGCAATCATTGTCTGATTTTTCTTTGAAAAATTAGTGCTTATAAAGGCAAATAGTAATTAAGAGTAAAAAGGTTTTATTTTTGTTTCGTTTATGTTGTACTAAGTACATTATTGTTCTCGTTCTTGTTTTTTGTCAATCTCGATTTTATAATGAAATACATAACTTTGTTTTTTTTTAATAAAATTTAACAAAATTTTTTGTACCTAAGACTGAAATTCTTAAAATAATCAAAAAAGAATCAAAAATAATCAAAAAAGAATCAAAAATAATCTCGAAAAGAAATCAGATTATATTTTGATTACTTTTGATTCTTTTTGATTATTTTGCGTAATCTTAAGCAACCGTTATTATTTTTTGATTATTTGTAATCGTAATCTTTTGATTACTGAGCCAAACAGAAAAGAATCGTACTTAATCAACTGTTTTACCTTTTTGAAAAAAAGAATCGAATAAGTAATAACTACGACGAGTGATTACTCGTCATCATTACTTAACAGTAAAAGAAAAGTAAAAGAAATATAAAAAACTAAATGTTTTCCCAAAAGCCGGCTTAAAAAAATCGTTTTTCTGTCATAAAGATGATCCAATTTGGATAATTTTTTAATTTTTCGTAAGCTTAATAAAATTGCTAACAATCTTGCAGCATTTTAATTTGAGAAAGCTGCAGAGATCTAAGCGAGGGCAAAGCTTCAAAATTAATTCAAAAGCGAAAAAATAGGAAATTCTGAATAAAGTAAGCTATTTTAGGTCAAGCACTACTTTTTAAAAAAATCTGATGGCAAATTCTTGTTAAGAAAACGCTTTTACATTAGAACATCTTATGGTCAAAAGTTTTTTGTGACTAAAATTGAAATAGGAAACTCGACTTTAAACATTTATTTTATACTTCTTCAAATTCACTTTTTTAACAGGCGTCCGTTCACCTATTTATAGAATTTTCTGGATTTTTTTGCGTCACGTGCTTATATTACATCCAGGATTCAGAATCTAGCCTTGCAGGGAGGATCTGGAATATGTTTAGAAAATGAATTGAGCCCAAAAACCCATCTATACATGTACCTCTTTATATATTTATTCATACGTTTTGAATTCCAAAACAATAAATTTTTTAAATAATTCATATAATAGGTATGTTTCTAAACTCGATTTTAGTAACTTGCATGCGTCTAGAACTGATGCATGTTGAAAAAAGAAATAAGTCAGTTGACGTCCATGCGTGGAACGTTTCAAGAATAGCGACAACTCTAATTCTTAATTTTTGATATGGATTTTTACCTCCTAAATTCAAATCTGATAAATTTTAGGTTGCTCGCAATTGGCCTCCAAAACTGGAAAAAATTGGTTTTATTAATTTTTCAAAAAAGAAAAAATATTGGGGAATTTTTGTACTTATTCTTATTTGAAAAGAGGAAAACTTGGGGGCTAAAAAGATATTTATGCGATTTTATTTAAGGATAAAGGAGACCTCACATTATTTAATTTATTAAATTACTAATAATATTTGTTGAGAACAATTTTTTTTTTAAATTACATTAAAAAGAAATTAAATTTGAAAATGTTTCGGGCATGATACGAGAAAGATTTCTACATCATTTTTGAAATATATACATATAATTTTATTATATGCACAAGCGTGTGTCAACCGGCGTATCATGATAACAAAATTAGTACCGAACATCTCAGAAAATAGAATAATACATAGGTTACATTTTCTTTATGTGCATTCTAGACTCCTTTATGCCTTTGGTCCCCCTAGAACAAATCCTGCAGCCGCCCTTGACTCTTGCGCGTTTAATTAAATTGCTCCGGCTCTACTGGAATTCTAAAGACTGTCCATCTGCTGAAACCTTAGGTTATGAGCACATAGTTAATGAATTCGCAGAACCAAAATATTTTCATTTGCTTAAAAGTGAATTTTATTTATTTTTGTTTTAAATGAAATAAAAATAAAATGTTTTGAATTAAACAGCATAAATTGTATTATGAAAAAGAAGATCTGTCCCTGTAAAAATTTGTTGCAGAAAAAAGAAATTGTTTGTGAGCAAGAAAGAATCCAAAAAGTACTGAAACTTATAATTAAGCTAACCACAAAACAAGTAGAAAGAAAAGTAAATGAAGTTTTTTTTATGTATTATTTATATATTTAATAAATAAAAAAAGAAAAACCAAAAAACGTACTTTTGTAAATTGGAAGTTTTAAACAAAAATATTAGTGACTTAATTTTTAAAATACAAAAAATATAATCATTAGGGGTATTCACGATTCAGTGCACTTGCCTGAGCAGTTGAGGACTTGTGCACTTTACAAAAGCAAATTGTACGTACGTCAAAAATCTGCACAAGTGCTTTTCTACTATTACCTTCAACTTGAGGACTTGAGCAGTTGTGCACTTGTGCACTTGTGTGCATTGAAAAATGTTGACAGCTTTGAAATGGTGATGGTGGTGTGTTCACGAAAACCTAACTGCACAACTGCACAAGTCCTCAAGTCCTCAACTGCACAGGCAAGTGCACTGAATCGTGAATACCCCTATTGTTAAACGATTCGATTTACGAAGCACATCCAGGGTTAAATAAAAAATAAGTCAAATTTTTGGTATCTTACTACATAAAATTTGTTAACAAATTAAACACAAAACTAATGGAAAACTTGTATGTATATTGAAAACTGTTAATATATTGAAAATTAGCTTAATGAGAAATAATTTTAATTATAGGTACTTTAATGAACTTCATATCATTGTGTACGCTTCTTTAGAGCCATTTAGCAATGGAGCAAAAATATAAATAATTCTTATTGTACAATTAAAAAAAAAAATAAAAAAAAATAAAAAATTCAATTTTTCAGAAGGAGCGAAAATATTTTACACTCCAATTTTGCTCTCCTCTGCAAGTTTTTAGTGTATGGGATTAGAATGAAGTAAAAAATGGCACAGGTTTAAAAATATTAGTGACTTAATTTTTTAAAACACAAAAAATATAATCATTAGGGGTATTCACGATTCAGTGCGCTTGCCTGAGCAGTTGAGGACTTGAGGACTTGTGCACTTTACAAAAACAAATTGTACGTACGTCAAAAATCTGCACAAGTGCTTTTCTACTATTACCTTCAACTTGAGGACTTGAGCAGTTGTGCACTTGTGCACTTGTGTGCATTGAAAAATGTTGACAGCTTTGAAATGGTGATGGTGGTGTGTTCACGAAAACCTAACTGCACAAGTCCTCAAGTCCTCAACTGATAAACGATTCGACTTACGAAGCACATCCAGGGTTAAATAAAAAAAGTCAAATTTTGGGTATCTTACTACATAAAATTTGTTAACAAATTAAACACAAAACTGATGCAAAACTTGTAAATATATTGAAAACTGTTAATATATCGAAAATTAGCTTAATGAGAAATAATTTTAATTATAGGGTACTTTAATGAACTTCATATCATTGTGTACGCTTCTTTAGAGCCATTTGGAAATGGAGCAATAACCTAAATAATTCTAATTGTACAAATAAAACAAATAAATAAAATAAAAAAAATAAAAAATTCAATTTTTCACAAGGAGCGAAAATATTTTACACTCCAATTTTGCTCTCCTCTGCAAGTTTTTTGTGTATGGGATTAGAATGAAGTAAAAACTGGCACAGGTTTTGCCACCTTGAAGCTTTTGCTTCCGCAGCGACGGCCTCTTTTAAGCCCCTAGCTACTACATATTGTCGTCACTCGCTCCTTAAAAATTAAGCATCCATCAAGTATAGCTGCATTGTTCTTGGGTATCGTTGCAGAGTACAACACACAACAGCATTGCTTGCTTTGCTTGTATGTTGTGCTGCTTTTTTCTCTTATTCTTTTAAATACGACAACAAACATTTTTACTAGGATTGCATAATATTCAGCTAACTACCTGCTCATAGAGAACTAGTAGATTATTGCTTAGATTTTCTGGGAAAATTCAATAGAAAATATGTTAGAAACGAAAGAGTGCTAATCAAGGTAAATATGAGAGAAATATTTTGAATTTAACAGCAGAATGAATGTGGCACTCACTACACACTCTCTGTCTTTAGCTTAGATTGAAAAAAGTTTCTTTACCACCATATAAATGCGAATAAATGCGAATTAATGCGAGTACGAGTGAGCATGGTGGCTGCAAATGATACTGGGGTGGGTCAACAACAACACCCACTTGACTTGGAGATGACAGGAAAAATCCCATTTAAGCTTACTCACTCACTCACTCATCCTCCACTTCACTCGCTCCTCTTTCAATTAGATTCGTTTTCACGCAAAAGTACTGTGCAAAGGGGAAACTTTCGTAATTGAATAAGATCGATGGAAATAAACCGTTTTAAAAGGACTTGAAACTCTTTGTTGCGATAGTGTGTGAGATTTTTTTATTGCTCGAGTTGGTTGAACTAATTGGACAACAACAGTGAATTGGTAGTAACGACGAAAGAAATCGTTCAACGAAGCTGCTTAGTGATGATTAAACTGAATTTAATCGTTTGAGAACAGGCGCTCAGCCTGCAGCTGCACAATAAATTCCGTTTAACAACTCTTGTTGCATGCGGCTACATGTGCAGTAGAGTGAGATAGCGATAGTTCGAGAGTCTTTCCCGATATTGTTGTTGAAAGCACTCGGTTAATTGTTGAAATCGAATTATAAACTTTAATGAGTGCGATTGAATTGAGGCTATTTACTTTTGAATTGTTTTGTTGAATGTGTTTTATTGCATTTTGAAGTTTTTTGTTTCCATTTTGCAAAAGTACTTAATTTCTGTAATTAAGTTTTGTTATAACTCTTGCGCAGTACGCATTTGGGCTGAAATTAACGATGTCACTCCGTTTGTTACGCCCATAAGGAGGCGTGTAGGGTATAGATAAGTATAAATATTCTTGCTCAGAATACCTTTATGAGTCTTTCTGTCGTCATGCTAACAGCTTTTAAGCTATCATAATGATATTATATTCATTTCATTTACTTCGATAGAAGTTAAATAAATAAAGTTCGAAAATGTGTCGAATCGCATGAAAATCACATCAATCTCCCATACAAAGTTGCTTCATTCATATTTTAAAATCTGTTAAAACTACACAAAAACTATTTTAATAACTTAATTCAATTTTAATTTCGAGCATAAGCTTTGACCTCAAATATCCACCTAAAGTCTTATCAAAACCAAATGAAAAATACACTTCCCATAAAAATTAGCTTTATGAACATTTAATTTATACAAATACTTCATACAATGCCATTGCAATGGCATAAATTCATATAAACAAGTTTTGATTTATGAAATGCATTTTTTACTGGAAATATGACAAATTCAAATTTCACAAAATAACATCAAACCGAATGAAATTACGCGTACCTTACATTCAAAGTGACCAAGCGTCGGAAGCTAATTTCATCTGGGGGCAGTACAAATGGAGGTGCAAAAAAAAATTACCAAAACTTCTTAAAAGAAACATGAATATGAATAAACAAATTTTTTATTTTAGTTTCAAAATAAAAATATATAAACCAAATAAAAAATATTAAAATTTCATTATTTTTAAAAGTTTTTCCAATCACGGTTGCCGGTTCTTCGAAAAAATGTGCCAAATAGGAAAAAATGTACCAATTTTTTTTTAATATAATAATTTGATAACATTTATTATAATAATTCACTGGAGTATATTTGTTTACATACCAAACATAACGAAAATATTAAGTTATGTTATACGCTAGTAACAAAATAATAAATACATCAAAATAGTTCATTTGCTGGCCAAATATAATTAGATTCATTGCGTTCGACACACAATTTTTTAGAGAGCTTTATGTTGTTAAGTGTTTTATATTCCAATTTATTTCTAAGCTTAGTTTTAATCAGGTTAAAATAAAAAAAAATTATTGGTTCAGCAGCTGCTGAGCTGTGTGGAAGGCACATCAGACTATTTATAAAATTGATAAGATCATTAAAACAAATTTCCCCCAATCCATTCTTCAAGACCCAGACTTTCTCTCAAAATACCCAAATTTTTCCCCAGCGTCATTACAATTTTACAAACTTATATTTGAAACCTGAACAAGACTCCTCTGAGTCACAATAACGTCAGGGTAGCATTCTATGAGATGATATTTTAATATGAATTATTGAATTATGGCAATAAAGAAATTTTGTTTTCTGACATAACTTGTGATGATGTTATTATATCTTCTTTAGCCAAATCGAACTTGTCTTTAATTTGTTCTAAAATATCTTTGGTAATAAGAGAAAAATTTTCTGATTGGAGATATTTTTCTGCTTTAGTGGGAATTCTCACAAAAAATCCTCAAGTCTCAAAAAATGTCTCAAAAAATGTGATTTTTACTATATATGACAAGAAAAGCATGTAAGCTTTCAACTTTTAGAACTTAATGCAATGAAAGTTCCACAAACATAAGTCTGAACATTTCTCCAGTGCTACCAAATTTCGCTTTTTGTAACAAGTTGTTAAATTGTAAATCTTTTACAAAATGTACCAACTCGGAAAATAATGTACCAAGTTAAAATAAATGTACCAATTTTGGTACAATTGTACCTATTTTAACCATATTTTAATCCTAATTAACCCTATTCTGGCATATTAACAAATTGTTAACCAGTATTTTGAATATTTCTATGTGTTTGTTGTAATTTTTTTATTTCAAAACAAAATTTGAAGCTCAAAAATAAAAAAATTTTGATAAAAATTGTCAACTGCTTTTCAGTTATTGACAATTTCATTAAAAAATTTTGTTTTAGAGCTTTAAATTTTGTTTTGAAAACAACAAACACATAGAAATATTCAAAATACTGGTTAATAATTTGTTAATTTGCCAGAATAGGGCTGTAGGTATATCTTTACATGGCTTAAAAGCAATAAGGTACAAAAAGTTATATCAATTTAAATTATTCCAAAATGTTTCTCATTGTTTTTGCGAGAAAAAAACCTCTTTCACCACCTCCATCGAATTAAATTCTTCAGTTTTATATTTGTGAATGTGTATAAGTGTCGCATGAGTGAGTCGTTTCTGTGTTGTAGTTGCTCGAAGATACGTTTTAAGTCATTTTAGTGCACTTAAAGAAAGCTTAGATGAAGCTGCTGATGCAAGCACATTCAAAACCACAGCAACAAGTTTTTCAACTTCATTTAATAGTTTTTTCAGTGTATCCGAATTTTTTCAAATTGGAATTGCAGTAGAAACTCTACATTTTGTTCTATTTTTTTGCAAGCACAGAGAAAGAAAATGGTTATCCTAAAGCATGCTTATGAAGAAGAGAGAAAGCAGAGCAAAATATATAATACAAAAATATTATCGTTGCAAAAAAACTGATATTTTGAATAACTTTTGAAGTTTTCTTTTTAAATTGTTTATCTAGCCAAATAAGCGGGGGGGCACTGCCCCTTGTCCCCCGCTTGCTACGCCAATGAAAGTGACCTTTATTTTAATGGTAAAGCGGGGTACACATTAACACTCCTGAGTGACACTCAAAAAATCAACCACAAAAATTTCTGTGGTTTTAGTTTTTAGTTGTAGGAGTGTTAAATAGTGCAGAAACATGTATTTTGATATGATTCATCATAAGTGCCTTCTTGTATTTTAGTTGACGATATGTAGGTCTGATAAATCCCTATCGTATATTTAGTATAAAAAAATAGTGTTCAATATTGGAGCATTTTTTTATTCTTATTTGAAAAGCTTAAAACTTGGGGGCTCCATAGTTAGAATTTAAGAGGCTACACTAAAAAGTCAAATATTCATGACTCGCACAAACTAAAATTAGGAAAGTTTTTTTATACAGTTTTTTTTAATATTTATACATGCTGGTTTAAAGGACTTTAAGCTAACTAATTTTTCAAATGTATTTTTTATAAATTTTAGCATCTACCTTACAGTGGAAAATTAAGGTTTTGCATTATATATTTGTCCTGGAACTTCCATGGTGGCGCACGTAACGTTCATATGCCTTTTATTATGGAAATTAAGAAAAGCAAAGCAAATCAAAAAGCAATTCAACTTTTTTTTCCGTTTTTATTTTTGGATAGCACTCCCTTAGCACTATTTTTATCAAAATAATGGTCCAAAGATAACAGCAAACAAAACAGTACGCGTTACGTGACAGGAAATATAAGTGATTTTTGTTTAAATTGTTGAATTGTACTTTTTTGAATTGAAATTATCGAATTGTTTAAGAAGCATTTTTCCTTATGCTTCCTTATGAATAATATCTTAGCGAAAAGTAAATAAAAACTCTAAATTTAACTTATTTTGGAATTAAGGTTGATTATTAAAATTTTTCACATTTATTCTATTCTAAATTATATTTTCAAGTATGTGCAATGAAAAAACATAGTACTTTTTAATAAAAAAAAAATAAAAGGAATTTGAAACTTATTGTTCTGACGTTGTGACTTTGATATGGTACACTTTGAAAAATAAATGAACAATACAAAATGTATACTGATTATTAGATAGTCATTAGATAGAGAAAAAAATTATGTGACAAAATCATCGCAGCGCTTCTTTTTTGCGGCAAAGTTATCAATAACTTCGTTAATATTTATTTGAATGTCTATATGCATAGTTGAACGTAACCATGTTTTTCATCGTCGCAGTGTACAAAAACTTCGCTCAGCTGTTGCTACACTGATAGGAAGCAAGGCAAAGATAGCAAAAGTTTTGGAAATTAGTTGAAAAATGTCATTATCACAAAGACTAAAAACTGTGTTGATATCATTAACCTTTTATACTGCCAAATTTGAAGTTGACGTTTTTATGAAGCGATGCGAGTAGAGTAGGACCATTTCGCTTGTACAATAACATGATCTGTAATCATCTAAAAAAAACAAAATATAATTATATGTAAAGCAAACACTTAAATCGAGGTTGTGACTTCGCCCTTTTTTTAAAAATGAGCCTGAAAATAAAGTTACAGCTCGTTATGTACTCAAATTAACAGTCATTTTTTAAACAATCAACTTTAAAGACGCGTTATTTCTTTACAAATAAAAGTTTTTAAAAAAACTTGAAGTCACTACCTCAGCGTAAATGTTTACTTTGCAAGTATTCATATTTTTTTCAGATCATTACAGATCATGTTATTCTGCAAGCAAAATGCTCCTACTCTTTTCGCATCCCTTCATAAAAACGCCATGTACACTCAAATGACGTCACAAAACAAAAAAAAAACAAAATTTTTTAAGTACTTTAACAATTGTTGAAATCAATAAAAAAACTTTATATCAATATCTCTGACCATTTTTTTGTAGTATTCTTTCAAAGAACGCCTTCAGAATCGCTTATGTATATATATAAAAGTACCCTTAAGCTGTGGGCACAATTATTTACTTCAAATAAAGTTTTAAAAATTAAAGTATTTCAAAGCTCTTGGGGGGTAATTACCCCTTGTATCCGCGTCCGGATACGTTACGATACATGCGTTACGTTACAGATTTTTCCCTTCAGAGAAGTAAAGTTTTTTAGTTTTGTTTTATTATATTGAAAAAGAAAATAAAATATAAAGTGTTATTCAGGACCGAAGAAATCGATTAATAAAAAAAAATATATATTTAAAGTTTGTATTATTCGAGTAGTTGTTATACTTATAAAATTCAAACTTTTGCAAAAATTTTGTCACCATTTTCAGCTTTTGTTGTCATTCATCATTAAAGTTGACACTTTTTTATATTCAAATTGAGATCAGCTCTCAGTTCTCTCAAAATATAAAATATGATAATTTTTTTCTTATAATTTTTTTAAAGAATTTTCAGTAACATTAAATTTTTCAATCGCGGTAGACCTTTTGGTGGGAATTCATTTAATGTACTAGCATATTGGTACTCCTTCCATGAACCCAGGCCTGTAGCCAGACCAAGAAGACAGAGGGGGCAGGTATGAATTTTGGAGGGGGGATTAAAATTTTTTGTAAAATAAAAAAAAAACAATTTTTTAACATGTGAAATGAATACATTACACATATTTATTAAAAAACAGTTAATTTCATAATATTTACATGGATATGTAGATCTTTTTATACATGAGATTAATACATAAGAAATAATATAAAAATTAATTCAGGACTTTGTAATAAAATGAAGGTAAAAATACAAGATTTATTTAAAGTGGCTAGAAATATAAGAAATAGTAGCGAAATGGGCTTACATATGTATAATAGCGCATATTTTTCTGGAAAAAATTCTGCATTTTTTCTGACCTCTTCAAGAGTTTTGCATTTTTTTCCGTTCTTTTCTAAAAAAAAATGTTGAGCTCAAAATAAATCGTGTTCTTTTCTCGAAAATTCTGACCGCAAAAGTATAACAAATGCTGAATTTTCTGACCTGTAAAATTCGGCGGCTCTGCATTCTACTCTCTAGTAATACCAACATAAAAAAAATAATAATTTGGACAGTAATATTATATGCTATGACAATTGTGAGAAGCAAAATGTTCCAATTTTGAATTTTTTTAAATTGAATCCAAAACAGTTTTGATTAAAGTGGTTACTTTTAATAAAATTTAACAGCTCGATGAGTATTTCTTAAAAATTACATACAGTACCGCACTATACATAACCTTAATCGTAAATACATTGGAATTCAAAACAACAGTGCAGCCAATATCAAATTAAAAAAAATGCATTTTTTCCGTTCTTTTCTCAGCTCAAAAGAAGTCAACATTCTGTAAATTCAGGTCAGAATCTAAAAAATTCTGCATTCGGTGAGGTCAGACTTTTTTTCAGTAAAGAATGTGCTATAAGACATTTTTTAAGTAAAACAAATAAAAAAATTGAATTAACCTGCATCCATCGTTTGCATTGAATTGATGCATATTTTTTATTCAGATTTATTAAGAACAAACATGCATATTTTGATTTAAATCTTTTGCTTTTTTAAATTTTTGCTAGAATTAAGATTTGCAGTTTTTTCTTATTTTAAAATTAATAAACATTCATCATGCATAAAAAAAATTTAAAAATTAAAAACATTTCAATGAATTATATATTCTTTTTGTATCTGCATCAAATTGGTGCACAACGTGCTTTTCATATCTAGAAAGTTCCTATGGATGCGGGTTAAAAAAATTATTAAATTGCAAATCTTATTTTATGGTAGCAAATGTTGGCGACACAGTAGAAATTTGAATTTTGTTAAACAAATTTCATATACATATTCAAGTCATGAATAAGGTGAATGTGTATATATTTTGTTATTTTAAACTAAACTAATTTTAAAGCAACAAAAAAATATATCAACAAAATGCATATTAATTATTCATTTAAAGTTTTTCATGTCTGATTTGGCCAGGGGGGAAAACGGTTGTAGTAGGGGGGCATTGTCCCCCTTGCCACCCGGCCTGCATGAACCGAATGCTAAGGGAGATATTTTTGACTGGTGTAACGGCACCAAATCTCACCATTTGCGTGTTGGGGTTGTTCACGATGTGGTGTATTTGTCATATCATTGTGGTATAACATTTTCACTCTTTACCACTTAGCGTGAACATACCATCGATAAAACCTTTTATTTGGTTCAGATACACAAGGTAATCTCAGGTGCACAGCATCGTGAACGACCCTAACTCGCAACGGTGTCAAAGTGTGGACTGACAATTTGCTGTTTGACCGCTGACGGATTTTAATTTGGCAGCTGACACTTTGCTGTTTGACAGCTGACACATTTCTAAACTTGGCAAATGTGACAGTTGACACGTTGTCAAACATGACAACTGACACTATTTCCACCTTTGAAAATCATGACTGTTTGTTTGCAACCCGTTTTGCCGTAGTCATTGTGTCACACAGCGGGTATGAGTTACAAAATTGTATCATACACTTGCATAGTGCAAACGCTGAGAAGAAATCTACTTGTGTGACAAAGGGCATGGAGATTCGGAAAAAAAACACGCGGTAGGGAAAAAAGTTGAAAGTTGCTGAAAGATGTTGCTGCGTATTTTCTGTAAACGTGATTATATTTAAACAACCAAAAAAACCGTGAAAACTACATAAAAACCTATAATTTGTGGATCACAAAAGAAAACTATTTGTGGTATAAAAATAACACAAAAACAAATTTCAGTGTGTTAATTTGCTCGTGAGCCATTAAATTCGACGACTCTCCTTGGCAGGGAACCGTATCACTGAAATCAAATAAGAAAAAGGCCACAAAAAAATATAGACGCCAAGATTTGCACAATTCCGCAAAATCTCTGCAAGAATTTTTGCAAATTTTCATTTGCAAAATTCACCACCGAACAGTTTCTTCGTGGAAGTTGAATCTCGAAAACGAGAGGCGGGCTGCGATTTTGCTTGCCTGATGTTTCAAGACTTGGTACAAAAGCCCACCAAGGAATATATAATTGAAATCATTTCGGAGGCTGTTAAAATTGCATAAGAATTCCTCACTGAAGCTTTGCCCGTTAATCTCATAGGCATGAATTGCAAGCTGATGTCAGAATATATTGAATTCGTTGCTGACCGTTTGTTGAACGAGCTGGGTGTTGACAAGAATTACAGTACACTAAATCCCTTCAGTTTTATGGAGTTGATTTCTTTGGATGGTAAGACAAATTTTTTCGAAAAGAAAGTGGGTGAATATCAGAAGTGGGGCGTTACAACCAACCGTTTGGACAACGTTTTTACGCTAGATGCTGACTTCTAAAAGCTCAGAAGAAATTTGCAATTAGCATATATACATATCCAATCATTAAGCTTTTTAATTTAGTTATACTGTACTTTTCTTGTGACTTCAATTAATGGTCAAGAATTTATTAGAAAAAAGCCAAACAAATCTTAAATTATTTAAAGTAGATGAAGTAGTTTGAAAGCAAGTAAAATATTTGGCTGTAGCTATTGATGTTAATTTTACATAAACTACTAGTTGAAATTCCTAAAATGAACATGAAGTGAATCTTGCTTACGCTAAACAACAAAAAAAAAAAAACCACAGATAAAGTGCCTTAACTTTGCCTTAGCAGCAAAGCTGTATTTTGTTTCTAACTTTACCAATTAAGAAACCTATTTAAGCTTGAGTAATTTTGAAAAAAAAAAAAAAAAAACAAAGAAACAACTATTGTTAGAATAACAAAAACGATGAAAAGCATTTTTTTTTGTAATACTTGAACAAATCAAATTTTATAAAACAATGAATATTAGGTACTGTTAATAATAGTTTAAAATTTGCGTTTGTATTTTAGTAATAAATCAGTTTTCAAGACTTAAAACCTATAAATACTTTAAAAAAAAAAATTGAATTAATATACGTTTTGTAACACAACATGCTTAAAACATACAAATAGACATATACTAATATTCTTTTAAAACATATTTTAAAATTGAAGCAAACTTGCATTATTGTATATATGAACTATATTATATATACTATATATATGGAAAAATATAAAAAACTTATAGGAAATAGAAACAAAATACAAAATAGTTGCTTACAGAAAAAAAAAGGTAATATAAAATACAAATAAGAAACCACTATAAAAATAAAAATTTAGTAGAAAACATACTAAACTAAAATTAAACTCAAAATTTAACTACACTTAAACTTAAATTAAACTCTGTTATAAAATGAAACACTAAAGTTTTTTATTTGGTCAGGAGGAGAAGATGTTTGCTTTTGGGAGGGTTCTTATTATATTTAGCCCCTGAACCCTCACGGAAGGGTGGGAAAAGTGTGGGCCGAGCTCGTCCACCAGAGCTCAACGAGTAGGTGTTGGATGATTGGGCCAGGGGTGCCCAAACGGTTTCCTTTATTCTTTTTATATTTGTTTTACTTGATTGATATTTTCTAGTTTCAGAGAAAAATTTTTTTTGGTATTTTTGATTTGGAATCATTGACGTGCGATGATTTATGCACGTGACATTTGTACGGCAAGGGTACACGTGGACGGCCACAAGACCCCACCCCACATCTCACCGAACTGCTAGCAATGGCTAACTAGCACGTGCAGCCGTGGCCAACCTAGTGTCCGCGGGTCACTGGACCGGGGCGATGGTACCGCCTCTGTGAGTGAGCGGCCTTTTAATACTGGTCATCGAGAACCAGGGGCGCTGTAAAAAGGCGCCCTCAAACTAAATGCACAGGGCCGCCCTCTCGCAGAGATGGTAGCACCGCTCCACAACAACCAAAATTTTAAAATTTTGAAATTTAAAATTCATTTTTGAAATTTAACGTCTTACGGTGCCCGGAAACTTACACCTCCGTTACAAATTGGCGCCCAACGTGGGGCCGATAAAAATTTTGTAATTATCGACTCTCTCCGTAAATATTTTTTTTGTGATGTTCGGTAGCGCGTCGGTGATTCCAACCAAAGAGTACCTTTTTTTTTTTCCTAGCAGTTTTTTTTCTATCAAAAAATTTGTGATTTTGTTTTTTTTATATTTTGAATTGGATAGTCAGGGTTGGCTGCTGGAATATCCGTCTGTGACATTAATCTGCATTCGAATCCGCAGTCAAATCACTGAAATGATTAATTCCTTTGTGTTTGATATGAAACTGTGATTGATATTAAATTTCAATTTTTAAATTTTCAATAGTTAAATTTATTCAATAATTTTTTTTTGTTTTCTTGCGTGATGATATCGGGTTCGGAGGTAGTGTCGAGTGTTGCCTGGAATTGCGATGTTGTTGCGTTTAGTGCGCATGTCGACCGCTTCACTCGGGACTATTTTTCTGGACTTCGTGTCATCACGTGAGCCCATTTAAGTTGTAGTTTCCGGTTAATTAACAAGTTTTTTTATTATCTATTGGACCCCCTGACTCAATCAACCAACAACCGCTCAACATAATTTCAAAGCAAATCTCTCTCTTCTAAGACCAAATAAATAAGACCTATACATTTATATTTATAAATTTTTGATTTTTTTTACCATGCCTTTGCATCATAGCGATGAAAATTTGCCTGCTCAGTTGGAGATGGCGGAAAATTGTTGCAGCATTTGTTCGCAGTCCTTCGACAAGGCTGACGACATGGTGTCAACACCGTGTAGGCACATTTTCCATAGGGAATGCATCTCTACGTGGGTAACAAAAGCGCACAGCTGCCCACTATGTCGCACTTTGTGCAGTGTGAAAAAGTTGAAGCCATGCCAGCCGACTCTGGTGGTCGATCCTCCGTTGTCACCTGGTAAGGCAACGGAGAGCCACGGTGCAGTCCGTAAAGAACGTCCGGCCACTAGAAGCCAACGAAACCTAGGTTTCAGCCAGGCACAAAATTCAAATTTGAACATGTCGGGAATGCAACCCGTGCAAAAAGGGTCAGTCGACCTATACTCCCGTCAAGCTGCTGGCGCACATAGCGCACCAAATCTTGCTCCTACTGATAATTTTCAGCCTTCAATGGCTCAACATCAGGTTTCGGATAGTGATTTGCAGCACTTGATCAATGAGGCAGTTCGCACTGAACTCGCTAAATTGCAAATTAATCAAGTCAGACATACTCCTTATGGAGTTCCATCCAGTAGCAACCCCTTGCAGAGTTTTCATCAGGACTTGGGATCAATGCCAAGTATAAATTCGGCACCGAATGTTTATAGTGTTCCTCCACCAAACTTTATGCCCGCTCCACCTTCAACTTCGGGTCACAATCGACAGTTTGTCCAGAGTATGCCAGCTCCTTATACACCAAGCCACATGCCGCATCATAGTGTATATGCTTCGGGATCTGCCCCACAATTTGTACCGTCAGAGAACGTTGCCAGTTTGATTTCCAATTGGAAAGTCACGTTCAGTGGCAAAGAGGATGCCTTAACGGTAGATAAATTCATTTATCGTGTAATCGCTCTGACGATGCAAAGTTTGCGAGGAGATTTTGGGGCATTATGCTGTTATGCGCACATGTTGTTCGTTGGAAAGGCGCTGGAATGGTTTTGGCGTTACCATCGAAGTGTGCCTAGGGTTGAATGGGGTGCGTTGTGCATGGAGCTGCGAAGCCAATTTTGTGATCGCAGAACTGATCTAGACATCATGGATCTGGTGCGAAATAGGAAGCAAAAGTTTGATGAAAAATTTGATGAGTTCTACGAAGCAGTCTTGCAATTGACTGATAAATTACAACGGCCTCTTGACTCTCAGGTTTTGCTGGAAATTCTGCAAAGGAATTTGCGTTTGGATGTTAGGCGTAGTTTGTTGTATGTTCCCATACAAAGTGTTAGCCAGCTTCGCGCGTTTGTTCAGAAACGTGAATTGCTTGATGAAGAGTACGGGAGGAATTCTCGCAACTATCAAAATCAGCGTCAGGTTTCTGAGCTGGCATGCGAGCCTGGTGACGCGAACGCTACACCTACCAATAAGAATAATGATGTTTTTTTAGATTTACCAACTGCCCCTCATTAACTTCTGAGGTGGCCTGCCAAACTGAGGCAATCCCGGATGTACCAAATACCCAAATTCGAATTTTAACACGTGAAGAAAAGGCTGCTACTGTGCCACAACGGACGTTCAAACCGTTGCATGTTCGTTGGCTCGAATATAACGCTGCGCGTCGACGTATATTTCAGAGCGAGGGCTCCATTCAAATCCAATGCAAAAAGAAACGGCGATCAACTGCGAGATTGAGGCAATTTTGGAAAAAGGTCCGAGCCTTGAGAAAGTTTGCGTGCTCGGCGGTTTTGTCGTTTGCTCCTGCGAAGGATATTCGTCCTTACGCACCGGTCTCATTAGCCGGCGAAATGTTAGTAGGATTGATCGATACTGGCGCTACTATCAGTTGCATAGCCAATAATTTGGCAAAAAGACTATTGTCTAACCAGTCGCTGAAGTGGAAAAGGTTTTCGATCAATCTGAAGACGGCGGACGGGACGAGTCATGCTTCTGCAGGAGTCCTCGACACCACCATCACCTTTCGAGGAGTCACCAAACCCCTCAGGTTTTTGATAGTTCCAACTTTGTCTCAAGACTTGTATTTGGGAGTTGATTTCGTAAAAGCATTTGGCTTGGCTGGAGATCTCTTTCTGGAAAATTACAACGGCTCTCCTGTTAGAGAGATTTCTGAAGTTGATTCCAACCACCATGTGTTGACTACTCGTCAGCAAATTAGGCTAAACGCCACCATTTTAAATTTTCCATCTTTTTCTGAACAAGGCTTAGGCCGCACCAGCTTGATTAGTCACGTCATTGACGTAGGGCAAGCAAAACCAGTCAAACAACGACACTTTTCGGTTTCTCCTGGGGTCGAAAAACTTCTTTTCGCTGAGGTCGACCGCATGTTGGCACTTGGTGTCATTGAAGTGTCGCAAAGCGCTTGGTCATCACCTGTAGCCTTGATCGTCAAACCTAATAAAGTGCGGTTGTGTCTCGATGCGCGTAAGGTAAATGAGGTTACTGTGAAGGATGCTTATCCCCTGCCTCTCATTGTTGGAATTCTCAGTCGGCTTCCTAAGGCTCAATTCATTTCGAGTTTGGATCTGAAGGATGCCTTCTGGCAGATTCCATTGGATGCAGCGTCAAGGGATAAGACAGCCTTCACAGTGCCCAATCGACCGTTGTACCAGTTTGTTACAATGCCTTTCGGCCTATGTAACGCACCGCAGACGATGTCTCGCTTGATGGACAAGGTCATACCTGCTCATTTGAGAACACAAGTTTTTGTATACTTAGACGATTTGCTTTTGATAACCGAGACCTTTGACGATCATTTAGCTTTGCTGCAGGAGGTAGCCATCTGTATTCGACATGCTGGTCTGACGATAAATATTGAAAAAAGTAAATTTTTACTCAAACAAATTCGTTATTTGGGTCACGTGATTGGGCATGGAACCATCAGTACTGATCCAGAAAAGGTGCAAGCGATTCGAGATTTTCCCTTGCCAAAAACTGTGCGACAGCTTCGTCGTTTTCTCGGTGTCTGTGGATGGTACCGACGGTTCGTGCTCAATTACGCTTCCATTTCAACCCCGTTGACCAACCTGTTGCAGAAAGCGAAAAAATTTGTTTGGACTCAGGAGTCGATAGCAGCTTTTGAGACCCTCAAAAATAGCCTTAGTAGTGCACCTGTGCTTCATAGCCCTGATTTTTCGCGTCCGTTTTCAATCCAATGCGATGCCTCTCAGTATGGAGTCGGAGCCGTTCTGGCTCAACGTGATGATGATGAAAATGAAGTCCCGATTGCGTATATGTCACATAAATTTAACCAAGCGCAACGAAACTATACCGTTTCAGAACAAGAATGTCTTGCAGCGGTCATGGCCATAAAAAAATTTCGAGCTTACGTCGAAAGGCATGAATTCGAAGTGATCACTGATCACGCGTCTTTAAAATGGTTAATGGGCCAAACCGACCTGCATGGCAGACTTGCTCGTTGGGCATTGAAACTTCAAGGTTTCTCATTTAAAATCATTCATCGCAAAGGTAGCCAAAACGTAGTTCCCGATTCTTTATCGAGAGTGCATTCGCCGGAGGATGTCGAAATTTCAGAATTGACAGAAACTGCAGTTACGACTTGGCCAGTTTTGGATTTTTCTTCTGCACATTTTAAAACAGAAAATTATCTAAAACTGGTTGACGAGTTTCAAAAAAATGACGAGCAACAACCAGACATACAAGTTGTGGACGGCTTAATTTACAAGCGTTGTGAATTTGCAAGTGGTGATCCCACCCAAGAAGAACAGTCATGGAAACTCTGGGTGCCTGAGGAATTGAGAAGATCTCTCATTGTTGAAGCTCATGATCACCCAATGAGTTCTCATGGTGGGATTCACAAAACGCTTACGCGACTCAAAATGTTGTATTTTTGGCCAAGAATGGCAAAACAAGTCCGCGACTATGTGCTGGCGTGTGAAGTTTGCAAACTGACCAAAGCTCCTAATTACATACTTCGTCCACCTATGGGACAACAGCTCACTTCGATTCGAATTTTTCAGAGACTCTACGTAGACCTTTTAGGGCCTTACCCTAGGTCACGCTCAGGGAACGTGGGTCTCGTGATTGTGCTTGACCACTTGTCGAAGTTTCATTTCTTGGAACCAATTCGGACCTTTACCGCCAAAAAGATTGTCGAATTTCTAGAGAAGCGAATTTTCGCAATTTTCGGTGTTCCCGAAATTATAACCTCTGACAATGGCGTACAATTCCGATCTAATAGGTTTAAAGATTTAGTACAAAAATATGGTGTCAAGCATAATTTAACTGCAAATTATTCTCCTCAAGCAAACGCTGTCGAACGTGTGAATCGTTCAATAATCGCAGCCGTTCGCGCTTATATTCATCCGGACCAAAAAGATTGGGATGAAAATTTATATGCGATAAGTGCCGCTCTCCGCAGCTCAGTTCACTCTTCTTCAGGTTTTTCACCATATTTTGTTGTGTTCGGACAAAATATGATATGTCATGCTAAAAGCTACGAACTTCTGCGAAAACTAAAAATGCTGGAAGATCCCACAGCAGAGGTAAAGCCTGAAGAGAGAACTGAGTTGATTCGAGAACAAGTGAGAGAGAATCTGCGTCAGGCATTTGAGAAAAATGAGAAAATTTACAACATGCGCTCACGTCCCGTGAGTTTTGAAGTTGGTCAAATTGTTTACCGAAGAAGTTTCGCCCAAAGCAAGGCCTCTGAGCATTTTAGCGCAAAGTTGGCAAACGTTTTCGAGAAAGCTAGGATCACTAAGAGAATGGGTTCGGCATACTACGAGCTGGCTGATATGGCTAACAAACGGCTTGGTGTTTTTCATGCGAAAGACATTCGAGAATAGTGCCTTCAGTTCTTGTAACGCGTGCTGGACGGTTCCGAATAACTGTTTTGTAACGGCACCAAATCTCACCATTTGCGTGTTGGGGTTGTTCACGATGTGGTGTATTTGTCATATCATTGTGGTATAACATTTTCACTCTTTACCACTTAGCGTGAACATACCATCGATAAAACCTTTTATTTGGTTCAGATACACAAGGTAATCTCAGGTGCACAGCATCGTGAACGACCCTAACTCGCAACGGTGTCAAAGTGTGGACTGACAATTTGCTGTTTGACCGCTGACGGATTTTAATTTGGCAGCTGACACTTTGCTGTTTGACAGCTGACACATTTCTAAACTTGGCAAATGTGACAGTTGACACGTTGTCAAACATGACAACTGACACTATTTCCACCTTTGAAAATCATGACTGTTTGTTTGCAACCCGTTTTGCCGTAGTCATTGTGTCACACAGCGGGTATGAGTTACAAAATTGTATCATACACTTGCATAGTGCAAACGCTGAGAAGAAATCTACTTGTGTGACAAAGGGCATGGAGATTCGGAAAAAAAACACGCGGTAGGGAAAAAAGTTGAAAGTTGCTGAAAGATGTTGCTGCGTATTTTCTGTAAACGTGATTATATTTAAACAACCAAAAAAACCGTGAAAACTACATAAAAACCTATAATTTGTGGATCACAAAAGAAAACTATTTGTGGTATAAAAATAACACAAAAACAAATTTCAGTGTGTTAATTTGCTCGTGAGCCATTAAATTCGACGACTCTCCTTGGCAGGGAACCGTATCACTGAAATCAAATAAGAAAAAGGCCACAAAAAAATATAGACGCCAAGATTTGCACAATTCCGCAAAATCTCTGCAAGAATTTTTGCAAATTTTCATTTGCAAAATTCACCACCGAACAGTTTCTTCGTGGAAGTTGAATCTCGAAAACGAGAGGCGGGCTGCGATTTTGCTTGCCTGATGTTTCAAGACTTGGTACAAAAGCCCACCAAGGAATATATAATTGAAATCATTTCGGAGGCTGTTAAAATTGCATAAGAATTCCTCACTGAAGCTTTGCCCGTTAATCTCATAGGCATGAATTGCAAGCTGATGTCAGAATATATTGAATTCGTTGCTGACCGTTTGTTGAACGAGCTGGGTGTTGACAAGAATTACAGTACACTAAATCCCTTCAGTTTTATGGAGTTGATTTCTTTGGATGGTAAGACAAATTTTTTCGAAAAGAAAGTGGGTGAATATCAGAAGTGGGGCGTTACAACCAACCGTTTGGACAACGTTTTTACGCTAGATGCTGACTTCTAAAAGCTCAGAAGAAATTTGCAATTAGCATATATACATATCCAATCATTAAGCTTTTTAATTTAGTTATACTGTACTTTTCTTGTGACTTCAATTAATGGTCAAGAATTTATTAGAAAAAAGCCAAACAAATCTTAAATTATTTAAAGTAGATGAAGTAGTTTGAAAGCAAGTAAAATATTTGGCTGTAGCTATTGATGTTAATTTTACATAAACTACTAGTTGAAATTCCTAAAATGAACATGAAGTGAATCTTGCTTACGCTAAACAACAAAAAAAAAAAAACCACAGATAAAGTGCCTTAACTTTGCCTTAGCAGCAAAGCTGTATTTTGTTTCTAACTTTACCAATTAAGAAACCTATTTAAGCTTGAGTAATTTTGAAAAAAAAAAAAAAAAACAAAGAAACAACTATTGTTAGAATAACAAAAACGATGAAAAGCATTTTTTTTTGTAATACTTGAACAAATCAAATTTTATAAAACAATGAATATTAGGTACTGTTAATAATAGTTTAAAATTTGCGTTTGTATTTTAGTAATAAATCAGTTTTCAAGACTTAAAACCTATAAATACTTTAAAAAAAAAAATTGAATTAATATACGTTTTGTAACACAACATGCTTAAAACATACAAATAGACATATACTAATATTCTTTTAAAACATATTTTAAAATTGAAGCAAACTTGCATTATTGTATATATGAACTATATTATATATACTATATATATGGAAAAATATAAAAAACTTATAGGAAATAGAAACAAAATACAAAATAGTTGCTTACAGAAAAAAAAAGGTAATATAAAATACAAATAAGAAACCACTATAAAAATAAAAATTTAGTAGAAAACATACTAAACTAAAATTAAACTCAAAATTTAACTACACTTAAACTTAAATTAAACTCTGTTATAAAATGAAACACTAAAGTTTTTTATTTGGTCAGGAGGAGAAGATGTTTGCTTTTGGGAGGGTTCTTATTATATTTAGCCCCTGAACCCTCACGGAAGGGTGGGAAAAGTGTGGGCCGAGCTCGTCCACCAGAGCTCAACGAGTAGGTGTTGGATGATTGGGCCAGGGGTGCCCAAACGGTTTCCTTTATTCTTTTTATATTTGTTTTACTTGATTGATATTTTCTAGTTTCAGAGAAAAATTTTTTTGGTATTTTTGATTTGGTATCATTGACGTGCGATGATTTATGAACGTGACATTTGTACGGCAAGGGTACACGTAGACGGCCACAAGACCCCACCCCACATCTCACCGAACTGCTAGCAATGGCTAACTAGCACGTGCAGCCGTGGCCAACCTAGTGTCCGCGGGTCACTGGACCGGGGCGATGGTACCGCCTCTGTGAGTGAGCGGCCTTTTAATACTGGTCATCGAGAACCAGGGGCGCTGTAAAAAGGCGCCCTCAAACTAAATGCACAGGGCCGCCCTCTCGCAGAGATGGTAGCACCGCTCCACAACAACCAAAATTTTAAAATTTTGAAATTTAAAATTCATTTTTGAAATTTAACGTCTTACGGTGCCCGGAAACTTACGCCTCCGTTACACTGGGTCTCACCACGCATTGACACCAATACACTCATTTATTTTTTCAGCATGCATCAGTTTTAGCAGCTCGCAAGTACTACAATTTTTTCCATAACGAATTTGTTTATTTTTTAATTCAAAAAGTATGGACAATGTGTCTGTCTACGGTCTAAAATTTTAGTTTAATTTTTCAACTTAACTTAAAAAATTTAGGTTGAAAACGGTTTAGGGCTCACTTTTCCTACTCTTCGGTTGATTTTTGATTGATTGAAACTCTAGATGATTTCTTCAACATTCCTTAAGTTGAAATTACACATATTTACAAATTTCATCCTTTAAGATGATATTTTAAACTTTTTAGTTGAATTTTTCATAACAAAAGTTGAGTTTTTTAATTGATTTGTGTTGAAAATTGCGCATTTTAATTTTTCAACATTGAGTTGATATTTTCTACTTTTCAGTTGAATTCTTTACCCTCTTAGTTTATTTTCTCTACATTGCTGGTTGAATTCGAGCAAAAAATTCCAGATAAAACTTGTTTCATCATTTTAGATGATATTTTAAACTTTTTAATTAAATTTTTCATTACAAAAGTTGAGTTTTTTAATTGCTTTGGGTTGAAAATTGCGCATTTTAATTATTCAACTTTGAGGTAGATATGTACACTTTTCAGATGACTTTTTCACCTAAAACTGTAAATTTATTTGGTGCACTTCTTCCACTTCAAAGGTTGACAATTTTGACTTTATAGTAGACTTATTCAACTGAAATAGTTTAAACTGTCAGCTTTTCAAACCTTAAAAGCTGAAATCTTCAACATCATGGAACAAATTTCCAACTTTAAAACTTGAAAATTTCAACTTCATGCCAGACTGCCATCTTTATAAGTTGAAACTTTAAACTTGTTGGTTGGATTATTCAACTATTTCAGCAATTATTTAACTTTCAAGAGAAACAATCCAACCATTTCAGCGTACTTTTTCAACCTACAAAGATGAAAACTGTTATGTAATTTGTTATATGGGCACGGCTACCGTCTTATAACGTGATGATCGTACGACTTTTTTAATCAAAACTTGAAGAATATTGCACAAAGCAACTATATTTTGTCCAAATAAAGTTTGTTGATATCTTTTGTGGTTTTTGAATAATTCAAATTTAAAGTCGTCTTATAACGTGACGAAATTCGGAAGTTTGTTTGGAGGTTGTTGTACATATTTCCAGAAATCTGCGAACATGTTACCTCAACTTTTTTTCGTCCTTCTACAAAATTTACATAAAGGTTACAGCTAACACATAGGGCTTTCATTACTATAAGAAAGCATTGCTTTCATAAAATTATGATCTAAAAACCTGATCTTATAACGTGACGCAAAAAAAATCTTTTAACGTGACGATGCGAATTTTGTATTAAAATTTCACAAATACGTGCAAAAGTAATTTATCTTTTATTTGTTTGCACATAATTAAGCCTAACAAAACAAATTTCGTTCCTTGCACGTTTCGAAACCCTGTATCATGTACCCTGTATCCTAAATTGTACCTATTATAACTTGAGTAATTCTTAATCGAATTGGATGATTTAAAAACTAAAATGCAAGTTTTGACAAGAAGTACGCAAGTATTGTAAACGAGCTCGGTCGATCCACCCCTTTAGCTTTTGCCTTCGGGTGTGCTCGGCACTATGTAAGGAAGCTATGTATATTTCTTAGCCAAATGGAATAAAATTCGGTATGTGCACGTTGTTTGAAGAAAAAACCACTCCTGGAAGAAAGGTATTTTTTACGAGGTACCTAATTTTTAATTTAATTTTATTTTTTAAGGTATTTTTTTCAACAGTTTCAGTTATTAGAGAAAATTTTAGAGAAAACCCAGGCTAGATAACTTGTTTAAACATATTTCAATATAAAAACAAAACGTAAATCAGACATAATTCGGCTGGAAAACATAAATAAACTCAGCTATAACTTCTTAAATAAATAAAATGACAAAGACATGTTCTTATTTTTGTACGAAAACAAAATATTGGAATTTGATACGACTTTTAGTTGTATGCAAGCTTCGACGTTTCGAAGGTTTTGATTCCGCCATCAATAAAATGAATGTGATGGGCAGATGAAATATGGCGAACATCCCTGACGTTCGAAATTACAGAGGTTGCTTTTAATTTTAAATTGGTATCAACAATTTCGCTGTCAGTCATTTCCTGGACTGCAATTTTGGATTGCGTGCGTTTGCGAAATCATTGACGGTGCAGTCGCGAGCCCTCACGTGCTTTCTAACCACGGTTTTTGCGATGGCTCCAATACCGTCAACACAGCCTTTTCCATGGCATGCTGCAAAATAATTCCAATAAATTTTTAAGCGAAAAGTTGCTTTTAAAACCGGGATTACAGCAGCAATAAATTTATTTTTAAACTGCGACGAGGGGCCGTCGCTCCAAATTTTAAATACTTTCAGTGTGCTCGGAAAGGCTGATTTTAATTTATACAGATAAGGCACAATTGTTTCCTTGGTGTGCGTCAAGTTATTTGAAACCAACACTTTTGACTCGAAAATTTCGTTGAACGTGAAAGCCGAGGTAAATAGAGTGAGCTGTCTCTGATTCCAATGTGCGCTCTGAACTTCATCCTGGCTTTCGCACACAAAATTTTCCGCAAAGTCAATTTGTAACAAGCCCTCAACGCAGAATTGGTCACTTTTAGCTCGTTGCCAGTCGATATTAAAAGTATTCGCTTTTTCGCGCTTCACGTAACAATGTTTGAAAAAATGTGGTGTCAAAGCAATTATGTGGACAATAAGATCCGATAAGGTCCCTTTTTAATCGTGAAGCTCCACGCGCTTATTATCAAGGTTCTTTTTCCAAATTTTCCATGATACATTTTTAGTAAGTGAGGTTTCTCCGAGCAGCGAATTAAGTTTTTCAATTGAAATAGCAGGACATGAACCACATTTTGAAAACCAGCAATCGATCCAGCAGTCGGTTCAGCACAGAGAAATTGACGCACGAACCCATTATCATAATTTGGTACACTTGGTACGACTTTATGTAGAGCATCGACAGCTTCAATGTAATTTGAATGATATGGGCAATGTTCTCTGGCCGTAGTTTTTTGAAGTGAGCAAGACTATAGATACCTGAAATTAAAAGATAAAAGGGCAACGATTTTTATATTAATGCATAATTTTTAAATGGTTTCAGATACCTTTGTTTGTATTTTTTCTCTCTTCAACAAAAACGGAAAACGCTTCTCGCAATGACAAGACCATGTGCCTCTTCGGTACAATTACTTGACTTTCAGTTGCCGGATCAGTAAGGAATCGAACATCACGCGCTTTAGGTGAAACTCTTGAAATATCATCTCTTTCGAAAAAGTTTTGGACAGCGCCGTTGATTTCAACAATTAATTTATTTGAACACACCTTTGTTTGTGGAGGTGATGTTAAAATATTGACTAATCCATTTTTTCCAGCATCATCCAGCTTCGAAAACATTTGTAATAAAACTGCCTGCTTTCGCTTAGGAGTGTTAGGGAGTGCCTTGGAAACTTTTCTAACAGCTTTTCCAATAGTTTGCGGACAACTGTAAGACTTTGAAACAATGTCGTTCAAACTCGTTGTTTTGCATTTATTATAGGCTGCGCCTTGACATTTTTTTTTAATTTTAACACGATCTCTGTATGCTTTGGCTCGAGCGCGGTCAGCTTCACGACGACTTTTGATGATGTTTTCACGTTCTTCGAGAGGCAACTTACTTTCTTTTTGTTTCTTTCGCATTCTATATTCGTTCTGAGCAGCTGCTTGCTTTTTTTTACATTTTCGTATTTATCAGTCGTTTTCAATTTTAAAAAGTAATTTTTATTGACTTCGGCTTTTGCCTTTTGTTTCTATGTAAGAGAAAACGAAATTAGAAAAAGTGCGGTAGAATGTCTTATAACGTGACGCATGTTTGATCATCCTTATTTTCACACAAATATCATTTTTTATAACATTTTATTAATGTAGCCTAGAAATAGACCAAAAGCACTCAAAAAAATTATGCAAATATAATTGATAAGATTCTTGAGAAACTTGAAAAAAAAACTTTTAAATTTTTTGATCTTATAACGTGACGCCTAAATAAGGATTTTTTCAAACAGATCAACCAACTGCGATAAAGTTATTTTATATTAATTACTATGCTTATGCAGTAAACAATATTGCATTTTACCGAATTAAATTTAAATAACACAATAACATATCAATTAATCAATACTATTAACCTTTTTTGAACACAGAAAAGTTTTTGCCATTTTGGACTGTTGGAGCGAAAGTTAAAAAATTATCAATTGTCAAGCTATCGGCGTTTACTTTTGTTTGACATTCGTTTTTTCCAACACGTCATATTCTATTCCTCCATTTGATAACCATGTAAACACTTACTTCAGGAAAAAATTTTATTTTGCTTGGTTTCATTTCATAGTCACGACCATATACTTTACTTCAACTTTAATGGGATATTTTTTCAACTAAAAAAGTATGGATAAATAGGCCAACCTTTAAAGTTGAAAAATTAGACTAAAATTTTAGACCGTGTACGATTTGTAAATGCTTGGTTTAGCTCAGCTTAATATATAGATAAATTTAAAAAAAAAAAAAGAATTTCTTAAAAATGTTCATTGCCTAGGAGGGAAATTGCAATTTGTTCCCGCTAACCCCCCATGCGGACGCCCATGACTATGGATTTTACTCTTTATTTAACTCTTTATATGCAAAAACTAATTTTTTAACGCCTCAACTTACATGAAAAACATCCAACCCAGTAATCAATTTAAAGTTTATTATAATTCTTTTATTTATTTACCTATAAACACATAAAAAAAACTAATCATATCAATTAATCTCATAACATTACAGCTCATTTTTAGACAGTTTATTGTAACCTAATTATAATCGCGTCATGTTCAGTAATGCTTCATTACTAAAAAGCCAAGTGTACAATAACTACTTCTGAAATTACAATTTACGCCGTTCAACTAAATACATGTATAGTATATTTTTTGCCAGTTTAAAGGCACCTGCTATAATTGAAGCTATCCTAATATTTTGAAATGAGCGTTTGGGTGTTTCACAGAAAATAAACCAGAAAGATAGACAGTGTGTGTTGTCAATTTAATACTTTTTACATACGAGTATGTGTAGAAAAAAAAATAAAACTCAAGAAAGAAGTAAAAGCAATGAATTCAGTGCTACTACTACTACGTTACGAGCAAAACAACATTTCTGAACGCAAAATTCTGCAAAGCGCACATTCAGTGTTTCAATGCGATTCTGCGACTCTGTTCAGTTTTGCACGTAGAAAATTCGATTTTATAATTTCGATTTTTAACAAGTACGAGAGTTGTTTGTTACAAATGAACGAGTTTTGTGCTCATTCATTCATTCGTTCGTTCGGTTGGTTGGGTCTCTGTCTGTTGGACGGACTTTCTCTGCTATAGCATTTACTGGTGAGTTGGTGGCAAAAAAAAAAATAACAGCACATAAAATGATAAAAACTGCCACAACACAGGCCGCAATAAACTGTAATCTAAATAGCAGCAGCAAACTCGACAACATGTCGTTGGCGCAATACGAGTATTATCGTATTTAGCAGCAGCTATGCTATCGTTGCTGGGCGCCTCTTCATTATTATGTCAGATCTGTGCAAGTTCGACTATAAAAATAAAGAGCGATTTCAAAATTTATTGACTCTTAAGTGTTGGTTATAAAAGTTGACGACAATAAAGCAGATAGAGATACTCAGCTAGTCCAATAGCCTTATTATCAGGTCCGCATTTATTTGGAGGCAAGAAAAGCAATTATCATGGAAGAGCTGCGAACTTTAAGGGCGCCGCTAGGGATGGCCAAAAACGGTCAGTGCTTAAGAGTGATCGGTTTTTTTTTAATCGGGGGGAGATTACGATTTCCTAGGCGCCACGATTTGACAATGTATTCGTGAAGTTCTTTCATAATAAACATAAATGCCCGAAAGAAAATTCAATTTGTTTTCGAATTATCGATTTTTAAAAAATTTCCTTTCTTAGTTTTTTTTTTCTAAATGATCTTGTTATTTATTATGTTGATTTTATATGATCTGAATACAAATTCTAAATGTTTGATAGTTTAAATCATTCTTGCTTTTATATACAAATTCTAGTTGTTTGATAGTTTAAAATCGTTTATTGAACTTAAGGTCAAAGTTAGAACAATTAATTGTTCTAACGAATCTTTCCAAAAAATTGAAAAAACGTTGTTGTTGTTTTTTCTTTGAAAAAATTCGTTAGAACAATTAATTTTTCTAACTTTGACCTAAAGCTCAGTAAACGATTTTAAACTATCAAACAACTAGAATTTTTATTTAAAATCAAATATGATTTAAGCTATCAAACATTTAGAATTTCTATTTAAATCATATAAAATCAACATAATAAATTTCCTTTATATAAGATCTTCTAAGAAAAGTATGCACCTATATTTTTCTTAGTATACAAATGATATTGATGGTTCAAGTTGATTCTTGATATTATCAATTTAAAGATAACATAAGCTATAAGAAAAAATTTAAATAAGCTAAATCCGTTCATGATTTCACATATAAAATGTAGCTTGTATATAAAAGTAAAATATCTGCTTACTTAAAACTGTAATTTTTTTAAAAAATACCGTAATTGGCATGGATTATGAAAAAAAAAATTATTAAAGCCTCAAAATTTATCTTTCATTTGGTATATAATATTTATGACTTTTTTGATTTTTTATGGTGTTTTCTTTAAGATGAAATGATTTGCCCTTTTACGGATTGTTATTATTCCAAGCATATTTATCTTATGGCGTTTTCGTTTCTCGAAAAATGTAACATTATTTCTGCCCTTTTTGGAAATTCTGCCCTCTTGAGAATAAAAATAGTGACCTCTAAAATTTAATCGTGTTCTTTTCGCGAAAACGTTGATCTCAAAAGAAGAAAAAAATTTAGATTTCTCTGGATTTCTCTAGAAGGAAAAGGCATAGACGAGTCTAGAATGCACATAAAGAAAATTTAACCTATATAATTATATTTTCTAAGATTTTTGGTATTAATTTTGTTATCATGATACGCCGGTTGACAAACGCTTGTACTCATAAGAAAATTATATATATTTCTAAGATGGGGTAAAAATATTTCTCGTATCATGTCCGAAACATTTTCAAATTTAATTCATGTAATTTTT
Organism: Dichetophora obliterata; assembly: GCA_963920525.1. Taxonomy (NCBI): domain Eukaryota; kingdom Metazoa; phylum Arthropoda; class Insecta; order Diptera; family Sciomyzidae; genus Dichetophora; species Dichetophora obliterata. The sequence continues at coordinate 246,595,396 of OY986436.1, forward strand.
TTCATGAAATTTAAAACATTTTTTTTGTCAACAAATATTCTTAGTAATTTAGTAAATTAAATAATGTGAGGTCTCCTTTATCCCTAAATAAAATTGCATTAATTAATATTTAGCCCCCAAGTTTTCCTCTTTTCAAATAAGAATACAAAAATTTCCATTATTTTTTTTTTTTAATGAATACCACCAGCAAGATTTTTAGACAATTTTTTCCAGATTTGGAGGCTTATAACTCATAAGCCAAATGCGAGCGGCCTGAAATTTATCAGTTTTGGATTTAGGAGGTAAAAATCGCTATTCTTGAAATGTTCCCCGCATGGACATCAACTGACTTATTTCTTTTTTCAACATGCATCAGTTCTAGTAGCATGCAAACTACTAAAATCGAGTTTGGAAACATACCTGCTTTTGGGCTCCATTCATTTTCTAAACATATTCCAGAAACTCCCTGCAAGGCTTGATTCTGAATCCTGGATATAATATAATTACGTGACGCGAAAAAATCTATAAAATTCTCAAAATGGGGGGACGTCTGTTCAAAAACGTGAATTTGAAAAAATAAATGTTTCAAATCGAGTTTCCTTTTTAAATTTTAGTAATAAAAGAATTTTTGACCATAAGATTTTCTAATGTAAAAGCGTTTTCTTACGAAGAATTTGCCATCAGATTTTTTTTAAAATTAGTGCATGATTTAAAATTAGCCTACTTTATTCAGAATCTCTTAATTTTTTTTCGTTTTTGAATCAGAAGCTTTTCCCTCGCCTAGATCGCTGCAATTTTCTCAAATTAAAATGCTGCAAAATTGTAAGCAATTTTATTAAGTTTACAAAAAATTCAAAAAATTATCCAAATTGGATCATCTTTATGACAGGAAAACGATTTTTTTTAGCTGACTTTTGGGAAAGCATTAAGTTTTTTAAATTAATTTTACTTTGTTTTCTTCTTGTGTTTAATTACTTTAAAACAAAAATTCAATTCATCAAAAATTCGATGAACTTCCAAGTTCATATGCGTTATTGACTTAAAATTCCCTTACCATCTGTTGCTCCGAAGAATGATCTTCGACTAATAGGGATATCATTCCTCAATTTATCGTAAGAATAACATCTTAATTTCTTCCATTGCATTCGTAGTATTTACTAATGGCTTCACACTATTTAGTATTAGTTGAGTTTTAAGAATTTACAACCAAAATCTTTCAGCCTGGTTGTTGAACAATTACCGAATTTAAGAAAATGTATGATTGCAAGGTGTCCGTAGTCTACTGAAAGATACGTGGTCCATAAGCTAAAAAAAAAAGCTTGGAATGTTTTTTTGTTATTAGTAAATGTTAGAGCTGTAAAATCGGCATTCATATTCAGAATTTTAAGTACAACTCAATAACTACATAAGAATGCATTCAATGAATGCAATATTGATATATAGATAAAATTTTTAATTCACATTCATTTTTACAAAAATAATTTATTATTCATTTTCGTTATTAAGAATAATGAATTAATTTTTTTATTCATTTGAATGCTATTCACAAAGAATGCAATTCACAAAGAATTTCAGAATTTTCAATTATTCTTTTTTATTCATTATTTATTTTTTATTCGTTGTTAATTTTTTATTCATTATTCTTTTGTTATTCATTATTTATTTTTTATTCATTATTAATTTTTTATTCATTATTCATTTGTTATTCTTTATTCATTTTAGTCCCAAGCCATGAATAAAAAATGAATTAAAAATTAATAATGAATAACAAGTGAATTATGAATAAAAAATTTATAATGAATAACAAATGAATAATGAATAAAAAATGAATAATGAATGAAAATTGAATAATGCATAAAGAAAGAATGATTGAAAATTCTGAAATTCTTTGTGAATAGCATTCTTTACGAATATCATTCAAATGAATAAAAAAATTATTTATTATTCTGAATAACGAAAATGAATAATTGAAATTAATAATTAATCATTTTTTTAAAAAATGAATGAGAATTTAAAATTTTGTTTATAAATCAATTTTGCATTCATTGAATGCATTCTTATTTCGTTATTTACTGATTCACTTTTTTGTGGATAAAATCAAATTGATCAAATCTTTTACAGTTCTGATATATGTTACAAATGTATTCGTACAATATACATTTGTTATTTTACGAATACTAATAAAATATTTGTAATATGTACCAAACTACGCCCAATCTACGAATCCCATTCGTGACTGAAAACTACGAATAAAATTCATAGAATGGGCGCAGTCATTAGTAATATTTACGCTCAAAATTTTTTGAGTGTAAGAATACCTATTGAAAAGTGCCTATGAAACAAGGGTAAATGGAATGGTATCGTAACTTATGACTGCGACGGGTACAACATACTATTTAAAAAGGCATGCTATGACCTAGCTCAGCATTATTTATAAATACACTTTAAAAAAAGGATTTTTGAGTTCTCTTCAAAATATATCAACATATACATATGTGTACTGAAAATATCGTCATATAAAATCAAAAAAGGCCTTAAGTTAAAATAAATTCAAAGTCGACTTTTTGATTGATTATTGATGCACTTTATCAATATACATGTTCCTGCTAAATTGTGCACCCCTACAAATAAAAACAGCGTTTTTAGTAAAAAATTTCTAAAATCCCTAAGTTTGAGCGCAACATACAATTACAATTTAAATAGGTTTTTGAATCTCCCGTAAAATATTTAAACTGTAGATTACGGGTTTTTGATATGATATGAAGATATTTAAAAAAATTCACTGCCTATGGGGGAAAGCGCCCGCTGCCACCCTGTGGATGCCCATGTTACTCAATCTTTCCTTATATTACCATTGCAATTAACAACTGTGCTTAACTCAACATTGGCTGCATTCTATATACAAAAATGTTCAAATAGTAGGAAATACTTTCCACGATTTGGAAAATAAAAACAAACTCTTGAAAAAGTTGCTTCTTTCGCAATTTTTCAAACTTTAACGAATTTTATCTCCTAAGCCACTTGCTAGTGGATTTTTTATACAATCACATAGATATATATATATACGTACCCTCCTCAAAAACTTAATTCTTTAAGCTAAGGAGCTCTAAGTATATACAACAAAAATGTGGAAAAACATATTAGGGCTTGTCACCTAAAGTGTTATTATTGAAGAAATAGTTTTGTATTTATTACGTATATATAAAAAAATATATCAAATATAGTGTTAAATTTAAAAAAAGTGTAAGCTTTTGTATAACAAATTAAAGATAAAGTTTCAGACTTAAAAATTAAATAGATTGTTAGCACCTTGATTTTGCAAATCTTTGAGAAAATAACGGTTTTATCAGTAATAAAAAGCAAATATAATATAAAATCACTTATAAAACTAAAAATATTGTTAAAATATATTTCTGAAAAGATAATTAAATTATCTTTCAAATAACGTATCAATATTTGACATCCGTTAGATATTGGCAAAGATATAGATGTTTTCTTGAACAGAAAGCAAAGAAAAAAAATTTTAAAAATCGATAGCTTGATAACTAGTTCGGTTATGGATTTTTTGTTCGACTGAACCTATTTTTTATTGTTTTGAGTAAAAAAACACTTTCAAATCGCGGCGCCCAGCACGGAGATCATTATTTTGCTTGAATCAAGCAAATGTTTTGCTTAAAAGGAAATCAGAAAAACTTTGCTCAATCACGGTGTGATTTTAGAAAAAGATTGTTTAATTGAAATCACTCCTCATGTATTAAGAAAAAACCAAAATTATATTAAATTCAAGCAAATACTGCAAAGTTATTATATACTGAAATTTTTTCTACACAGCTTTACTAAACTAAATCAAATACTTGCTAAGTTATTATAAGCTCAAATAGCAAATTTTTCAATTTAATTTAATGCTAATAATTATTTCACTTCAAAATTATGCTAGATTTCAGCAAAAACTAATCAAAATTTGCGAATCCATTGTACAACTTAGCAAATATTTGCTTGAATTAAATAGAAATTAACTTTTGCAGTTTATAATAACTAAGCTAAGTGGATATATATATATATATATATATATATATATATATATATATATATCTACTTGAATTGACCCGCCCTAATATATATATATATATATATATATATTAGGGCGGGTCAATTTGTATGGACGAATTTTTTGGAGGTCTGGCTCAGCGAAATTCGTAAAATACATGTAATTTCAAGACTTTTTCTCCACTACAGCATATACAAATTCTGAAAAAAGCTGTGCGGACTTTCGTAAATAGATTTTGTTCTCAATTATAAAATATGAATGTATGAATGTATGTGTATGAATCTATTTACGAAAGTCCGCACAGCTTTTTTTCAGAATTTGTATATGCTGTAGTGGAGAAAAAGTCTTGAAATTACATGTATTTTACGAATTTCGCTGAGCCAGAATTTGACCCGCCCTAATATATATATATATAATAGCTATAATAGCTAAGTGGAATGGCAAATTTTGATTATTTTTTGCTGAAATCTAGCATAATTTGAAGTAGCTGAGATTTAAGTGCAAGTTTTGCTTAGCCCTGGAAGGACATGTTTCATCGAATCTACGACGCATGGTTACATTTTATCGTTTTTCTTTCTTGTTTTTGTTTGTTTTGTTCTCATTTGTCGTATAGCGTAAATCGTCGTCTAGCTGTTGGTGTTGGTTCTTTTTATATGAAAATTTGTCACGTTTTCTATAATAATATCAGATTTGTACAGTTAAAATGCAAATTGTGCAGCAGAAAATTAATAAAAGTTGAGGGAATAGAAAAATGTCTATCGATTTGTGACGACAACAACGAATTCGACGATGAATTGGATTGCAACAACGATAGATTAGGTACAGAGGACTGTCAAAATAATCTGGATAACGACTTGGACGATGAGCCCTACAACAATAATGAGGAGACTGACTGGTGAAGAGGACCCTTTCAATGAAATCGTTTATGATTAAAGCTCGTCAGAGAGGATTCAAGTATCTTAGGCGAAGACAATATATCGCTTGCTTAAGGAGGCGTCGATACATTTGACCAAATGTGCAGCGTTATGTGCTCTTCACTAACAGATAGCCAATATGCCAATTCTATGATTTTCTCAATATGGCTTTCATTAATGCTTTATTATCTATGCGAACAACATGTTCCAAGCAAATCAAAAGACCTTCAATCGTGCTGGCTTAATTAATATAAACACTTTTCACTTATTAAAGTTCAATTACATAATAGGCTATGGATTCCAACTTTGCCGACAGTGGTGCGAAACAGCATCAATAGTGTATGTCTGGCCAATGATTGTAACTCTCCAGAATTAAATTTTGAGAAGAAGAGGAAGAATATATGTGCTTTTTGTCCCACCTTCAACCGTCGCATGACCAAATCATAGTGCTCAAAATGCCATATAAGCTTGTGTGTGGAGCATAAAATAGAGCTTTGTGCCTTTTGCCTAGAATATATTCTCAACCTTATAAAAATTTGATCTTATTAAAATTTAGTGCAGTGGAGTCTCGCTAATCCGGACACATATAGTTTCGATGTATGTCCGTATTACTGGATGTGTCCGGAATACATTAAGTAGAAGATTTTGTTACACAAATTTGAGCATACTGGAATGCATAGTTGGGCCTTATTAATTCAAACGATTTTACTAAGAAATTTTTGTTAATAAATTTTATATAAGAACAAAAATAATAGGTCTGTTCCCGTACTCTAAAGTTTTAGTCCAATTTACCAGCTTTCCAGGCTTTAGTTCGAAAAACCTTCCCGTACTTGAAAAAATAGTAAAAGAGAGTGTAGTAGAGAGAGTAAATAATTTCCCCTCACTGTCAAAAGTTCCAAGTTTTAGTCCGAGAAATTTGTTCTGGTAAAAATGGTAAAAGTGTCAAACTGCTTAAAAACATCTGTTTACAAGTTGGCAAAGAAATTGCAAAACATAAAAAGTTCTTTGATACTAACAAAAACTATTAGAGTGGCCACCAGAAACATGTTAAATTTTAAAAAACTAAATATAAATGTTAATTTGAGAATTAATTTCAATATTGTAATGCATATGAATGTGAAAATTTTTCGTCATTTCGGCAAACGATTTTATTTGGCAGTTTACACCATTTTAGTCCGAAAAACTTTCCAGTACTTTTTTTGTGTTTTTATCTATTTTTGAGAGATTTTTTTATGCTCACGCTTTTGACAGTTTTACCATTTTTAGTCCAAAAAGTACGGGAACAGACCCATTATGTTTTAAACTTAAAAATTAATTTTTAAATTTTAAATTACAAATAATAAATTACATTCATTTCATTTTAAAAAAAATTTCATTTTACCTGATCCTTGGAATGCTTGCAGCACATATTTTTGAATTTTGTCATTATTTTTCTTTATATCAAAAATTGTAGATTTTGATAATTTGAATTTTTTGGCTTAAAGGCCGCTTTACATTATCCTACTGTGTTTTAACACATGTCAAAATTTTCATGTGTGATCGAATGTGAGATGATGTAAACAACGGAAAGCAATGTGTGTTCGAGTCTGTCTTGATTTTTTTTGGCATGTCATACCACATTTTATTTTTTTGGTTTGTTTCTAATTTCATCACACATTCTATCCCACCAGAGATGATTTTACCATAAACTTACTTGAAATTTATTATTTAAGTGAGAAAATTTTAAAATGGAATAACAGAAGGAAGAAGTTTTACAGCTTTTTGAACTTTGCAGAGGCTAAATGCATTAAAAACCGATTCATTACTCAAAATTTCACGTTTTAGTAAAGTGTGAAGTATACCAATGTTGTGCAACTCTGTGAGATAGTTTAAAAGCGAAAAATTAATTCCTTCATACAAAAATTAAAAATGACAGCTTGATGAAAGTCAATAATACTTTCTATCTCACATGTCGTAACACACAGTAGGACAATGTAAAGCGGCCTTAACATCGTACTGATTCTCACAGAATCAATAAAATCTAAAATGTTGCACCTCTGAAAGATTTATCGTTTTATGTTGCCTTTTTGTCGCTGGCATTTTAAGAATCTACTTAAACTTAATTTAAGTAGATTTTAACATTCACACCATTATCAACGTGTAGATAAAAATTCAAAGCGTAAATTAAATGAACCGAATGACAATATGCAGGCAAATAAACCTTGTTCTCACAAAAACCCCCGTTTACTTAATACAATATATTTGAAAAGAAAACGTTGACTTGATTTACAAAGCGACAGTCAATTTGTAAACCAAACATGTTCGATTTGGTTTTCTGTCCGAACTATAGAGGTAAAATATCAAAAATGTCCGAAGTGTAGAGATGTCTGTATTAATGGGAAGCCCGGTACTGCGAGTGTCCGGATTAGCGAGAATGTACTGTACATTATTTTTAAGATAAAACTAATGTCATGTTAAATATGTGCCTTAAGTTATTATTATTCTGTTTTTTGAAATGCACCTTTTACACAATCCAAATTAACTCAATCTTTGAAAAATTATTATTTTTAATAAAACGTATTATATATGAAATAATCTGTTATTTTTATTTATTCTACACAAGCTTAGTAATCAAAAACAAGTGATTTTGAAACATTTTGACACATAGGTAGCCCGTAGGAAAATTTTTAAAAATGGCGTAGTCGATTCGACGAAGCATGACTTTTGTGTATACAAAATAAGCATGTCCTTCCAGGGTTAACCACAATACAAACTAAGCAAATAGTTTTCTCCGTGAGGAAATTGTAATCGTGCCCAGATCAGGTATTACATTTTTTGCTGGCATTAAGTCCATTTTATTATAAGCTTTCTTTTGCATTAACAAAATAGTGTGAGGCACTAATAAGTTCCGCCAATAACCTAAATACGGACCTGCTAATCAGTAGCGTAACTATATTTAGAGCGCCCGCCCGCAGGTCTCTAAAAGCGCCCTGCTATATACTTTTTGCTATTTATTTTTTCAGTGTACATTTTTTGACACTTCACGCGTGATTCGTAACATGTGACAAAGCCGAAAATGCTCAATAAGGTTTGCCATTTTACCATGAATAAACTAACAAATAAACAGTGCTTGCAAATCATTGAATTTTATTATCAAAATTCGGGTTCTGTGAGAAATGTGTTTTGCAAATTACGTCCATTTTATGGTCGTCAAAATCGACCCACCGAACAGGTTATTCAAGCTATTGTGACCAAATTTTGCACCAGTTTAACTTTATTGGACATTAATCCACCAACCCACCAATTCGGAGAGTGCGTACCGAGGAGAATATTCCTGCTGTATCGGTCAGTGTCAATGAAGATCGCGATATGTCAATTCGTCGCCGTTGTCAACAATTGATCTTGTGTAATTCGACCATTTGGAAGATTTCACGTATAGAACTCGGTATGAAACCATACGAAATACAGCTGATCCAAGAACTGAAGCCGGGTGACCAACCACAACGTCGTTTGTTTGGTGAATGATCCTTAGAAAAGTTGGATGAAGATAAACATTTTATTGAAAAATTTTCTTCAGCGACGAAGATCATTTTTGGCTCAATGGGTACGTCAACAAACAGAGTTGCCGAATTTCGTCTGAAGAGCAGCCATGAGCAGTTAAAGAGTTGCCAATGCTCCCTGAAAAATGCTCTGTTTGGTGAGATTTGTAGGTCGGTGGCATCATTGGACCGTACTTTTTGAAAAATATTAAATATCGCAAAGGGAGAAGGTACCGTGCGATGATTACCGATTTTTTTGCCCAAAATGGAAGAATATGACTTGCCTTAAATGAAATTACAACAAGATGGTGACACATGCCACACGGCACGCGATACCACGGACCTATTAAGAGGCGAGTTTCGTGAGCAATTAATCTCACGGCTTTAAGCAATCCATTGGCTAACAAGATCATTTAATTTCACCCCACTAGACTTTTTGTGGGGCTACGTAGAGTCTCTCGTGTACAGGGAGAAGCCAGGCACAATTGCAGACCTGGAAGACAACGTTAAAGCTGTCATTAGTGAGATACGGCCGAAATTATGGAAAAAGTATGCCAAAATTGGAGCTTACGGATAGAACACCACAGGCGTAGTCGTGGTAAGCATTTACATGAAAAAATTTTTTTAAAAAGTAATTGGCAGGCATTAATGAATCGCTCCAAATAAATATTTTATTCACTTTTGCAATTTTTTTTTCACTTTTCAAAAACCAAACGCTTAAAAAAATCACCCTTTACAACATCAGTAGCTGAAAATATGAAAACGCGGTCATAAATCATTGAATAAATTTTAATACAAGCAAAGTATTACAGAGATTTTTAATACAAAAAGTTTTAAAATTCATACTTCACAATTGATTACAAAATTTTTAAATTTATTTTGTTATATATTTTAATACAGTTCAAATATTACAACAATATTTTATATCCTTGGTATCAATGCGAAGCTATGGTGAATATTGTATTTAATTTCTAAGACATGCTGTATTATGTTTTAATAAAATTTTGTATTCAATTTCAATGACTTGGTTTATTTGATACTATGGCTAGTATAATAATTAATTTTTAATACAGAATCACTATTAAAAATTAACACGAATCAAGCTTTCAATTTTAAGACATATTTTTATTGAAATTTATTTTAATATTTGGCCAGTATTTAATTTTAATACAATTTTGGTGTGGTCATATATGTATTAAAGGTATTAAAATTTATTCCAAGATTTCTTACCGTATTAGTGACGTGTAAATCGGCTCCGACCATAATTGAATTTTATTTAACGAACAAAAATTATTTTAGTTTATCAAGATTTTTTTTTTTGGAAACAAACGTCGTTCTCCACTTAATTTATCATTTTCATCAAGGGACTTGAGGGCGCCCATGGCATAGTTGCGCCCGCCCGCAACGCGGGCTCTGCGGGCCCGCTTTTTACGCCACTGCTGCTAATTCTTTAATAACAGCAACAGCAGTGTCGTCATGTTGTTGAATTTATGCCAAACACTAAAGTGCGAATACGTGCTTTGCTGGCTGTTGTTGCGCGCCTTAATTTTTCGAGATTACCAAGAGCACAAACACAACAAAAACAACAAGTGTGTATAAACAACTATGTGGTCGGTCATATTGTGTGAGTGAGAGGAGGCCGGTGGGGTTGGTGGGAGTGTAGCAAATTGAGGTGGACACAATCGATAACAACAAAGCTCCTGCTAAACTCGCTGGCGACCTATTCGAATTTTTAAGGAAAATGTTGGTAACTTTTTCGTTAGTCTGCTGCTTAAATTAAAATAATAATAATAGATGGCAACATTTTAGTAGCAACACTTTCTGAAGAGCAATAAAAAAAATTATATTTAATAATGGAGCTCAAGGCAGGACAACTTGGTTTTGGTTTTGGTTTTGGTGATTTAAAATTTAGTAAGTAGCATCGGTGGTTCAGTGGTAGAATGCTCGCCTGCCACGCGGGCGGCCCGGGTTCGATTCCCGGCCGATGCAAATTATATATTTTACTTTTTAGTTTTGCTTAAGTTGTCATTATTTCTCTTTATTATAGCATAATAAGTAGTGCCAAATCTCATTGACATTTAAAAAAAAAAAACAAACTGACTCTTAGCACTATCTCTGATCTCTGATACTTGTTAATACATATTTGTACTGAGTGTATTGTGTTGTGCTCTGCTGTTAACTCAACTAAACCTAAGAAATTTCTACATAAATTGTGCTCTTTTCAATTTTGCAGTATTCAATTTTGCTGTTGCTGTGTTTGAATTTTGCAAATTCACTGAATTCCTCGACAAATTCCAGTCATAACAAACATGCTGCTATTTTATCTGCGACCCTATTACGAATGACATAGCATGCAACCATCTTAGCAAATTTTGAATTCTCCAAATTCCATGCAAGCTTTGAACGAACGAACGAACTAGCTTCAGAGCTCACTTGCTCATTCACTCACTCACTCACTTTCAAGCGTTTGCTGGGAACCGTCGACCTTAAACAACAACAACAACCTCCTTCCAACTTCCATCATCATAAACCATCAGAATATTTACTCTTCTTATTCCCAAGTTTTATTGTTTTGGTCGGGTGCGTTGTTGTAAATTACTCAAATTACGTACTAAGCTAATAATAATAATAAAGTGTGTGTTATCTTGTCGCATTAATCGAGATGTAATGAGGAAAGGAGAAAGAACATAAATACATATACATATATGGATGAAAGTGTTTTAAAGAAATAATGTTTGACATTATGTTTCTCGAAGGGAAAATAAATAACATATTTTTACTTTCAATATTTTACCCTATGATGCTGCACTATCCGAATGTGACATATACACTACACTGGACTTATGAATACCCCCAGCTAGTCAACTCGATGCCTTTAGGTATATGAGTTTTTGTCATAGAAAGATTACACTGGTCGGTCATATTGTGGGAGTGAGAGGAGGCCGGTGGGGTTTGTGCGAGTGTAGCAAATTGAGGTGGACACAATCGATAACAACAAAGCTCCTGCTAAACTCGCTTTAGTGCCGACGCAGCACTCATTTTTAAGATACATCAAACGATAGGGTTTGCCTATGACTAAAGTTAATAAATTATAAAAAATTAAAATCTGAAAATATTTTCTTAACCAAAAACCAAAATTTATTTAAAATTCTTGTAAAATGATCAAAATATCAATATATTCAAATATAAATTCACATTCGAAAAGTTCTTTCGGGACATTCTAGAGTAATTACGATGGACATGATCTCTTATTAAGCTCCAGCAGTAATCTGCCATCATATGTTTATCCCATTTTCCTCGGTAACGGCAGGCCTGTAGCCAAGGTGGGGAAAGGAGGGGCAATTCCCCCCCCCCCCCCTACTACAGCCGTTTCCCCCTGGCCAAATCAGACAATGAAAAACTTTAAATGAATAATTAATATGCATTTTGTAGATATACCTATTTGTTTATTGCTTTAAAATTAGTTTAGTTTAAAATAACAAAAAATATACACATTCACCTTATTCATGACTTGAATATGTATATGAAATTTGTTTAACAAAACATTTCAGACAAATTGTTACAATTTTTCAAATTTCTACTGCTACCAACCTACCGCCAACCTTTGCTACACAGTAAAAAATATGAGCATAAATTTTATACTATTTTGAATACATATAAATCCAAAACAAAAATGTTTTAAAAGTTATACCATCAAATCTTATAAATTTTTCCAGACCATTTTTCTCGTCAGACCAATCGAAACCACTATATTTTTAAATTTCCCGATTTCGGTGAACTTTTTTCTTTCGAACCAGAATATATTTTGATTAACAGATGATATCCATTTGAAATTTTTAAATTATATTTGTTTTATTATTTTTATAATATTGAGTGGTATAAAATTTATAAATTATTTGGAATAAAAAAAGTTTATACCACACAAATATTATAAAAAAGATCAAATTTACCCTCAAATTTTTTACTGTGTACCAAAAAATAAGATTTGAATTTTAATAATTTTTTAACCCGCATCCATACACGCAGAGAAAAAACATATTTGCAACAACCATGTTTTAAGAGGATCATAGTATGACTCGGATTATGATTGTTGCTAAAATGTCCTTAAACATATAATATTTTTTGATCATGATAAAATGATTACAACTATATTTAGAACAGGAACTTTTTTGTAGGAACCAAAATATTATTGAGACAATCATTATTTCTTATAGTTCGAAAATAGAATGATTGCAACAACTTTATTATGAATTTATTTTTAGGATCCAGAATATTATTGTTACAATAATTTAATTTTTTTATTTTCATGCACTCCAATTTCCATTGTCTGGGCTGAACAGAAATATTAATTCAATTAAAAAATCATTTGATAAAATTTTCTGTCCGAGCTGTGGTTTGAACCGCGGCTTTTTCGCATACGAGCCACGCACACTACCAGTAGGTCACAGCCGCTACTATCGCTCACCTGACTAATGCCATTCATAAGCATGGTGCATTAAGTGCATTGTCACAAAAATAGCAATATTTGTGATAAACAAAATATGGTCAGAATTGCGAAATATATTTACGGTAATTAGAAATATGTTTACTACAATTAAAGTCGAAAATGTCACTTTTCTGCGTGCTGTTTTTAGGATAAGGCTATTAAAAACAAACCATACAAACAAAGACTTATTGTGTCTGAATGAAGTGAAAGTTTTTCCTGCAAACTGTTCAGACTCAATTAATTCTTTCGTTTTTTGGTTATGTTCTGCTTCGTTTGCCAACAATCAAAGAAAAGTTCAGAAAAACATTCAAACTTCTAAGATGTTTGTTTCTATAATAATATTCACATTTATCATGATTGACAGAACTACAACATTTTTGTTGCAACTAATAGTCGAGGCAATCATAGTATGCAACGATTTCAATGATGTTATGATTTCAACTATTATGTTATTTTTGGTACCATTATTAGTAAATAATGTCTTAATAAAGGCAAAAATTTGTGTTTGCAGAAATAATACAATAATTTTAGTAAAAAAATTATTATTGCAGTAATCATGTCTCAACCATGTCTTTTCTCTGCGTGAAGGAACTTTCCAGAAACGAAAAGCACTTGTGCACCAATTTGATGCAGATACAAAAAGAATATATAATTCAGTGAAATGTTTTTAATTTTAAAATTTTTTTTATGCATGATGAATGTTTATTAATTTTAAAATTAGAATAAACTGCAAATCTTAATTCTAGCAAAAATTTAAAAAAGCAAAAGATTTAAATCAAAACATGCATGTTTATTCTTAATATATAAATCTGAATAAAAAATTTGCATCAATTTAATGCAAACGATGGATGCGGGTTAATTCAATTTTTTTATTTGTTTTACTTAAAAAATGTCATATAACACATTTTTTACTGAAAAAAGTCTGACCTCACAGAATGCAGAATTTTTTAGATTCTGACCTGAATTTACAACATTCTGTAATGACTTCTTTTGAGCTGAGAAAAGAACGGAAAAATGCAACATTTTTTTTTCATTTGATATTGGCTGCACTGTTGTTTTGAATTCCGATGTATTTACGATTCAGGTTATGTATAGTGCGGTACTGCATGGAATTTTTAAGAAATACTCATCGAGCTGTTAAATTTTATTAAAAGTAACCAGTTGTTTTGGATTCAATTTATATATATAATATTTATAGTATATAATATTACTGTCAAAATTATTTTTTTTTTGTTTTTATGTTGGCATTACTAGAGAGCAGAATGCAGAACCGCCGAATTTTACAGGTCAGAAAATTCTGCATTTGCTATACTCTTACGGTCAGAATTTTCGGAGAAGAACACGATTTATTTTGAGGTCAACATTTTTTTTTTAGAAAAGAACGAAAAAAATGCAGAACTCTTGAAGAGGTCAGAAAAAATGTAGAATTTTTTCCAGAAAAGAATGCGCTATTATACATATGTTAGCCTATTTCGCTTCTCTTTCTTATATTTCTAGCCACTTTAAATAAATCTTGTATTTTTACCTGCATTTTATTATAAAGTCCTGAATTAATTTTTATATTATTTTGTATGTATTAATCTCATGTATAAAAAGATCTACATATCCATGTAAATATTATAAAACTAACTGTTTTTTAATAAATATGTGTAATGCATTCATTTCACATGTTAAAAAAATTGTTTTTTTTTATTTAAATAAAAAAACAAAAAATTGCCCCCCCCAAAATTCGTGCCTGCCCTCTCTGCCTTCTTGGTCTGGCTACAAGCCTGCATGGACGAAAATCATAAAGACAGCTGGCCATGCTTTATGGGCCTCGCGAGGCCCAGTAGGGTCACTTAACGCCTCCTGGGCAGTCGAACACCCTAGGGTTAGTAATTATTAGAAAAATATACTCTTTTGTTTTTTGTTTGTACTGGTCCCACAGACCACGATATATTTGCATATATATATATTTGCATCCAAAATCAAAACTTTAATTTTCATGTCATTTATTTCTCAGTCGTAGGTAACGATGTTTTATGAAAAAGTCGTTGCACTAAAATCCTCTACAGCTTTGGTGTCAAAATAAAAAATTTTTTAAAACTACGATGTTAAAATGTATTATAATAACAAAATAACCGTTAGTAGAAAAAAGTCGGAGGGGGCGTGGCAAAAACTAAGCACGTAAAAATTTAATCTAGGATGCACTCAACAAGTATACCAAATTTGAGCGCAATCCGTTGATACGTTTTGATTTGCCTAAAGGTCAAACAAATAAAACAAACAAAAAATTACTTTTTTTTTAGAAACAAATTCTCGACGTACGTGTTCTCTACAAAACTTAATTGGAGTGAAGTCAATCGGACGAAACTGTCTTAGTTATGCTGTCAACCAGGTCAAAAAAAGTGATTTTGAGTAAACAGCGACAGCATTTGGAGCTCTTTTTGCATACTTAACGTTCGAATTTTCACTTGAAACAAGACTTACATATTCTTTGGGGTGTAAACTAATAGCACATATAAACAGCATTTTTGCACGTCGATACCGACATCACTAGTTCGATTTAGTATTGTTTCTAGATAATAAAAATTATTAAGACTTTTCCAAGTTGGTGTGGATTTTGGTTTTAAAGGAATTTTTCGATTTTTTTAAATTTTGAATAATATGTCCCCAGGATATGAACCTATAACTCCAAAAGTATTTATTTATATAAAACATTTTTCACATATTTACAAACGTGACATTTATACCTTTCATTTAAACCATTATTTGTTCTGATCTAACGATTTTTGTAGAAATTTTGGAATACTACATGTGTGAAAGAGTTTAAAAAATACGGGATTTTTTTTAAATTTCCCCATTTTTTAGTAAGCAAAAATATAACTTTGACGTATATTTTGGTTTCGTTTTTTCTTTGTTGTTAAACAAAATGTTTTAATAAAAATTTTAAGGTACAAAGTATGTTTGTAGCAGGTTGGATACTTTACTTATTGCAGTTTTAGTGAAAATTTTCAAAATTATCCCAAAATTATATTTTCGATATCGAATAGCTTTGGAATTATAGGCCGTACAGCCTCGGCATTTGGTATTCCACTACAAATTACGCGTACCGTTTCACTGATAGCATTTTATAGGCGTTAGACAAGGCTCCTCCCACACACAGCCCAAATTAGCGATATCGAATATTTTTAGAGTTATAGGATTATAACTGGATTCATATTTTTCAAAACTAAAAAAAAAAAAATCTAAAAATTCTTCTAAAAAAAAATCCGAACCAACCTGGAAAAGTCTTCATAATTTTTACAGCCCTATTCTGGCAAATTAACTAATTGTTAACCAGTATTTTGAATATTTCTATGTGTTTTTCGTAATTTTTTTATTTCAAAACAAAATTTGAAGCTCAAAAATAAAAAATGTTGATAAAAATTGTCAACTGCTTTTCAGTTATTGACAATTTCATTAAAAATGTTTTTTTTAAGCTTTAAATTTTGTATTTCATTCGACTGGTGTCGTTTCATCACCGAGGTCGTGAAGTGCCACTAGCCAGCGGTAATTGTGTTTGTGGTCCATCCGCTGATGCGACCGACACAATTAAAGTACAGTTTTTAATAGAATCAAAAAGATTCGTAATTTGTGATGGCGTTATAAATCTACGATTTGGTCAAATAATTTCCTCTTCCTTCTTGAGCGAGGGAAGCCTAGTTTTCGGAGTAAATAAAAAAAATTTTGTATTGACAACAAACACATAAAAATATTACAAATACTGGTTAACAATTAGTTAATTTGCCAGAATAGGGCTGTTATTTTCTAGAACAATACTCAATCGAACTAGCAATGTCGCTTTCGCCGATCAAAAATCTTTTTCCAAACAGTACACTAGTGTAATTTATGAAAGAAATATTTTTTTTCTCGAATTTTGACACTTTTCATACTCCTAAAAAACTTCTATGGGTTTCTAGAAATGCGTGTGAGCTAAATTTGAGTGAATGTAGCTTCTTTACTTTTTTGACTTTTGTTGATCTAGAATCACTATCTTTCTATCCCTCTGTTCATCGTATAAAATTTATATTGCATAGTAATGCACAAATTTTGATTGAGTACAAAGTTTTAAAAAATATTTAGATTTAAAAAATTTATAAGTAAAAAAAAATTGATTCCCAAAAGTTAAGAACCGAAATGCAATGATGATGTGCAATATTTTACAATCTGGTCAATCAACATAATGCATTTCTTCTCTTCTTAGATCTTCTCTACTCAATTCGCTGCTCCTTCTGCATGATCATTTTATGCTCTAATACACGATCAACATGCAAGATGCAACAAAATATCATGTGTTCTGCACATCTACCAGCTGATTTCAACATAACCAACACCAGACTCAGGAAGAGGTGGGGAAGGAGGCGGTTCCACTAAGGATTTTACTTGTGGCTGCTGCACATCTGGCTATGCAGCATCTGTTAAGTGTCACTTGTTTGTGACAACAACTCCTTAGATGCAAGGTTACGACCATTAAAGATGCAAAAAGGAACTTAATAACAGACTTCCTGCGATCAACTTAATGCAGTTCGTTGGTTTAATGATAGCAAGTGCCTAAAACGGATTGTTTGCCTCCAATGTGGCGTGGGTCAGGAAAACTTAGACGCACTATTGTCCTCTCAAAATCCTCATTGTAACAAGCGATCAGAAATTGCGAAATATCCAAAAGTCACAACATCGCCACCACATTGCCGGAAAACAATACAAAATAAAAAAACAGATGCAACGAAATTTTTCAATATGATCCTACACAGCCTCTTACGTCGCACTTTTACTTCGATGGAAAAAAACGCGTTCGATGAATGCAGTGCAGCAGTTTTGTTGTGCCTTTTTTATTTTGTATTAAGTACTTACAAATATAACCGAAAAAATTCATAAAACGAAAAAAAAAAATTCAAGAAAATATGCGCTTCTCAAGCAAATACAGCGAATGCTTATAATAAAAAAAAAAAAAAAATTGCGAGAAAGAATATATAAAAAAATTAAAATAAAGCATGAAGAGCGAAGAAATTTATACTTATAAAAAATACATACTGCAAAAATGAAAAAAAAAATGAAAAAAAAAACCATCGTCGGGTGAATCAGTTAAATGTAAGGAAAGCGTGTTCCCCATTTTAAGCCGCAAAGACCTGACGATCACCAGAGTTAGAGGGACAGTGGTGTGTGCAGGATTAGAAAAACTCACTAAAAATTCTCAATGATTTTTTTTTATATTATTTCCACAAAATTTTTAAAAATTTTTAATATATAGTAGTATATTTAAATTTTTAGCAAATATTTTTTTAGTTGCATTTAAAAGTTGTCTGCACCGTCACTGCGCATCACATCCAATTAAAATGTTGCTGCACAAGTTCTTATCCTGCACAATATATACAGTATTGTTCGTAAACTAAGCAACCGATTTTTTTAATTGCATTCAAGTTCTAATTACGCCTTTGTATATGATTTTATGTGGAATGGCCCATATTTTTGTAATTACTTGATGAGCCACCTATAAGCCAACAATAACAAAATTATGCTCTAGACTAACAATAGAATATTACAAATAGTCAAACGAATATACTCCATAAAAAGCTGTTCGTAATGTAAGCAACTTTTTCCGTCGCTGCTAAGTGACCTTCAAAATAAGAGGTCTAACGGTATTTTTTCACTTTCTTTTCAACATTTTTCTATTTTTCAAGTGTAAATCATTAAATATTTTAGTTGCTTTTCGATCGTCATCTCGTGATCTGGTTTTTTTACGATGCCGCGTGTACAATATAAACAAGATCTAAAAGAGAAAATTATAAATTTTTTTAAAAATGGTGAGTCGCAAATTTCGATTGCCAAAAGATTTAATATTAATAAGTCAATAATTTCTCGACTTGTAAAAAAATATAAAGCGACTGGGTCGGTAAATACAATTTATTCTAAAGGTCGACCACGAAAAACTCATTACAGAGAGGACAAACAAATCGTTCGTTTTATTAAAAAAAAATCCTTTTGTGTCATCAAAAAAAATTGTTCAGGATCTTAACTTAAATATAAGTTCTAGCACAGTAAGGAAACGTGCCTTACAAAATGGTCTAAGAAGCTACAGACCATCCAAGAAACCAATTTTAACCAAGAAACATTTAAAAAAAAGTAAGTTTTGAAATTCCTAGACCCTGTAACGAATTTTAAACTTTGCCGTAATTTTAGGCTTGAGTTTACAACACAACATCTCAATTGGACACCCGAAAAATGGAATTCAGTATTATTTAGCGATGAGTCTAAATTCAACTTGTTTAATTCCGATGGCATATGTCACGTCCGAAGACCCAGAGGAAAGCGGTTACATCCCCGTTACTGTCGTGGTACAGTAAAGCATGGCGGTGGTAATGTCATGGTGTGGACTTGTTTTTCTGGAACAGCAGTAGGGCCCTTCATCGAGATCGATACAAAAATGGATCGATTTGTGTACCGGAACATTTTAGAAAGCCATATGCTCCCATACGCCGAATGGGAAATGCCGCTGCGTTGGGAGTTTCAGCACGACAACGACCCTAAACACACCTCAAAGCTTGTAAAAGAGTGGTTTACAACAAAGGGGGTCCAAGTCATGAAGTGGCCGGCCCAATCGCCAGATTTAAACCCAATTGAGAATTTATTTGGAATACTCAAAAGGAAGATCGGCAGCTGTCGATTTAAAAATAAAAATGAACTACTTTTGGGCCCTTAAAAAGAATGGTTCCGTATTAGTAAAACTACACTTAAACGGTTAATTGAGTCTATGCCAAAACGATGTCGAGAAGTTATAAAAAACAAGGAATATTACACCAAATATTAAAAAGTTGCTTAGATTACGAACAGCTGGATATAGAGTTTTAAGTTTTTTTGTAAATATTTTTTCCTTAGTACTATTGAAAATTAATTGTTTTTATTTTCCTTATAAACCTTACTTACAATAAAATAATAAAAAAATAATTGAAGTTTAAAAACTTTGTAAACAAAACTATCATGCGACTTTGAATTTATACCATGAAACGGTTGCTTAGTTACGAACAATACTGTATACAGCATGTGCCGCAGAAACGAGTTGGGCAACATCTGCAGAGGTTGCTGCAATAAAAAAAATATTCGCCAACGCTGTTTTTTTTATACCCAAGTTCAAGTTTGCAAATACGTATAAAAGAAAGAAAAAAAAAGTTAAAGCAAGATCGAACATTGAACTTTGATTTGGAACTGCCCGTTTTTTAAGTAAAAACTTTTTATGTGGGACTCTTGCTGAAATGATTAATTCTTAAGGGGATGGTACTGATTTAAAGCTGAAAAAAGGCATGTTTTCATGATTTATTTTTGGAGACATGAATAATAAGGGTTTTCATGCAAATGGGCAATACCCTTATAAATGGTATAAACCTTATAAGTTTATCAGCCTTATAAATGAACTGTCAAAATTCGTATGAAAAAGCTTTTGCACAAACCAGATAAATTTGCTCTTCGATTTAGGTGAGCAAACGAGGTGGCAAACTTATATGATCAATCAGCTGTTTTCTTTTTTGAAGGAAAAGTTATAATTTGAGCAAAACTAATAAAGATTTAATTCTAAAAATTTCAGAAAACAAGCAAACAATCCGCAAAGCGTCCCTGTTTAAATGGAACGAATCGCTGGCAGATCGCACAGCTGACTTATATGCTGCAAATGCACAATCGACTTTAAGGGCTGTTCATACAACCTGTCTGATAAAAATAACTAATTGCCCAAATTAGAAGCCTGCCACTTTGCATGAAAACCCTTAATGTTGGTGTATTTATGTCATATACATGTTATTGTTCGACTTCTTAAATATATTTGGAAAAAAATAAATTAAAAATTATCGCTAAATAAATCCGTGGCAGCGATTCTCCGGAGTCGCCTCGAAAAAAATTTATTTTACGGTGAACACGATTAGAGCTTAGCGGATCACCTGAAAAATAATTCAAAATTAGTTTAAAAGGTAATATGTTTCTCGAGGTAATATCGAAGAGTGTTTCTTAAATGTTTTTTTTTTTTGTAGCGTTTTGAAGTAAAAAACGTGATTTTCAAACAAAAATTTGAAAAATTTAGGTTATTTTATTATTTTAAAATGGGGGAAAAAACGCTTCGGCATTATCTGTTGATTTATGTGTAGAAATAGTGTAATTTCAAAATTTCAAAACGATCGCTCAAGTAGATGTTGCGGCATCGTGTTCACCGACTTCAAAAAATGTTGTTTTCCAGAAAAGCGATTTAAAGTTTTTTTATCGAAAATCAAAAATAATAAAATCAATAAAAGGGTATAATTTTTTATTCTCTCATCAATACCAGCTCTGTACAGTAAAACGTTGTCATTCAGGATGTACAATGCATTTTTTTGCTCTTGCCTGCATTGCATTCTATCCTCTTTACTGCAATTTTTTATAATAATTCAACGTTGTCAGGCATGTATGTATAAAAATCGAGCATGAGGTCCGCTCACTTGAAACGCTGTATCTTCGTTAGTTTTAGATCAATTTACTTGCAATTTTTACAAAATACTCTTGAAATGTTGCACATTTAGAAAAAAATATATATAAAAAAAATGTCCAAAAATTTTTTTAAAACAGTAGCATCCCCTTAAGTGAGACTCTTGGATTTTTGAGTGAGCTAATGAAAAATGTTGTCTGCGTGATATTAGTAACGCAACGTAACGTCACGTAACGTTTTATTGCTAAACCAATTACCAGAGCTGTAAAAGAATGCATTCAATTTGATTTTATTCACAAAAAGTGAATCAGTGAATAACGCAAAACAAATGATTCAATGAATGCAAATTAGATTTATAAAAAAAATTTTAATTCACACTCATTTTTAAAAAAATGATTAATTATTTATTTCAATTATTCATTTTCGTTATTCAGCATAATGAATCAATTTTTTTATTCCTTTTAATGCTATTCACAAAGAATTTCAGAATTTTCAATTATTCTTATTTTATTCATTATTTCTTTTTTGTTCATTATGAATTTTTCATTCACTATTAATTTTTTATTCATTATTAATTTTTTATTTTTAATTTGTTATTCATTATTCTTTTTATATCCATTATTCTTTTTTTATTCATTATTTATTTTTTTATTCACTATTATTTTTTTTATTCACTATTCATTTTTTATTCATTATTAATTTTTATTCATTATTCATACTTATTCATCATTCATTATTAATTTTTTAATCATTACTTATTTTTTATTTGTTATTAATTTGTTATTCATTATTCATTTTTTATTCATTATTCATTCGTTGTTATTTTTTATTTATGGATTAGGACTAAAATTAATAAAAAAATAATAATGAATAAAAAATTAATAATGGATTAAAAATTAATAATGAATTAAAAATGAATATTGAATAAAGTATAAACAATGAATAAAAAATATTAATAATGAATAAAAAATTAATAATAAATAAAAAATAAATAAAGAATAAAAAGAGAATAATGAACAATAAATGCATAATGAATAAAATATTAATAAAAAATGAATAATGAATAACAAAAGAATAATCAATAAAAAATAAGTAATGATTAAAAAATTAATAATGAATGATGAATAAGTATGAATAATGAATAAAAATGAATAATGAATAAAAAATGAATAATGAATAACAAATGAATAGTGAATAAAAAATAAATAATGAATAAAAAAAGAATAATGGATATAAAAAGAATAATGAATAACAAATGAAAAATAAAAATTTAATAATGAATAAAAAATTAATAGTGAATGAAAAATTCATAATGAACAAAAAAGAAATAATGAATAAAAAAAGAGTAATGAAAAAAATGGATAATGAATAAAAAAAGAATAATGAATAACAAATGAATAATGAATAAAAATTAATAATAACGAATAAAAAATTAATAATGAATTAAGAAAGAATAATTGAAAATTCTGAAATTCTTTGAGAATTACATTCTTTGTAAATAGCATTAAAATGAATAATAAAATTGATTCATTATTCTGAATAGCGAAAATGAATAGTTGAAATTAATATTATTTTGAAATTAATATTTTTTTATTTCAAACTGAATGTGAATTAAAAATTTTATTTATAAATCAATTTTGCATTCATTGAATGCATTTTTATATCGTTATTTAGTTGTACTTAAAAGTCTGAATAGAATGCCGATTTTACAGCTCTGCCAATTACACTGTTCCACCACTTTTAACCTTTTACAGATTTCGTTCTGATTTTGAGGAGACATAAAGGATTGTGTATCGGCGTTTTGAGAGATTACGTAGGAGTAATTTTTGATGTTTAAAATAAAATGGCCATTTCAGCCCTAGAAAGGAGTTTGACCTTGCTTCTATTGATCAATTGTGTTGTGCGTATTATTAAATGTTTAAGCAAAAATGAGCGAGAATTGGACCTACGAGTTTAATGCAGACTCCGAACGACTTATGTTCTCAAAAAGCTTTACATGGCAGTTTTTACACTCTGAGGTTTGCCATTGTCTGCAGAGAGTTAGCGAACGAACAGAAAAACTAATTCAATTGAAAAATATTTTGTCTGAGCTGGGAATTGAATCCGGGTTACCGAGAATCCTTAGCTTATGAGCTACCCACTAGGCTACGGCCGCACAGTGGATCGACTCCATAGAAAAGGGCGGAATTAGGAAATATACATAAATTTCAGAAATGACGCATGCATGTTTGACCTAAAAAAATTAATTAGCTAATTGTGAATATAAAATTTTTATACTTTTGTGTTATAGTTCTTAAATTAAACTTGCCATATATTATTAAAGGTGAACTTTTAAGACTATCAGAAAAAAAAACAAAACTAAAGGGATAATTTTTAGTTCTTTAATGTGATTTTAACAAAAAGATTTATAAAATTTTTACAAACATTCATACAAAACTAAGAATATTTTCGTGTTTGGGAGACATTCTTCTTTTCAAGTTAATAGTTTCTATCTGCCCATTTTTACCCATTTAGCAGAAATTTAGGTCTAAGTCCAATGACCTTACAAAGATAAAATTATTAGTATAAACAGCATTTATGAGTTGCAATCCTGAGAAAAACAATCAGATATAAATTATTCGGATACTTTATATTAACTCGAATTGTCCCACAATTATTTTTTTTCAAATGATTTCAGAAATGTTAACAAAACTTTTTTAATTGGGTGGTTTGTTCGGTGTGACTGTTGCCCCACAATAAAATAAAATTTTAATACTAATTTTTTTAGAGTATTTAAAACAATTTTAATTTAATTTATTTTATTTAGAACAATTCAAGATATAAAAATCAAAAATATTTACCAAACACTATATATTTATTGCATATTTTACAACTTTGTATGGTATTTTGGAAACAATTCATGCACATACTAATATTACAATTTTTACACGCTTACTTACTTACTTAGTTGGCGCTACAACCGTATGTCGGTCTTGGCCTCATCTAAGAATTTGCGCCAGCCATTTCTGTCTTTCGCTTGCTGGCGCCAGTTGGAAATTCCAAGCTTCGTCAAGTTGTCCTCTACTTGGTCTTTCCAACGAAGATGCGGTCGTCCTCTTCTGCGTTGACCGCCGCTGGGTACCGAATCGAATGTTTTCTTCACTGGAGCATCGTCTTTCATGCGCTGAACATGACCAAGCCAGCGAAGCCGCTCGATTTTAATGCGCTTGACTATGTCGATGTCAGCGTACAGCTCATACAGTTCATCATTCCACCGTATTCGGTACTCGCCATTGACGCAGATTGGTCCGTAGATCTTACGAAGAATCTTTCTCTCGAATGCTCCTAAATTCTTTTCATCTAAACTGCTCAGCGTCCAGGTTTGTGATGCGTAAAGTAGGACGGGCATGATGAGCGATTTGTAGTGCGTGATTTTCGTTCGTCGAGAGAGGGCTCTGCTTCTCAATTGCCTACTGAGCCCATAATAACACCTGTTGGCAAGAGTTATTCTTCGTTTGATCTCAATGCTGATGTCGTTGGTTGAATTAATGCTGGATCCCAGATAAACGAAGCTCTTCACAACCTCGAATGAGGTAT
This sequence comes from Dichetophora obliterata, assembly GCA_963920525.1. Classification (NCBI taxonomy): domain Eukaryota; kingdom Metazoa; phylum Arthropoda; class Insecta; order Diptera; family Sciomyzidae; genus Dichetophora; species Dichetophora obliterata. The sequence goes on from OY986436.1 coordinate 246,620,381, forward strand.
TGTCAACGGTAACGTGGGTTCCAAGACGCTGGGACTGTTTGTTTGTTGACACCAAGTATTTCGTCTTATCTGCATTCACTGTCAGACCCATTCGACTTGACTCTCTTTCTAATCTGGAAAATGCTGCACTGACTTCGCGCGTATTATGGCCAATGATATCTATGTCATCAGCATACGCAAGCAGCATAACACTCTTGTAGAATATTGTGCCACTACGTCTCAGATCAGCAGCTCAGATGATCTTTTCCATCATTAGGTTGAAAAAGTCGCACGATAAGGAATCACCTTGTCTGAAACCTCGTTTGGTAATAAATGGTGGGGAGAGGTCCTTCCCGATTTTAACTGCGCTGCTGGTGTTGCTCAGTGTCATCCTGCAAAGTCGTATTAGTTTTGCAGGAATACCAAATTCAGACATGGTGGAGTACAGGTGCTTCCTTATTGGGCTGTCGAAGGCGGCTTTGTAGTCGACAAAAAGATGGTGGGTGTCGACTTGTTTTTCTTGAGTCTTCTCCAAGATTTGTCGTAGCGTGAAAATCTGGTCGATGGTGGACTTTCCAGGTCTGAAGCCACACTGATAAGGTCCGATCAGTTCGTTACAATGGGCTTCAATCTTTCACATAAAACGCTCGACAGGACCTTATATGCGATATTAAGAAGGCTTATCCCACGGTAATTGGCACAGATAGTGGGATCGCCTTTCTTGTGGATTGGGCAGAGCACACTGAGATTCCAATCGTTCGGAATGCATTCTTCCGACCATATTCTGCATAGAAGCTCGTGAATGCATTTAAGTAGAGCTTCGCCTCCGTTCTTAAACAGCTCAGCAGGTAAGCCATCAGCTCCCGTGGCTTTGTTATTTTTAAGCCGAGCTATAGTTGTCAGAACTTCATCATAGTCGGGCAGCGGAACCTCGACGCTGTCATCCGCAATTGGGGTTTCCGGAATATCATCTCTATTGGCGGGATTGTTGTCAGCGTCGCCATTTAGAAGCTTAGAGAAGTGTTCCCTCCATAACGTCAGTGTACTCTGGACATCTGTCACTAGATTCCCGTTTTCATCCTTGCAGGAAGAGGCCCCGGTTTTAAAACCATCGGCAAGGCGTCTTATATTTTCGAAAAATTTTCGGGCCTCATTCCTGTCACCATACATCTCAATCTTCTCATGCTCGCGCTTTTCTGCCTCTCTTTTTTTCCGTCTGAAAATATGTCTCTCTTCCCTCCTCTTTTCTTTGTATCGCTCCTTAGCAGCGCGCGTTACAACCGACTACAGGGTGGCTTTGTAGGCGGCGTCTTTCTCTGCAGTGAGTGGCGTCGCGACACTCCTGGTCGTACCACTGGTTTCGGCGAGGGCGTTGGTAGCCAATCACCTCTTCAGCAGCCGCACGCATGGAGTTGGAAATGTGTGTTCACTGCGCGCATATATCATCGATTGGAGGAGTGCTTTGAAGCAGGAGTGAGAGTCGAGTGGCGAAAGCATCGGCTGTCTGTTTCGATTGCAGCTTGTCGACGTCTAGCTTTCTCCATGTAGGGTTGCGTGTTTTCTTAGCTGCGCACAGACGTGTACGGATCTTGGCTGCAACAAGATAGTGATCCGAGTCAATGTTTGCACCACGGATCGTGCGTACATCCAATACACTGGAAGAGTGCCTTCCGTCGATCAAAACGTGATCAATTTGATTTTTTGTTTTTTGATCAGGGGACATCCAGGTGGCTTTATGAATATTGAGATGCTTGAATCTAGTGCTACTTACGACCATGTTTCGTGCTGCGGCGAAGCCAATCAGCCTCATTCCGTTATCGGAGGTGTTGTCGTGGAGGCTGAACTTTCCGACTGTTGGACCAAAAATATTTTCCTTGCCCACCTTAGCGTTGAAGTCACCAAGCACGATTTTTACGTCGTGACGGGGGCAGCGCTCGTAAGCATTTTCAAGGCGCTCGTAGAAAATTTCCTTGATCTCATCGTCCTTGTCTTCTGTCGGAGCGTGCGCACATATTAGGCTTATATTGAAAAATCTAACCTTGATGCGGATTATGGCAAGTCGTTCGTTCACAGGTGTGAATCGCAGGACGTGGGGCCGTAGTCTCTTGCCAACTACAAATCCGCATCCAAACTCGTGCTTCTCCGCATGGCCGCTGTAGTAGATATCACAGGGTGCATGCCGAATGCAACCCTGTCCCTTCCATCGCATTTCTTGGATAGCAGTGATATCAGCTTTGTATCTTTCCAAGACATCAGTCAGTTGGATGGAGGCACCTTCCCAATTAAGGGTTCGGACATCCCAGGTGCATATCCGTAAATCATTATCAGTTTTTCGTTTGCGGTAGTCGTCATCAGATTTGGGGATCATTTTTCTTCTTTTCTTATTTGTTTTCATTGAAATTTGTTTTTACGGGTGGGCTTCAAACCCGACGCACAACCTATTTTAAGCCTAGGGAGGCCCGCCGCTCAGATTAGCCGCCAAACTAACGGTTGTCAGTTTTGACGTTGCCCAGGAAACACCACGTGGCGGTTTGAGTCGACTTGAGACGATTTCACAAAGATTATGCTGGCCTCGCCAGGTTGAGACAGTCAGACATGTTACATTGTTCCATCGCCCCCAGTTTCCCAATTTTTACACGCAGCGCGCACAATATTCGAGCAGTTGTCTTCAGCACATCGCTTTTTCTTTTCGATAGTCATTGGGCAATGGTTGACTCCATCGCAGCGAATTGATTCCAGCACCGTTCCTGCCATCCTGCGTTTTCGTACCGGACCAGGGACCCAACTCCGTATTGCGATGTGTAAATCAATGCGTTGCGAAAACGAAATGCGATGCGCATTCAAATAACAAATCGCACGTGGTTATCGCATTACGGAGTACCGATTACGCTATTTTTCGATTTTTTTTTTCGCATTGCAATACAGAGTAGGGCTCCAGGTGTAATAAGGGCTACTCCGTAATGTTTGCAGTAAAATGTCGCTATCTGTCGTCGAGATTCTAATTGTGGCATTGTCTGGTCTAAAAATCTTTGGAGTTGCCATGCATTTTGAACCGATACGTCAACTAACCAAGTAAATATAGAACTCCACCATATTTTGTTCTTATTTGCAATTCGATACAGACTTACGTTTTGGTACATTCTGTCAACGCCTCCCATATATTGATTGTATTTTCCAATAACGTTTGGACGAGGTAGATTAATTTTAGGCATTTGGGTGTCTTGGAACATTAGATACTGGATTCATGCCAATTGCTGTTGATGCAGCGCACACTACCGAATTATCCGTCCATTTTTTCAAAAAAATGTTTTCGTCTTTCTATTTTTTTCAAATAGTCTTTGGAAGGCAATGGACAATTTTTCGGAACTCTGTTCTCTCGGATTGTACCAGTGGCATTCTTTAGTCGAGATTTAAAATATGCCAGTAATAGAAAATTTGTAAAAAGGTTGTCGAAATAGAATGAGAATGGCAGTACCTGCACTTCCGGCGTAAAATCATCAATCATATTTATAAATGGAGCAACGCATTTTCCAAATTTATCTTCGTACTTCGGATTTGACCTAGGCTTTTGTACTTAATAAATTTAAAAATTAAGACACTTGTTGTTCAGGATGAAAATGTTTTATCATATTTCCCTTCAAATGGTCTGTAATAGCTCGTAATTTCCACATTTTATCATTGTCAGTAACTTTTTTGCAACTGTCCTCGAAATGGAAAAACTACAATATTTGCTGAAATCGGTTCCTATGCATTGAATTTTTTATCATAATATTTATCATGTCGTCATCATTACTCCAAGCAGTTCTTATACGGCTGTGATAGTTCTGTGGTCACAAGGAATAACGACTAAACTCAAAGTATCGTAAAAAACGATATTTTAATTGCACCACCTACGACCCATTTTTTTGAAATATATGAACTGTTGCAAACAAAATATGTGCACACATATGTGATGATCAGTTCTGGGCAAAAAATGGATATCTGCATACATCCAAAAATTGGCAATAAAGTAAATTCCATATCGTTTTTTACGATATTTTGAGTTTAGTCATTATTCCTTGTGACCAGAGAGTTATAACCAGTAACAAGCAAGATACCAATAAAGACTTTAAACTCTTGCATGGTAGTATTAGGGTTCGATTTGCCAAGAAAAACGGCATATTTTCTGGATTCGTCGAAAATGTGTTGAATCAAATCATCGTCGAAAAAAACTGTTTATGTGGTGGCAACGAGTATAAATTATACCAAGAGAATTCTTCATCCAGCCTTCCAACTTCGTTCCAGACTATCAGCCATCCACCGACAGAAAAACCAAAACAATGACAACCAACGAGTTTATGTACTCGTTGATCTGAGTTATTGACGCTCAGCAATGAGAGCAGATTACCAATCAAGGAGAAGTAAACATGAAAATAAATATGGCAAGTAACGAAAGAAAAGGAAAAGAAAAGAATATTGTAAGTTTATCAATGAAAACCAAATTACTATTTGCCACAAATTTTACAGCTTCTTTATTGTGTTATTTTTTGGGATCTTCTTGTGTTTGCCGAATTTATGTTGTTTCGAGCTGGACATTATTGTTGTGATTTTATTTATTCTAGCTACATTTTGGTTGCAGTTGCAAAAAATAATTTTTTAGATATTTCATTAGCCGAATAGAAAGACGGAGTTCTGATTCGGCTTATGAAATAATTATTCTTTAATGAGGAGTTGCAAATATGTTTTTTTGATGAACAGAAGAAAAACGCATTTTTAAACACAACCAAAGTTAAAATTGTTTTTCAAGTATTTTATTAATTAAACGAAACCAAAGCTGCAAGCAGTGATGGCTTCAAAGTCAATCAACAAACGAACTGCTTGCCAGAAAATGATTTAATTTTTTATTAAAATGTCAATTTTACGACAAAACCATTAAACGTAGATGCATGTCGCCGTTGAATTTTTTGCTGGAATCGGAAAGATCTTTCGTATGTTCTTACGATCTTTTCAGATATATTTTACTGTTTAGCCAGGAAATGGGGAAAAAGCGGCAAATTTTACCAAAAATCGAAATTAAAACCAGTCTAAGTCAGTAACTCTTTGGCTATCAAATATATCAAAATTTTGAGTATACATAAACCACTTACAGTGCTCGAAATTTGATAAAAAAGTTAAAAACTTGGGGTAAAGATATATAACTCCTTAATTAAATCTGGGTATATCAGCTAGTATGTATTCATATAAAATTTTAATCAAAAGTAATATTTTACGAAATAATTAAAATCGTCAATTATATCTTAAATGTTATATTTTCCGTTTTAAAATTTATTCAATTTGCTTAAAAAGTATTATAAAATACATCAGCATACAATTTGACTTCTTAAGAAAGAAAGAAACTTCTTAAAAAACTTTTAATAAATTCTAAATTTACATAAGAATAAAATTTGGCTTGTTAAACAGAACGAAACTTCTTAAATAAATTTTACAATTTTTACGTACTTTTTCTGTGTGCATTTAACTGTAGTTAAAATTAAATTTGCAGAAAAATATATTCCTAAGCAGTTGATTTTCAAGCAATTAAGAAATGCATGATAAAAGTGCTCATAAAAAATTTCGTCACAATATTTCATTTGTTCTCAGCCATGTCTTAAAATACTTTTCTACAAATAATAAACCGTTAAAAATGTTAAATTTTAAAAATTCTTCTAATAAATGTTAAAAATTCGATAGTTACATTTTAATTACGTGATAAACAAAGATTATAAAAAATTAAATGTTCCAAATGAAACTGTTTTACTCGGATTAATTACACTGTGCAACACATTTTTTTAACGGAAAAGCGGACAATACAGGATGATAGTACTGGTTTATAGTAAGAAAACCCTAAAAGGGTTTTGCAAAGTTAGCTCGCTTTTAAAAGATATAGGCATTGGAAATTTACCTCTTGCAGAGTATTTTTTAAAAATGAAGTGCTCATTAGGGCGTATTTTTTTTTAAAACTCGTATTCTAAGAGGTCTCAAAAGTTGCACTGGGAACAAATTTAAAGAAAAAAGCATGCTTCCTCTCCCGCAAGGACAAAGTTGCTTTTTGAGAAAAACAGTAAAAAATACCGGCCTAAATATGCTTTGATTTTTGTAAAAAAATTGCATATGTTTAAAGCAAAAGTAAATATAGACTTAAACTAACAATATCTCGCCAAACAAGATGCCACTCTCGATTTCTACCCTCAGTGTCCTGTGTGAATGATATGCAAGTCTACAGGTACACTCGAAATAGCACAGAACTTTTGATTGTTATCTGATTGTATAAATTTTGGTGGCATGGAAGTATTAATGTTTTCCTTAAATTTGGCCATTAAAAATTTGCATAATTTTCGCCAATGAATTTGCTTGGAAATGCATACGTAAATGCAATTTTATAACTTTAACAAATTAATTAGTATGAGATATTTTATCTCGAGCATCAGAAGCGGTACCGAAGATAACTTTCTGAATTTGGATTCTTCAAATATTTCTGAAAGTAAATTTTTAAAACACCAGGTTAGTACCAAGATTCCTTTCCGTGTTTCGATTTTTTAAAAAATTGTTCCTCCTAGCATGAAATTTACATATTATTTCGTCAAACAACTTACCTAAGCATTGACAAAAATGGTAAACTAAAATTTTGAATTTTTGAGCTTCCCATTCGATGGGTCTTAATTGATATAACAATTGTTGTTTAGATGTGTTTTAAAGAAATAATAACCATAAAGGAGATTGAACAAAATTGTAAAATTACATGATAGCAAGTATTTCTTTTATATATTATAATCAGCTCATCTTTCAAAGGCTATAACATTTAAAAGCGAGCTAACTTTGCGAAACCGTCTTAGGGTTTTGTTGGTCTAGATCAGTACTATCGACCTGTGTTGGTCTCTTTTTCGTTAGATTCCATGACCCTGAAATTGTGGCACAGTGTTATATACATTTAAACCTAAAATCTATCTGAAATAAATCTCTACAATCTACATCTATAAAGATCTACTTTTGATCCTGCAAGCATAGGCTTTTCTGATTGGGCAGGTAGGTATATTTTTGTTGGTGATTTTCACAAAGTTAAATAACGAACAAGTATCTAATAAGAATACTAATAAAATTATAAGTATATGTGTATATAATAATAAATATAGTAAGTATAATATTAATCTTTATCTATACTATTATTTATATCTATACTATTATAGAAAAATGAAACTTTTAAAAATTGATCATTTTGTGGCTTCCGCTAAACTCAAGAACCGCTGAACGGATTTATGTGAAATTTTCACTATTCGAATCATAATTGATAAAAGATGGTTCATGTATACTTAAAATTTTGATATATTTGAACATATGAAAGATCTTTCCGATTCCAACAAAAAATTCAACGGCGACATGCATCTACGTTTAATGGTTTTGTCGTAAAATTGATATTTTAATAAAAAATTAAATGATTTTCTGGCAAGTAGTTCGTTTGTTGATTGACTTTGAAGCCATCACTGCTTGCAGCTTTGGTTTCATTTAATTAATAAAATACTTGAAAAACAATTTTAACTTTGGTTGTGTTTAAAAATGCGTTTTTCTTCTGTTCATCAAAAAAACATATTTGCAACTCCTCATTAAAGAATAATTATTTCATAAGCCGAATCAGAACTCCGTCTTTCTATTCGGCTAATGAAATATCTAAAAAATTATTTTTTGCAACTGCAACCAAAATGTAGCTAGAATAAATAAAATCACAACAATAATGTCCAGCTCGAAACAACATAAATTCGGCAAACACAAGAAGATCCCAAAAAATAACACAATAAAGAAGCTGTAAAATTTGTGGCAAATAGTAATTTGGTTTTCATTGATAAACTTACAATATTCTTTTCTTTTCCTTTTCTTTCGTTACTTGCCATATTTATTTTCATGTTTACTTCTCCTTGATTGGTAATCTGCTCTCATTGCTGAGCGTCAATAACTCAGATTAACGAGTACATAAACTCGTTGGTTGTCATTGTTTTGGTTTTTCTGTCGGTGGATGGCTGATAGTCTGGAACGAAGTTGGAAGGCTGGATGAAGAATTCTCTTGGTATAATTTATACTCGTTGCATTGTCATCGATGCCTCCTCTTCTTCGATGCCATCGTCTTCACCACTCACCAACCCATTTTCGATTTTAGACAGCTCTATATGTATAGCTTTAGGTAGGTCGTCGTCGACACTTAACTTTTCCAAATAGTCGAATGTTTCTTGCAGTGTTAGTTTCCTAGACAAATATTTTAAATTTTACTTTTTGATATTTTGAAATTCGAGAACATTTCAGTATGACCTAGTATTGCCATATGGCAACGGCAATACAAAACGGCAAAACAATTGAATATAAACATTAGATATTATAAAAAATATATTTACCTTCTCATGATTTCAGATTTGCACTTTTTGACATTTTCCTTTTCACAACTCCTTTCTTTGATGATCACGTAAAAACTGAAAAATATCCAATACAACCGCTTGTCAGGAAAAGAAACGTTACTTCTGAGAACTCAAAATCGTGGCCTGCAGATTACAGCGCAGACAACTCTAATCCACTGGAAGTTCCTGACCACCTGTGATAATTTTCCTCTTACCTCCCTCCCTCCCTCCCTCGTTCAATCTGGAATAAAAAAAACTTTGGCGTACGTATCTATTTTGTAGATCTTCTACTGACCTCACGAGATATCTTCATACTTATATTCTTTTCTCTAAGTTGCAAAACTTAAAGGATGATTACTCTCCTAGGCCAGATGGATTACCTGCTATTGTTTTTTTTTTAAAACTCTCAAATACGTAAGCTCATCCCCTTTTGGCTATTTTCCAGCTCTCTATCTCTTAAGTAATTTTTCCTAAGCTCTGGATTAATTCGTATATCAGAGCTTTGGGGCCAAAAAATGATATAACAAATTATAGATCCATAGCAAAACTGTCAAGCACTCTCAAAATTTTCAGAATTTTTTTCTAGTACGCTATGTTCTTTGGAAAACTATTATGAAGTTGACGTAGTCTCTACTGACTTTAGCAAAGCATTTGACAAAATATCGTCCGCTATCATCCTTTTAAAGCTAAAAGCTTTTGGTTTTCCACTCCTACCATCTTCAAGATGACTTCATTAATTTTCCACTTGGTGCCAAAAAAACTTTCTAAAACTTAACGTCAGTAAAAGCCAAACAATCAAACTTTTGCAAAGGAGATTCCAATCTTCCCCAAGGACTTATCACATATTTGGCGAGCCAGTTCTCTCAGTAAGCTCTTTGCATTGGTCCAAGGAATTCTCTAATCCATATGTTACGAAATTCCTTTACTTTACCTATGTGAGGACAGCCAGGTTTGGTCACCCTGCTATGGCTCTCATTCGATGCGTATCGAAGCCGTTATTCATCCGATTTTCATTACGCGGCCTTCCCGGCTCCAACTGATTGGATTTACCTCCTTACGCTGATAGTTTGATGCTTATTAATTTGCAAATTCTTGAAAATCTTAGGGTCATTGCCGATGTTCTCTTTATTCATCAACTGCTATGAATATAAACTGCCATAAACTGTCCTTCACTGCTTCAACTCATATACCTTAACACCAACCCACGCAACATTAGGTCTGTGCCTCTCTTCCATCTCAACTTTCATCGCACCGACTTCGGATGTGGTGAACCTATGTCTAGGATGCTTCGTCTGACTTATAATATGATTAATGAATTCGATTTCCATCTCAGCTCCAACCCCACTACCTCAACCTCTCGACACATTCTCTCGACAAAATTAGGTTAATGTATATTTTACCTTAAAAATTAGTAAAAATAAAATATACTTTCTTGCTAGATATAAGTCATAGCTCATAAGTATTGTACATTCCAGCTTGTATTTAGCTTACACAAATAAATAAATAAATCTTTATTTATTGTATTAATCTCGTTGAGGATTAAACAACGACTTAAACGAAAGCAACTGATATGTATGTTAACCTTCTAGCAAGGGTGCTAGAAGGTTAACATATTCTACAAATTTTACTATTGGTATGTAAACCCAACTATGTTTAAGACATATGATGCGCTCTGAGCACGTCATATATTCGGTTGTTTTTCTACGAGGATAAGCATATTGAATGATTTATAGATCGTAAAACTTGATCATTGAGAGATGACTTCTATTTTGCATATTGAACCTAGAGATACTTTTGTTCACAAGTGTTATCATTCATAACAACTCTACTCCAATTATCTACTTTAAGAAGTTATGCTGGATGACAGCTTAACAAAGTTCTTAACAACCTTTAAATAGTTGTTGACGTTACGTGGTTTCTAAAATTCTGGGATTAATGACATCTCTAATTTCGTTTTATCGACATAAGGTCAATCTGCTAACTTGCCGACGAACTTTAGCCATTCACATATTACACTTGATATTGAAAATTTTTTAATTTAAGGATTTAAAAATTTTAAACAATAAATTTAATACCGTTTGGTCATTTTCTTAGAATTTGTATTCAAAATAGTAACAGTTTTAATACTTTAATGAACCTTTCATTATTGATGAAATAAGCTGGATCATATTAGGCATGGTTATTCTGCAATCCGATTGCTGAGTTAAACATTTATCGATTAGAATTAAAAACAAAACTTTTTGAGGGCTTCATAAACTAGGGTCTATATATATTATGTATATATTTGTAAATTTTAAAATTGTTATATGAAATGAACGTATAAAGGTTTGGAATGCTCGATTTTGTTTATCAAATACAATATTCTAATTTTTGGTAATAATTTATAATGTTGCTTACATTATTGCAATACTTTGTTGTATTGATACAGCTTATTTTAAAAACTCTTATATGTATATCAACTAATATAAGGAGGCAAGCTTCATATTAAATATTTTATAAAATAAATGTGTTGAGTATAAATATTGCTTAAGAGTTAAAATTATAACCGAAAACTATAGTATGAAAAGCTAAAGTAGAGATGATTATTGCAGTTTTGTTCTGGGACAGTGTCAGAGCTGCGAATTAAATAAAATATCAGCAGTTAAATAAAAACAACGTTTATGTTATGAAATTTAAGAACCAATTGTATAGTTAAGGTGAGACAACTAACTTTGTCTTTCAGCTTTTTTGTTAGCATAGAAGCACAATGTTTCCACTTTCGTTGCCAGCTAGAAAAGTACGATTCAATGGCAGCACCGCCAATGAAGTCAGAACGCCGCGAAATGTTTCCGAACGCAGTTTTGTCACAGAGTAGGCGGCATGTGAACTGCTCAAGTCTGAATATATGCCTATGCGATTGCCAGTAGTTGCAAACACCAACTCTGAGCCGAAAGTCTGCAGGAAATGTGCTGGTTCTGGTGGTGGTCTATTAAGAAAAGCATTCAACATCAAAATGTAGTTGTTTTAATAAAGATCACTTACTTTAATTGATAGTGAAGAATGCCATCGTTGGCATGCCATACGGCCAGGCTATGATCGAGCGCCGAGCTTATCAATTGATGATCATTGGCTGCAGTCAACTGTAGCAGATCCCATTCCATAGGACGCCAAGAGTTCATAAGCACACCTGTGCGTGTGTCCAGCATTACAATGCTGCCGGAAGTAAGACCAACACCCAACCAGTTACCCGAGGGGGCAACTGTCAAGCAGCGCACAGTTGCATTAGACAAACTAGCAGCGCTTACACGCCACTCATTTACATACTGCATGCAACGAGTGTCAATAATGCGTACCGATGATTCGGCGGTGCCTGCTACAATAAGCGGACTGGGAGCAGGTAAGCATTTGACCACCGTCACTGGATTGTGTTTGGGTGAATCTAAAATGCCAAGAGGACGTCCAATAAAAGGATCCCAGATGTGTACACCCGAGTCACAGGAGACTACAAGACGCATGGCTTCTAAAAAGGCCAGTGAATGTATGGGTTTTTTGTGCGCACTGTAGGTAAATTGACAGGATGAAATCTTCTTGCCATCGCCTTCACTACGCAGCGACCAAAGTTTGACAGTTTTATCCTGAAGTGAAATAGTCAGAGGATATATGGTATTATAAGCAGTAATAAAGAGTGCTCACCTTTGAAGCTGACATAAAACTATTTTCATTATCCAGCGCTACAATGGCGCGCACGGAATTGGTATGGCCAGCAAATGACTGCAGCTTGATTTGCTTAAGATTCAGCGAGAAATCCTTGTCGGGACGACTTATTTCGTGACGCCAATACGCCAGCCAGTTACCCTTCAGATGACGCGTTGCTGGTACTTGCTCAAATTTATATGCAACCATATCTAAGACTTCCATTGAACCAATGACAGACTGTTTTTTGGCTTGTTTCGAAGCATTTAGGCTGGTGACTTCGATGCGGTTACCAACGATGTTTGTGCCAAAGCTGTTGGCTGCTATTGGTTCCAAGTTCTGTGCATCACTTTTGCCATCTGCTGTGCCGTCAGCAGCTGTGCCATCAGTTGCATCACTACAACGCCTACTATTGCTAGAGTCAATGCTCTGATAATTCGGTTGTTCGAACTCATGACACAGCGTCAAAATAAATTCCAAATTGTAGAGTGTACGCTGCATAATGGACTCACCCAAAAAGCGTAGGAATGCCAAATATGCCGTGTGTGCCAAAGCTGGACCGAAAACATCACGTAGCTCTTCCTTTTCTCTGGCATGTTCGTTAATATTTGCCACATTTGTCTCGATATCACCAAAGAGGAAGTTTGGTGGTGAAACTCCGGTCTTGACAGTTGTGGCATTGCTGTCATTTTCTCCATGTATATAGCGAAAATTCTCTGCTATACCGTAGGCTTTGTCGAAAATTAGAAAAAATTGACTCAAAGCAGGTATACAAATGTGCTCCTTCGACATGTCGGGACCGATACGCACGCATAGAGCATATACAGCATCGAGCAGTTTACGCGCGAGTACAGAACGTCCCAAATAACCGCTGGGCATGAGGAGACGAGTTGAGCCGAGCAGACGTAAGATTGGTAAAATAATAGCATCCAGTATCAAGTCCTATAAGTTGAAAAACAATGATTTTACACTTGGATCTAAAAGATAAACTGTTTGCTCTCGATAACATTGCACATGGCACAAGGTAAAGCCAAAAAGTTCTTACAAAAAATGGTGTTAAATAAAGCTTGCACACGATTTTAAAAGTGTCTTAACGAAAAAAAAGCCGGAATAGGTTTTCTTTGGTTATACCTTAAATATATTGAAAAACATGATGAATTCTCTACCTTTTCTAATTGCCTTTTGGAAAAAATACCTTAATTCATGTTACAGGTTAGGTTAGGTTAATCCAGATGTCTCCTGACGGAGGCTGACATAGACCAATGCTGGTCCTTAGTGGTACCGGTTACGAAAAAATTAACTTTTGGTGTTATTTAAAGTCTGTAGAGATTTGAGTTGAGTTCGCATATCTTTGCAGGGATTCGAGACATATTTTGGCTACTCCTTTTAGTACAAGTCAATCACTGCCAATAAGCGCATACTACTGCGCAATGGTGCCATAGTCGATGCAGACTCAAACCTCGAAAGCGCTAGCTCGATCAATTCAGTTGATGAAGACAGGCTTCTCCTCTCCTTAGACAGGCCCAAGACCAAGTCAAAGGGAAGAATATATAAGGACACCATTTATGAAAACCTTATTCTCTGAACCAGGCTGTGATAGTGCAAGTGTAAATAAATTTCTTTAGATATTTATTTGTGTTTGACATTCCTTTTTCTCCGAAAGTAAAACTTTTCTTTTTCTTTTAAGATTGTGTGACCTAACTATGTAATGTAATTGTAGAATAACAAGAAAAAATCTAGTCATTACTTGCTGCTATAAGAAAAGTTACCTTAAATCGTTCCATTATGGTGACATCAGTGAGACAAGGTACTAGATATTTGAGTAGCTGCAACGAACTTACAATAGCGCCCTCCAAACTAACAGTTATGCGTTTCTGACACAAAGCAATAAGCTCACTAATATGTGGAAAATACTGAAACAGTATGATTTCTTCACCAAAGAGAGCTACATTAAATGAAAAAAAAAACAAATAAGACTTGGAAGTGTAGAAAATATAAAAAAAGAGAAAGAACCTGCTATTGACATAAGACACTCCACAACTCTGGCTGCACTACGATCGCCTACAACTTTTGCATCAGATATGGAGAAATAATTTAAATTCGCCCCATCCTCTTGATCATAGGTCTGCGGCAAGAGATTCTCTTGCCCGACATAGCAAAGTGAGAGCATTTTGAGCAAATTGCGCGCTATGTAACGCGAAGTCAAGGCCGGACCTAAACGATGCGAAAGCCATATCAAGCTTTCGGCGCTCATTTCGGAAATGCGATTATTTTGCATAGCCTTGGCCTCGGACATTTTCGAAATAACAGACGCTTGCAGCGAATCGTTTGCGGCGTCCTGTGATGTGGATTGGTGTGAGGTTGAGTAAATTGCTGAATCTACTTCATCCTTGAGTTTTTTTTGTTGTTCCTGCTGCTCTTCGACAGCTTGTGTGATTATTTCAAAAGAATCAATGCTTTTTCTGCTGCCTATATCACAGTCGATGGCATTCAATTGATACGTGCGTCGGAATGTGCTTGTCGGTATTGCTATGGTTGGAGATTTTGGACCAAGTAGTGTTGTGGTTGTAGTTGGTGGTGCTGTGTTACTCGGCGAGTCGTTACCGGCTTGACTGTTGAGAGATATTTTGTCTGCCTCATCGAAGGAGGTATTTGAGATTTTTTGTCCATATATAATTTCAGAGATTGCTAGCTTTTCGGGCGTGATTTCGAGTGTTGTATTCTCGCCATCTTCTTTGGCTTCCTCCGCCGGTGCAGGACGCATTTCGAAGGAGTCAATAGATTTATTTTCTGCTGTACCTGAGTTTGAGATGCGATCCGAACCAGCGTCCTCATCGAAGCTGAAAACATCTTCGATCTCCTGTTTTGGATCTGTGGCTGAAAACGAAATAAATGCAGATGTAATTATTTCATTATATCTAATTACGTTTAAGACTTACCCGGTGCATCGTAGGAAAGCGTTGCATCGTCCAACTCGGTCTCCATGACATCGGGCGACATTAAAGTAATAGAGTTCTCTCCCTCATCATTTATGAAATTTAAATTCTTGCTTGTCCGTCTACTGTTCTCACCGTTGGCGTCGGTGCTATGATAATGCAGCCCATTACTATCTTCCGGCTCTTTGTAGCCACCTACAGCTTCAATAAGCGGCGCAATAAAATGCTGCAGGAAGCAACGCAGCCCAAATCGTACTATAACTCGCAGTAAAAAACTATGATGATACAATTTAACAGATTTGCGCGATTTAAATGAGCTGCTGGAGGAGAAGCACTGTTGTTGGCCACCACTAATAATGCTAGAAGAGCGCATTTGAGTGCGCACTGATAAAAGGCCACCACCACACTCCACATCGTAGAGCTTCATTATCGGCAGCAGCAGGTACTTTTGTGTTTTGACGTGACCCAGAGCTTGTGCTACCGGATCAAATAGATTCCAAGCCGTCAGTATGGAGGTTTGGTCAGTGGTTAGTAAATCAATAACATGAGGCAAGAGCAGCTCTACTGCTGAGAACTGCTCATAGGCCACCGGCTCTAGGAGATGTTCGATATGAGCACAACACGACATGACTTTGCATTCGGCTAGCTTGCGCTCGAACAGCACACGCTTGCGATCAATTTCACTATATTTTGAGCATTCTTTGCCGTTACAGCTAAAGTGTGTGTGAAGGTCTAGCAGCGTGCTATCAAAGTCGAAAGATTGCAGCGAACGTATCAGCGCATATATAGGATAGTAGCTGTTTGGGAATGGTATGAGTGTGTTGGAAAATATTGGCTCCAGTATTTGAGCTGAAGATGGTGCGGGTAAACCTTGGTCTGATACCAAATTTTGGACATCTAGTTGTAGCAAAATGCGCACCATGGCACGCAAACATTTGGGTATCTCTTGTTTAAACAGTTCGGCAGCAGTGCGACAGGCTTGAAGACGCTCTTCGAAGCTGGCATTGCAGCCATTCATGAGGAGTGGACGCAAACGTTGCATCACAAAAAGTTCGACAATGAGACAGCCCATCACTTGAAGCTCACGCAAGCGTTTCTCTGTGAGCAGCTGCTTAAGGGAACGGCGTTTGAGATAATTAGCGCACGGCACTAGCAGGTTTTTTACTTTTGTCTGTTGAGCACTGGGCGCAGGCAATAGGTTGGCATCAATGAAGAGCTGATTGGTAAAGGAATGATCTTCGGAGTTTTCTTCGAATAGCAAATCGTTGGTTGCCATCTTCTCCTGCGCATTGTGTGCAGACTTTTGCTTAGGAAAGGTGCGCGAGAAAAAGGATTGCATTGTCTCCAAGCTTTGCAGCAGCGAACTTGGATTGTAATCCTTGGGCAGCTCGATGAAATTAGTGGATTGATAGAAGTTGGCTGAAGTGGTCAAAGCAGTTAATTCGTTAGGTGTAGCATGCGAGCGTATGGCGGACTTGGGTGAAGATCCTGCAGCGCTGGATTTAGAAGAAGATTCTATGGAGACGGAAGTGTCTACGGCTATTCCCACCTGTAAATTCTCAGTGCTCTTAGCTAGGATTTGGAGATCACGTTCGGTGTTATGATTGTGCTTGGCATTTGGAGATTTTAGCCTGGATGCAGTGTTGTAAAGATGTTGCAGGCGTGGCGCTGTTTTGCTAAACCAAGCGGAGTGAAAACGTTTGGGCGGATGAGGTTGGCTAAAGAGCTGTACAACACCACGCTGGCAGAGATTCTTGTGTTGATCAACGACACTGAGGCAGACATTTTTTGATTTGATTGCTGCTTTTCCGGTTAATTTATAGCTGCAAGAAAAATTTTCAATATTACTGTGTGTCACTTTGTAACCGCAACTGGCTTATGCTTGGTTTTCACTATGTCATTTTCAGTGGTCAGTTGTTGTCCATCAAATTGAAAATAACATGTTGTAATTTTTTTCTAACTTTCTAACTAACTGCGTCATAAGATTGCCAGTCTTGGAAAATTAAAAACAAATAAATTATTAAACGGAGCTATGCAGAAAATGTTCTAGAGTTTTATTAAGGTGATATTTCAGGTGATAAACTTTTGTGTCGTCATAAAAATGACATAGTGAAAACCAAGAATTAGGATAAGCGTTCGAAATTTTTTTCTTTTTGTATTGCAAAAGTTCATATCTGGCCTATAGCCAATATTTTTCATGGGAAGGATTTTGATTACAAAAATTTCATCCATCCCATGTAAGCCCATATGATGTTTAAAGCTCTTTTACAAAAATCTCTCTTGTTCTTAATTTTAAGAAGTTTCACTTTTGTACTGTATACGCGCTATACTGTAATTATTTTCTTCTTTAGTTTTTAAATCAATCGAATTCGAAACGAGCACAAGATCTCGGATTCGCCATCGCAAATTTGAAATGAATTCGAAACAACTGCGCCATTGTGAATACGAGAATTTTTCACAAAGTTTAATTGTATGACAAACTTAAAACCTTTTTTTTATATAAATTTTATATGGATAATAAAAATTTGTATATTAAAAAGTCGGCTGAGTTATGCATTTGAAACGAACACAAGTCGAAACTAATTCGAAATGATTCCGCCATGGTGAATCCGAGAATTTTTTGCTAAGACCTTTTCACATAGATACCTTAAAAAAATAAAGCAGAAAAATGTTTGCTATAAAACATAAAAAGAAAACACTAAAAAAAAAGGAATTGGACGAAAATAAATCGAATTATTTTCAGAAAAATAATTTTTTTTTGTGGTGGCTGCTAGCAACGGGAAGTGCTGTCATATTAAATTGGGAATTGATTTTTTATAAGGATTCATGTCTAATTCCACAATATTAGGCTATTACAGCTCCAAAACTCCAATATGGAGGTTACAAAACAGCGAATTTCTTGAAGAAGTCCCTCCAAAAAATGCTCTTGTAGAGTATCCACAAAAATATACGACTATAAATTCTGTAGAATTCTATGTAGAATTCGATAAATATATTGATGCAGACAATGCAACCACGGAAAAGTCAATTTGTTACTTTAAATAATTAATCTGTTGCTGATACTGTGGTAGCTATATATAAATAGGCGTAGGAAAAACAGTTCGGTACCATTTTCTCCCGTGTTTCTCAACCGGTTTGGATAATTTTTCTTTCAAATGAATAAGAGTAAGGAGAAGGAGTGTACCGAATACGTTTTGTGACCTTTGACCTGAAGTATGAGCGTTCAAAAAATAATTTCTTAAATAAAAGCTAAGCTATAAGAGTTGGAAGAACACGATGTAAGAGGAAATTTTAGACATTGCTGAAATGTACAAAAAATATGCCAAACATTTCTTGCTATCTCTTACGGATACCCTACAATAAGCATTTTTTTATGTAATATGTGCGATAATAAATTGGGATTGTGAAATTTCTTTTGAAAAAATTTTGAAAAACTCCCGTTATTTTGACATCAAAATTATGACAATATATCGAAAACTGTAGCTTTTCTCAGTACAACGTATTTTTGTATGAAAAGTCGTTGGTTACACTGAGCGGCAAACTGAAAATATAAATAGATTCTTTTTTTAACCCTTTTCTACGCTCATCTGAGAACGAAAGCGATTTCATATCACAGTGTAGGTCGAAAGTCACATTTAAAAAGGGTCAAATTTTGACCACTGGCGAATTCTAGTAGTCAAAAATAGCTGTCGTAGCTAAAGATGTATGTGCGTTTTGACATGTAGACGGATCTTTATACGACTAGTATTTCGATAGTAATTGGATTAAATTTCAATTCGTGTTTTATCAAATGCTATCATAGCAAAATATAATTGAAACGTAATTTCATTCAATTCGATTGCTCGTTCGTTAATGGATGCTGTAATTCAACTCACCCGAAATTCAGGTCAATCCAGTGCTGCAGACGCTCGCTAACATGTTGTGACTCCAAAGCTTCACGATGCTTGTTAACAAAATCCTCGGGGCATGAAGCCCACACAGGCAACTCCAAGTCAGGCAAATCTTCGTGTATACTCTTAAAAACCATGGGATCAGAGTAAAATTCAGGTATGCACTCATCTGGGGTCCACTCTTGTAGACGTTGCATGGAGACTGGATACTCGGCCGGCACCCAAATAGGACGCACATGCGCACACAATATATGTTGGGCAGTGCGTCGTGCCATATAGACAAAATATGTTATTTCCGAGAGAAAATCGGAGACATGATGCGGTACCTCCTGATCAGCAGCCACTGCATTTTGTGCATGCTGATTAACGGCATGCGAAAACATGAGATCCAAGTGAATGTCACCCTTGTTGAGGCGATATTTGCTCTTGCTCAAGTCACGCCAATTGCCACCATTACGCGCAGTAAAGTCTGTGACCCATGGCATAATGTGATGATAGGCTGGATTGCCTAAGCTGCGTCCGGCAGCGTTATTCAGAATGGTCAGGTAATCATAGTTTGAGAGCTGACCATGGCACCACATTTCGCAATACTCGCGCAAAGTGAAGCGATCCAAATCGTAGGCAAACTTTAAATCATATCTTGTACCGTTAGAATAATCATCACAATCAGCAATTTCACAGTCAACAGCGGCATCGGCAGTAGCCAGATCAATGTCTGCCGCAGTGGCTGCCTCGCTGGGCGTTGTTGCGAAATTGTTGCAATCTTCAAAACTTTGACGCAGCATATTCGCCTCAAGGTCTGGCACTATCTGGAGCCAAAGATTATCATGCATGAGTATATCATGCAAACGTATGTCACCCAAAAAAAGACCCATGGATTGTAAGGCTCTTGAAAGTTGAAATAGTTGATAGACAAGAAAGAGTGGCTTATTATAGGATTTGCTTAGCAGTGCAGGGCTGTAGGTGATGCAATCGCTTAAATTCGTTATAATTGCAGGTGGATAAAAGAACACGCTGATATGAGCAGATGTCTCAATGGCCACAAGGGCGGGCAGCACATTTGCATGACAGTCGCTGGTGGAGGCAGCTACTAGAATCATTAAAAAATTGGTTAAATTACATATATATATATATAGCATTCCACTGCAATGCATTACCCACATCCACGCTTCCTTCTCTAAGGCGATCCAGTTTGCAGTGTATTACGGCGCAATTGAAAATGCGTTGTATTAATTCCTTAAATACTGCGTCATAAGGCAGCATACTGCACTGCAAAGGTGGTGAGCCAAGCTGCGACTTGCATGCATTCGTCGATGACGCACTTGTCCCCGATCTGCATTGTTTTACATGGGCTGCGTGATATTTTCGATAAGCCGCCTCCCAGAGATTACGAAAATTCACATTTGCCACATACGAGACGGCTTGTGAATATGTCAGTGGCAAGCTGCCCATGTCCGGCAATGCAGTTCCAAGCTCATCTGTTGTAGTTGCGCCATATAAGCGACACGATTGTCGTGGCAGTGGAAATACTCTCTGCTGCGATTGTTTGCGATAATTTTGCACCAAAATACGTGTCCAAGGATGTTCTAGTGCTCCAGTTGGATGAGCACGTCTGTCCAGCTGTGCATGCGTCGGGAAGTCGCATATCTTTCGCTTCTGCTCCAAGATCTGCAACCATTGCTTGTCACATATTAGCTGAAAACGATCAGGTACCGAAGTTTCGCTGATGTGTTGCAAGCTTATACCGATCTCTTGGCATATAGACTCCATTACGTTTTAGCCAGCTTATAAGATTATAAATTTCACAATACGTTGTAGATAAGCATTTTACTGCAACTTCATCTTGTTTTCATCGCAAAAACTTATATTCTTTGTGCATATCCATCGTTTAAATTTTTGTATATTATTAGAGAGTTTATAAAAATGTTTATAAAATTACTTTTCACGCAATAAAATCTTATTGTTTTAAAAAGAAAAATTTTATTGCAAAAATTGCAATTAATGAAACTTTTAGGCAAATTCAATCAGCTGTTTAGATAATTGACAGCTGACTGATTATTAAGGTGGAAACAAACTGCAAGCACAAATGTAGTGAAGGTTTTAACACACATGCCAAATGTTCGTTGCTGATGACCTGGTAGATTTATCGATAACATAACCAACAAACATAAAATTATTATACCTTAAGGGAGGAATAAGGGTTTCAGCGTAAAAATAACACTGTTTTTGCTAATTTTTTTTTATAAATATGGATAGAGTAAATTTATTGAAACCTTTTGTGCATTATAATTAGGATTTTCATAAGCTGTTGTATTGTTGTATGTCGTATAGCTTTTAAAAAAAAAATACAACAACTGCCCGACTCGAACTGTTGGTCCATATTTGGGTAGCAGCGACGTCGTAGCGTTTTTTTTTTGTGTCAAAATTTACATGATGTTACGTATTGTTTACGTTATTTAGAGCTAAATGTAGATGGGAAAGAAGATTTTCGGTAAAATAACAGCCAAAACTTCTTAGGAATTTAAGCGCAAGCTAAATTCAGAAAATATTATAACAATTTCATATATCAATAAAAAATGTTTTAAAAAGTTTTGTGGAAAAAATATTGTACACAAATTTTGAGTATTAGTTTTTAATGTAAGCAATCAATAAAACATAGTTAAGAAACTTAACAATACAATATAAAAGCATTTTCATATTCATTCTTAGCAATATATAATAATAATTTGCGTCCACCATTTTAAATAGAAAGAGCCTACACTTGGGTCGCCTTTAGCTAATCTTTACAAAATGGTTACATCTTAAATTATTATTTCAAAATTGAGTAATATATTTTTTAAAGGTAAAACTTTATAAATCGTTACAACATTCTGTGACCTAGTGATAAAGTAGTATTAAAAATGACAGTTATATTGAAGGCATGGTTACAATATAGGAATTCTGCCAAAATAGTAAAATGTGCCATTTTATTTTTGAAACGGAAATAAAACTAAATAGGAATTTTTACACGCTTTTCTCACAAAATATTTTCCAAATCAGTATCGTTGCAACGTCGTCATGTAAAAAATGTGTACTAAGTGACCTGTGATCGCAAAATTCTACTTGGGTGTAAACAAAAACCTTAGGGTTTATTTTGTTGTATGTCGTTTTTATACAGCTTACTGAAGAAACAGACATATGACTGGAGAAAATAATTTTTTTAAATGCCTAAACACAACGAAAAGAATGAACTAATGAGAGCTTTGTGTGAAAAGTATAGACTTGATCTTGTTATGAATCAAAAAGCCACGTCAAAACTTTAAATTTCTTCTTCAAACATATTTGCCTCGTAAAATAAAAAGAAAAGCTGTAATGGTAGTGATGTTATTTATGAAATATGCACGGTAATAACAAATTCGTAACAAGAAAGAACAGCACTAGTGAAATACGACAAACAGTACACATAGCAAACACGATTGCACTGTCCTAAATTAGTTTTATGTGGAAGCCAACAACAAAAAATATACAACTGTTGTGAAAAAATATGACAATACAAAAATACGACAGCTTGTGAAAACCCTAAATGTATCAGTTTAGTAACAGTCTGTAATTATTTTATGCAAAAATATCGACAAACAACAAGTGATATAGATTTTCCAAGAAGAAGACGATTTGCGGTGTTCAGTGTATCTTAACTAAAAATGATTGGATTATATTGGTTTTTCTTGCCATACAGATAATTAGTAACAATTGGGCCTATTTTGCATAATCTGCTATGAAAAAATTCTGTTATTCTGTTATGATTTCCCTTAAAAATTTTTGAGCTGTCAAAAAATCTGTAACGAGACCAAAATTCGTATTCTGCACAACAATCTTTAATGAAATCTGTTATAAATCACATATTTCGAACTGTTTAAAAATCTTTTATTTGGTATTCTGTATGACAAAATCTGTTATAAAATCTGTTATGAACGACAACAGAATAACAGATAGATTAGTATGTCTTTTATCGTAACAAATTTTTAGAAAGTTAACCTTTGGTCTGAAAAAATATGTTTATTTACGAATTTCATTAAGAATGGCTCATGAAAGGAGGCAAATGTAAGATTTCCTATAAAAAATTTCTATTCATATAATGCAATTAATTTTATAAATCATCTATTTACTTTTTTCGACTTGCATTTTAACTTCTTGATGTTAATGTGCAATAATTTAATTTTATTGACAGGTGTCAGCTGTTTTTATTTATTTATTCATTAAAGTCTTTGGATACAATATCCATACAAACTGCTGAAAACTAATAAAAAATAAAAACAAAATATATATACTTACTTAATTAATATAGACTTAACAAAATAAGATAAAAAAGAAACATCTTGAGATGCGAAAGCAGTAATTTAGCAAATTTCTTAAAAGTTATTTTCGAAATGTAAAACTCTAGATCATTCTCTAAAGATAGTTCATTATACAATGTTAACGCGCGAGTAATTTTTAAGAGCACACACAGTTCTATGTATTTGGGAATGAAATAAAGAGTAATGCCGCAACGACCATGCAGGAATATTAAAATCAACAAAATTTAATAGCTCGGGAGAATCTATTTGACCAGATTATAGATCATGAATAAACACAAAAGATTGGATTTTCTTCTTGCTTCGAGGGATTTTAAGCCCAGTAGCATGATTTGTGAATGATACGAAGGCAAAGATTCATCAAAATTCAAAGCACGGAGCGCAAGACGGGAAAATGATTTTTGGATTTTTTTCCAAACGGGAGCAATGATTCACCTAGAAAGGACTCCATATAAAGGAAGCATACTCCAATCTTGACCTCACAAAAGCATTATAGAGGCAAATCAGAGTATAATCATCAAAAAATTCTGAGCTATTACGGTGCACAAAGCAAACAAGGAATATGATTTTGGAATGAGATAATTTAAAAGGTCAACAAAAGTGAACTTAGAATAAATTATAACTTCTAGATCCTTAATAGAATTAACCCTTTGCAAGGGAGAACCCAAAAGTGAGTAAGAAAAAGTGAGAAAGTTATTGAGCTAAGAGAGTGTCACAGAAAAACATATGTTAAAATTTAATGGTAGAAGATTAAAAAAACTCCAAGAAAGCAGATTATTGAGATCACTCTGTAAGAGGGTAGCATCATTTAAGTCAGATACTTTACTAAATAGCTATAAAGGCTTGATTACCTAAGCGTAACGTCAGGTGGCGCAGCGGGATGTAGCATAGTGCGACGTTGCATTGAGGATAAGCAATTACCGAAATCGTAGTCGAACGTAGTGCAGGGCACTCATTTTATTTTAGTAGGCTTAATTACTTCTCCTCTTCAATAAAAGACTGAATCCTTTCTTATAAAGTATTAAAATTTACAATTTTGTGAAGTTAAACAAAATTTTTCGCTTGTCCCACAACTTTCGAACTGTCAAAAATCGTAACGTTGCGTAGAAATCTATTTTCTACAGACTTCTACGCTGCGTCACGCCACGTTACAATTTCGGTAACGACTTGTACACATTTATCATTAAACAGATTTTAGCTTGACAGTTGGCAACTTCGCGCTACGTTACCTTACGCTTGGGTAATCAAACCTTAAGTCATCAGCATAAAGTAAACATCTTCATAACAGAAGTTAACGGAATTGTAATAGATTTTTGTTTTCAAATATTGATATCAGGGGCCGAATTACAGCATCCGTGATCGAGCAAAATTGTACAAAATTGATAGGCACTTGTCTCGTCGTGCCCTTCGTAATTTTACTCGGTCATGGATGCTATAATTCGGCCCCAGGGTGCCATAAACGATCGAAAGGCAGGGGCCGAATTACAGCATACGTGATCGAGCAAAATTTTACAAGATTGATAGGCACTTGTCTCGTCGTGCCCTTCGTAATTTTGCTCGATCATGGATGCTGTAATTCGGCCCCAGATCTTTTATGGTCGGCATCTTTTATTATTATAACAGAAAATTCATAACATACTAACAGATGTGGCAGAATAGGCGCAAATGTTTGTAGTATATTTCATCAGCAAAATTTGCTGAATGAAAGTTTATAATAGCATTCTTAAAAATAAAGAATACAATAAAAAAATATTTTTTTATTTGCAAAAATTTTCCTGCGCAGGTAGTTCCACACATGTGAAAACTACAGAGAAGAAAAACAATTAATAATATATCTCTACATGATATATAGATAAGTCTCAATTTATCAAAAAAACTCAATATTTATATGTAAATGCATGAAAATATACGTGAGGTCTGGCCAGACTCATGAGGTACAAATATGACTCGCCAAACATGTGCCAAACGGCAGGTTAATATTTACAGTTTTTATATAGCCATTTAATTTTCAGACAAAAGATTTTCAGATTTGAGAGAAATCAATTGAAAAATATAGGAAATATTTGCTTGCAAAATAAAAACTCAAAACTACATATTGTAAAAGTAAATTTACGCAGTCTCGTGAATCATACGCGTCACGTGTGATTGCCCTGTTAGCTACAATAAGTTTGGCATCCCTGCATGAATAGCTCGACATTCACTTTTGACAGACAGATGGCGTTTGAACTTGACAGCTGCCAAAAGTGAAGGAGAGCCATTTTGATTTGTTCGTTTCCGTTTTGCTCTCTCTATCTCGCCGTCTGACAAAGGAGAAAGTCGCATAAAAACCAATCTTCATAAATAAAATTAAACATACAAATAAAAAAGTATTTAGAGTTAAAAATATAGTTTTTTCTCATTCTGGGGTGGTAAATTCTTATAAAAATTCGTTGATTTATTTAGTTATTTCTTGCCAAAGCTTAACAGGTCTTATAGCAATTTATAATTACAAAATAAGATATGATTACAATTTAAAAACATAAAATAAGATGTTAATTAAAATTCAGTATTATTAACAGATTTAAAAGTTTTTATAAATTAGACAATAATAATAAGATTAGATGCGTTCCATTCGCTTCAAAATTCAGACTATTTTTGTTACATGCAAAGCAGAAACAAAAATAATAATCCTATAGCAAATAGGATTATTTTTGCTATCCATATAAAATTGTGATATAGCCTTTAGAAAATTGGCATTTCATTTTTTGAATTATTTTTTTGCTTAATACAATGACTATTAGGCAGCCTTGACAGGTATCTATTTTCTCACGAGCTGCGACCATCGAATGTTAAACAAAAGAAAACAAAATAAACGTGCGCCTCACACATTGGCCACATTCAGCGGAGCCAGCAATTGCACTTAAATTGTTTCTATAATTCCATAATAATAGTAATTAAATAAAATAATTTACAATTTTTCTGACGTTTCGAGTAAAACAAATTTAGAGAAAAACATCGTTCACTAAGGTATCGCTACTATTGTGAACGTATCACAACAAAGGTATCAAAACAATTGTGAATGACGCACGACACCTAATAGCTATTGTATCATGATTGTTTGTTTTAATTGAATTTTGACTGCAACGGTAGTGTCCTCTACGAGTCGTTTTTCTTGCCGTTTCTTTGAGAAAATTTGTTATTGCGATTACATTCGGTTTGTTTGCTTACTTTTCTGGTAAAAAATGAAGAACGTCAAAAGTAATAAAATTGAGAAAGAATTAACTTGAACTTGAGCTTTAAAAAACTCTATTACACATTTCTCTCAATAAACGAACGCTTTTCAGGCACTTTATAGTAAAAAGTTTTGAAATATTTCGTTTAAATTCGACTACGCAAACAGACCTAATAAGGTGAAAGGAGTGCAGCTATTAACATTATAAAAAAACTATGTCAAAATAATAATTGTGGATATCATAGGAGCGTTGTGCTTTCAAGACAAACAAGGTCAAGTTAGTAATATTTCAAATAGCACGTTATCAAGACAAACCAGGGCTCTCATCACGTATGACGAGAATCGTTTGATGATATCGTCTCAACGATACTTTTAACATCACGTAACCTTTAATTTTATGTATCATCTAAACGATATCGTTTTGCTAGCTTCATGTATGGCAAGAAACTCTCAAATGATATCGTCGAAACGATTGCTTGGCGCGCTAGTAGTTGAATATGTGATAGTATCGTTCAAACGATAGTCGTCTTAAAAGTTATGTGATTAGAGCCCAGGTTGCAACAGTTTATGTATCCCGAAATCGGTGGAGTTGCGAGAAACAAGATCTCATACTCAATAAAACACCACTTCAATAAGTACATATATAATATATATATCGTTCTGTCTTCCTGAAGCCGGTAGGATCCTGGCTTGACAGTTCCCTGTCAACTCGACAAACCAGCAAAATTTTGAAAAAGTCTAAATTACGATTACTGCAATCGTAATCTAAGTTCATTCGATGGAGGATTACGTTAAATTTAATCTTGTTTTCTTTGATGAGGATTACAGCAATCGATAAAAAGGATTAATTTAACTATTAGTGAAAATTGCTGTTATTTACAATAAAGTGTATCGCAATGAGCTGAATTTTACCATCAATAGCAACATGTCTGCCATAATTAAATATCTTCAACAAAATGCATATTTTTACAATGTAGCAAAGACCAGAAAAAATTAGAGTGCCTGGTGGTAATCGGTTACTGCAATCCTTATAAAAGAAAACACGAGATTACAATTAACGTAATCCTTCATCAAATGAATTAAGATTATGATTGAGTAATCGCAATTTAAACTTTTTCGAAATTTCGATTGCTGTAATCGTATTCGAAGATCGTTCGATGAACGATTACTTTAATTGTAATACATTTTTTTTTTAAGATTACTGCAACCTTAATCGTGTGGTAATCGTAATAATCGCCTAGCTCTGACTATGTGAAAGTTATGATGTAACAATTGAAATTTTTTTATATTTATACTAAAAATCTTCCGCAGACCTTTATTTCCTTTAACTAACGAATTTCCATACAAAATGCGTTGTACTACTAAGAAAACCTATAGTTTTAAAGAGTGTTTTTGATGTTAAAATATTTTAAAAGTTCCGTCAAATATTTTACCAAGTTTATGTATATTCACATATGTTACATAAAAAAATGCTAACTGTGGGGTATCTCAAAGAAATGGCGAAATTCTTCTCAGTTTTGTTTGTTGATCTAATCATTGCCTTTAATATATTCCTACATAATTTTCTTGTATCTTTCCGTAAAAGAAGATGTTTGCGATTTTGTAAAATTTTTGCACTACAGAGCCCTCTTGTGTTTTTTCTATTAAATTATAGCTATGAATAATCAGGTAAAAAAAAAAATATTGTGCAAATATGACTTCAAACGTTTAGAATTTATGCGAAGATAAAAGGCATTCGGTATTTGTTTGTCGGTTTTTTCACACATAAACGGCTGATAGATTGACGTGAAATTTGCATTTTTAGTCATATAAGTTCTGGAATAAGTAAAAGGCTATTTTTTATTGAAAAACCTGCATAATAATGCAAATTTGCACTATTTTTGCTATCTAACACTGACTGAACTATTATGGTGAACATAATTTATTTTCCGCACGAATGCAATAATTTATTGAAGAAAAAACATTATAAATCTTTTTTTAAATGGCTGTAAAAATTTGTTAACGGATTTTGACTGACTTATGGTTGACATAATTTATTTTCCGCACGAATGCAATAAGTTATTGAAAAAAAAAACACTATAAATCTTTTTTAAATGTTTTTAAAAATTTTTTGAGTTGTCATGGAATGCTTAAAAGTAAAACTCTAAAAAATTATATTGAATAAAACGATGACGGTCACGCGGACTTGAGAGTAAAGATTGTATTTAAAGATTAAAGCATTTTAGTGTCATTCTAGATTTTAAATTAAACAACTTATTAAATTTTAAAATTAATGAATAATTTTCAGTAATAACTTTCAAGTTTTTATCAGAAAAGGATCGTCATCGTAATAATAGTACATATTTCAATGTTTTCATATAACATATCATATCGTCGTTGCGAGTGAAATACCGCGTATGCGCCTACGGTGATAGTTGTTTAAAGACGCGCAACGACGATATGTTATCAATACCACTACGCGATAAATTGGATAAATATGTAAGTGTTTTGGCAAAAACAAAACTATAAATTCAATGGGAAAGTTTGTAAATATTTTTATTTTTAAAATTTTATTTCGAAAAGATGCTTGTATATATTTTATAACAACTCAAGAACAAGTCGTTGGCAAATTTATATGCTATTAAATTACTAAAAGAAAAACTCTACAAGCCAAAATTAAAATTTTAGACAATTTACTTGAGTAAATTGTGGATTTATTTAAAAAATTTTCATCGATTTGTATCAACAACGGCTCATTTAATTTAAAAATGATATATCGTTACAAACATGATGCTAAACTATGCATTTTTTGTCGTTTTCAACATTATTATAAAACTTATCCTTAAAAATTTTAACAGAATTTTGCTGAAAAAATAAGTTGTTAGTTTTTTCATACTAGATTTTATAAACAACTAAAAATTTAAACAATTATGTCATAACATTATTTGCTTGACATCAGTAAATTATCGATTTATTTGATAAATTTTCATCGATTTGTATCAACAGCGGCGCATTTAATTTAAAAATGATATATCGTTACAAACCTGATGCTAAACTATGCACTTTTTGTCGTTTTCATCTTTAGTATAAAACTTATCCTAAAAAATTTTGACAGAATTTTGCTGAAAAAATAAGTTATTAGTTTTTTCATACTAGATTGCTCCGAAACAACTAAAAATTATAACAATTATGTTATAACATTATTTGCTTGACATCAGTAAATTGCCGATTTATTTAAAAAATTTTTATCGATTTGTATCAAATCATCGATTTGTATCAACAGGGGCTCACTTAATTTAAAAATGATATATCGTTACAAACATGATGCTAAACTATGCACTTTTTGTCGTTTTCAACTTTATTATAAAACTTATTCTAAAAAATTTTAACAGAATTTTGCTGGAAAAATAAGTTTTTAGATTTTTCATACTAGATTGCTCCGAAACAACTAAAAATTATAACAATAATGTCATAACATTATTTGCTTGACATCAGCAAATTGTCGATTTATTTAATAAATTTTCATCGATTTGTACCAACAGCGGCGCATTTAATTTAAAAATGATATATCGTTACAAACGTGATGCTAAACTATGCACTTTTTGTCGTTTTCAACTTTAGTATAAAACTTATCCTAAAAAATTTTAACAGAATTTTGCTGAAAAAATAAGTTATAAGTTTTTTCATACTAGATTGCTCCGAAACAACTAAAAATTTAAACAATTATGTCATAACATTATTTGCTTGACATCAGTAAATTGCCGATTTATTTAAAAAATTTTTATCGATTTGTATCAACAACGGCTCATTTTATTTAAAAATGATATATCGTTACAAACATGATGCTAAACTATGCATTTTTTGTCGTTTTCAACTTTATTATAAAACTTATTCTAAAAAATTTTAACAGAATTTTGCTGAAAAAATGAGTGTTTAGTTTTTTCATACTAGATTGCTCCGAAACAACTAAAAATTTAAACAATTATGTCATAACATTATTTGCTTGACATCAGTAAATTGTCGATTTATTTAAAAAATTTTAATCGATTTGTATCAATAGCGGCTTATTTAATTTAAAAATGATATATCTTTACAAACATTATGCTAAACTACGCACTTTTGTCGTTTTCAACTTTATTATAAAACTTATCCTAAAAAATTTTAACAGAATTTTGCTGAGGAAATAAGTTTTTAGTTTTTTCATACTAGATTGCTCCGAAACAAATAAAAATTCAATTAAAATTAAAATACTTTGCGGTATTTTGTTACCAAATCGGAAGTTCCATTATTGAGTTGTGATCAAAAATGTACAAGTGAAATGTTTCTTTTCGGGAATTTAAATTTTAAAAGAATATATTTGGAAACCTATCTTTAGAATTACCTTTTTTTGTAGTAAAAGAACTAAAACATATCAGAAATTTATACTGGTTGCTTAAACACATTTGGGTTGTCGCCTTGTGAAATTTTCCATCAGTATAGATGACAAATTTAATGTTTGAACTGACGTTACGCCACTGATTCGTATTTTTGGGATAAATATTCATCACACGGAGAAAATTCGGTGCAGATATTATTCCCTATGCTCATAGCGAAAATCATTATATGTATATGAGCGAAATGTGTAAGATTAAATTTTTTAACAAAAAAATTCAGCGAAGAAATGGCAAAAACTTAATTTCACAAAAGTGCTTTATGTGTGACTTAGGGCGCGTTTATAGTGGCGACTTGTTGCTTTGCCGATCCGAGCTGAAACTCAAAATTGCATGGGAGCAATAGAGAACGCAAGCCATGCATCTCTTTTGCTCCAATGAATTTTTGAGTTTCAGCTCGGCTCGGTTCAGTCGTAAGTCGGCACTTTAAACGCGCCCTTAAGCGACTTTGAAAATATCGACTCAAATATGATTGGCAGCAGTAATTCTTTTTTGAAATTCAATTAAACGCTAGAGTTTCATAACTTAAAAAATGTTGAACATACAAATGCTTTTTTATCACAAAACAATTATGCACCATTTTGAAACATCAATAAACAAGTGCAGATACTAGTTTTTGTTTTGTTAAAAGTCGGATAAAAAAAGTCATATTAAAGAAAAATATAAAAATATTGCTGTCTGAAAATGTCATACTGAAAGACGAAATGTCATAGAAATTTGCAAAATAAAATAAGGATTGTTCAAATGGACAAATATAGACGTGAAGCAAGTGATTTGGATATTGGAAGTGTGCACATGAGGAATATCTTTGCCGGCAGTTTATCATCATCATTTTCACGTCTTTTTGGTCAACCTTTTGACGTGCTAAAAGTACGCTTCCAGTTGCAACAAACTCCTCACAAGATTGAACACCACGTCGTACCTCTAGGAACAGAAACAGAAACCATCTACCGCTCGTATGCAGAAGCTATACGTCATATACATCATGTAGAAGGTATGCGCGGATTCTGGCGAGGACACAATGTGTCGCAGTGTCAAGGCTTCTTTCAGGGTATTGCATTATTTTGGACCTTCGAACAAATACGCCCAATATTTAATCGGACGTCTTTAGCACCAATGCCGAATTTATGTAATTTCTTATCGGGCTTTATTACAGGCACCGTGGTTGTGCTCACATTGAGTCCTTTAGACGTTATGCGCACACACGTCATTGCACGCAAATCAAATGCAAAGTTGGGCTTTACTAAATTGGCTCAAGAACTATTGCAAAAAGGTGGTGTAAAAATTTTCTTTCAAGGTGGCTATACGGCGGTGTTGCATGTGGGTTCACACATTGGTTGCAAGTTCATGTTCTACAACATCTTTTGTAATTTGGGTGTAAAGCTGACTGAACTGGATTCTGGTGTTAATCTCATAGAAATCTCACGGGAGTCGCACGCACGGTTGCCTGCGAGTATTTTAGTGATAGCAGGTGCTGCAGCTGGCTTTCTCTCCAATCTCACAACGTATCCGATGGAACTAATTAAGCGACGCATACAAATAAGTCAGAAGGAAATGCTAGACTATGGTGCTGGCAGAAATTGCATCGGTATAGTGCAATGCATTCAGTTGGTGTTGCACAATGAAGGTTTTTTGGGACTGTACAAAGGTTTGATGCCGTGTTTGATTAAGAGTGTCGTTAGTACAGCACTTCAATTTAGTGCTTTTGATATTTTACGAGAGTGGGCTGATGCATTTTTTTAGGATTGTACCATTAAAAAAAGTTAGTGATATCAGAATAATTGAAGTAATATAAGAAAATGGTTGAGAATTGTAAATAATAACTGAAATTATTATGTAATAAATAGTTGTATTATGCTTTTTGTGTTTTCATGAATAATTTATACCATGTCGAATTGAATATGATACATCACCTAAAAAGTGATATGCAATGGATATTGATGTCTGTTTTCGGAGAAAACTGTTTGAATAACCTTTGCAATCGATTAAGATAAAATATAATGGCTCAATGTCATTAATGTTATCATAAGTTAAGCACTTTGTTCATAATGCATGCGGCGCACAGTGGTTTATGGGCGGAAAAAAGTCTGCTTCTAAAGTTTACTTTTCTCAATATACAAACATGCTAATCTTGAAAAAAAATGTTCAAATATGATCTCCCAATTCACAGATTTCTATTTAAAAGTTTTGTTTTGTTTTGTTTTTAAAAAAATCACGAAAGTTAGGCCATTTTAAAGTTGTAAAAAACGTAATTTTTTATCTAAAATTGAACAACGACTTTTCTAAATAATTTGACCTCTTACAATATGATTTTGATACGTTCACTTAATGTGCAGGTATAAATATTATTAATTAAAAAAAGTATAGCAGTGAGAGGACTGCCGACCGAAGCGAAAACCTATATATAAAATATTAGTATTCCCTGGAAGACGTTGTCCTGCCACGGACCGCCTTACTGCTATATAAGAATTTTCATGCTAATATAGGGTTTCGGAGTATCCTACATGTATTGTAGGATGGATTTAACAGGTCAGACGGACATGTAGGATGTGCGAAAGCTCATACTGCAGCCCGTCCTACATGTAGGATGAAATCAAAAAGTTTTAAAAGTTCCGCTCTGATCTTGTTCTTCTCTGTGCGTCCTTGTTTGTAGATTTCCTTGGTAATTGTTGTTGGCGCAGTTAGCCGGACATTTTTTGTAAACATTGTGAATTCTAATCGTGTAGCTACAGTCGGCATATGAAATGAGAATTATTTTTGTTAAGAGCTTATAACAATTTATTAAATTTTTTATATATTACTGAAACTATTTCTTTTAAGCAAAAGTGTTACCATATTAAAAATACATATAATTAAAGTAATTTATTTAAATTATTTCATTATTGAATTAATATAAAAAATTAAAGCTTATTTATATCTATTTATATCATAACACTAACACAATATACATGTTCACCATATCTATATTGGGTTGTGTATTAAAAATAGAATATTCTAAAATTAAGAAATATCTATAGCTTATAAATTATATATAATTCATATAAGAAATTAAAGCTAAACAGTTTTAAAAATAGAATGCTTAGGATAAGCAGACTTTAGTTATTCAATTACTACTAAAAATATTAATTATTTTGCAGGTTTAATACGTAATTGTTATTATATAAATATACATAAATATTCTTTAAATTTCTTCAATGAGCTAAATTGTTCATATATATGAACAATATAGTGTATATATATATATATATATATTTCCGATACGGTTACACTTTTACTAAAAACAAATAGATTTACCAATATTATATATGCATATTCTTTAATTCATAAGTATAAACTGTTTTCTAAATTAGTTTGATGTCATATGCTGACTGTAGCTACAAATAAGCATCCACAAAAAATTAAAGCTTACTGTACAACAATAACTACTTAGCAAATTTACGACAACAACGCAAAGAAAATTACAAGATCCCAGCGGTTGCGCAGCATTAGAGGGGATGAACCGAATTGGCGGCGTAAAATATACAGCACTTTGCATGCTATATTTTCTGTTTGCCTGCTAGCAAGCACTTAGCACTTGCTTGTGCTACTGGTGATGGCACTTAGAGGATGTTGGCTACCAACAAATTTTGCACTGCACTTGCTGGTGGTGGCTCTTGGAGGACGCTCGCCAGCAAAGAAAGCCAATTTAACTTTGCTGCACTTGCTGATGTTGGAGACCGTTGGCCCACACACAGGAAGACACAAACTCAAGCACTTTCGTTAACTTTTTTCATTAATTTGTTATTTTTTTAAGTTTTTTAAGTTTACAATATTACAAGTTTACGAAATATGTTGCAAGTACAAGCTCTCGAATTAAATATGTCGCAAATTGATAAAATGCAAATAAAATAAAATATTTGCGCTAAAACACGACCGAAATGTGAAACGTAAAAATTTGTAACTGTCAAAATTTCATCGTCCATTTGACACAGCAAAAAAGACAAATTTATTACAACACACACAAATTTTATTCAACCTGATATTTTCTATCCTACCACGACTGAAAACCTTCCGATTGACACACAGCCATAGTTGACAACTCTGAATATAAAATGCCGCAGTGGTGAAAATAATAAGCCACTGACAAATACAACAAGTATGAAAATTGTCAAACTTTGTTTGACGATATATAATAAAATAAGAGCATGCATGTAATTATTTGAATGTTCAACATATTCCTTTATCACAACTTAAAGATTAAAATGTTAAAACACTCAATCCATATTTTATTTTTCTTGTTTGCAAACGAAGTTCCAGCAGAAAAAAGCAGAAAGAGAAGAAGATCGATCCATTTTTAAATCTCACCATGAATAGCAGCTGTTTGAGTAAAAGCAAATTTTTCAAAAAATGTTGACAAATACAACAACTAAAGAAATTGTCAAACTTTAAAGGCATATATATACCAATATAAACCCAACTAATAATAAGTTTTGGTTGCAAACATCTTATTGCAACCTAACTTAAGTATTTTTATACTAACAAACAGATTATATGCATTAATTTCAGGAGTTTCCAAGTGATTTCTTTGTGAGCTTGCGGCCGATTGTGGACGATTTCCTTGGAAAAATACGATGATGCAAACGAATGATTTACCCTCTACCAAAATCGTTCAACGCGCCTAAAGAAGTTTTCACTTCAAAAATTTTAATTTTGTTTTACCGAAATGTCTTTACTTGGCCCTATTTAGTAAAATTAATACATTATAAAATATTTTTCACTGTATTTTTTGGTGCGGGATTGAAGAGGTTAAGCATATGTACCTGGTTTTATTACGATAGCTTAAAGTTCTTTCGCAGTACTCGTGGGAGTATAAAAAGATCAAATAAAATTCCGAAAAAATCAATTTAAATTTAGAAAAATGGCAATTGTAATGGTAGTGGTAACGAAAATCATTAATGTTATGCTGATTATTTAGTTTGTGGTTGGCCCATGTGCTCCGCGACCCATAGGATCTATTGTGGAAATGATTATTAACAATGTGTTCATTTATATATTCAGCATTTCATTTCATGTCTTGTGAATTTCATTTGATCTGTTCTTAACTTCAAAAGATCTTTACTGAATTTCAATTGAACTTTTATGAATATTAGTTGATCTTTTCGGAATTTAAATTGATCTCTTTTGAATTTCAATTGATCTTTTATGAATTTCAGTTAACATTTTTTGAATTTCAATTGGTATTTTCTTAAGAAATATAAATGTATTTTAGCGACATCCAAATAATAATTTGAAATAAAGAATAACAACACTTTTTTGCCAAAATATTTGAGGGCCGTTTTGCGGTAAGAGTTACTTGCGGTTAGAGCAGAAGTTTATTTCCTTACACAACTTTTATTTGTCTGCCTCAGTCAAATAAGTAGTTCCCATTCTTCATCCATCGGTGCAATCAATCAAGTTGTTTACACTAATTGCGAAGGAGTTGTTTACATTTTATGTTTTTTTTTTACACGCAGATGGCATAATAATGTAGATGTATCTCAGATACAAATAAAATAAAAAAATTTTGTACGTCATGCCATTGCAAATAAGTTAATAAGTTAAGCGTATTTATTTTGCATTTTAAACATGTCATTGCTATGGATATACCTACTAAATTATGTACATATATCTTATTTTGGGTATATTTTGAATACACGTTTTTGGGTTTATTTATTTATTTGTCGAAAACAAAGTGTTAATTGATGAAATTTGATTTTAGAGCTTATTTTGTCTGATATCTCCATAGTTTATTATTCAAAATTAAGTTAGTTTATTGCAATTTTTGTTTAATTGCAAAGAACAAATTCAAGATGTTAATAAATTTTTTCAGAAAATATAAAAAAATTAATTGTAGTTTAAGTTGATCAGATTCACAAAATATTGATGTTTTCATAAAATTCGTGTTTTCATAAAATAGTTGTTTTTGCTAAACAATTTAAATCTATAAAATATCAAATATAAACATTATATATAAATATGAAGGGCTTATTGCAGTAACGTGATATGCCACATGATCTAAAAAATCAATTTTTTGCGCTTAATACATTACTCAATGCATTGCCAAAAACCACTGAAGAGATATTAGCTATTTATTATTAATTTTATAACCTATTTGTAAAAGTTTCCGTGTTCAATTCCATTTTTTCATGCAGAAATAAATTTCTTCAAAACTTTAGAGAATATTTTTTATGTGGCTTATCATGTTTTTGCAATAAGCTCTTCATATGTACCTGATTTATTTAAACACGCGAATTTTTAATTTAAAAATAGCATGTTTTTCCTATAAGGTCCTCTAAATGGGATTCTATTTTCATAGAACAATATAGTACTCAGTTGTTTTCCTTTAGTAGCACATAACTGCGTATTGTTAATTTTTGCTGATACATTTTTTACTATTGGAAGATGTTTAATGACGAAAACAAGCTCAACATTTTTAGTTTTTGTTAAGTCTCGGAATGTTATGATAAAAACTTTCCACAATGTTATCTACGATAGTAAACAAAAGCAGAGTTAAAGAATTCCCTTACTACAGCAGTGGTCATAAAAAAGTGATCAAAATTATTGTGCCAAAAAAACAAAAACGAATTTGCGACTCTAGCCCATGATACAAAGAACTACAGATAAAGTATTGCGCATGTCCGCCATCTTTGCTGTGACGTGCAAGGTGCTCCTTGGTTAAAACGTAGTCACAATTTATTCATAGGATATAAAGATTTTAAAATGCCTACATTTTCTTATGAAAACTTGTTTTACTGATATGAAATAAATATTGTTTTATAAAGCAGATGTCCAAAATAAAGTAAATATATTTTTTAGTACTGTTTGTGAAGAAAAATTTGCATATTTTGTAGAGGTGCTTTTTCACCTTTTTACCGATTTACACAAAAAGCGGCTACGTTGCTTGATGTGTTTGACAGAATTTTGACTGTTTGTTCGTTTTCATTTTGCTATCTTCGTCACTTTTCTACATTTTCTTTTGAATGTATTCATCAAGTGTCACATTTGACGAGCACCGATGACGAGGTGCGCAGTAAATTTTGTTTGTTGCGCCGGGAATACTTTACCTGTAGCTCTTTGTATCATAACTCTAGCCCTTAAAAGTACTTTGACTTCTTTTGATAGATTGTGTTGTGTGTGTTATTAAATGTACAGTGATGTGCGCTGAAATAAAGCCAGCGCTATTAATAATATTGAAATAAAAAAATCTTAGGAAGCTTTACATTTTTAATTTTTTCTTTAAATAGCTAAAAAAGAATAATTCATTTAATTCATATTAGTAAATTAATAAGTTAACTTAAGTGTGTAAGGGGCATGTCACGCTTAGCGGACACGGACAAATTTGTTGTTGTTTTCGCGGGTAAAATAAAAAAAATTGAAATTGAGAGAGCTTCTTTTACCCGTGAAAACAACAACAAATTTGTCCGTATCCGCTAAGTGTGACATGCACCAAACATAAACGAAAAAATTCAAAATTCAATGATATGTCCTCTTTCGGCTGTGACTTGAAATAGAGCCAGAAGTAGTTATTTAATTTTAGCCATAACCTGTTATCAGAAAATTTGAAATTTTATGAAAAATCCATTGAAATGATTGAATATAATTATTTCTACCTCAATATTTGGTAGAGTATCCATTGTATCTGATAACTGCTGAGCAAGGTCTAGGCATCGCATCCACTAGTTAGCTGGAATTTTCTCCCATGCGTCCTTGATTAACCTCCAAAGATCACATTTGTTGGTTGGATGTTTGTCTCTAAGAGTCACTGTAACCTCTCGCCATACATTTTCGATAGGATTTAGGTCTGGAGACTGTGGCGGCCAGCTTAAAAGTTCGATGTTTTTTTGTCTGAAGCATTTTTTGCCCGCTTCGATCTGTGTCTCGGGTCGTTATTCTGCTAAAACACCCATCGAAGTGGCATATTAAACTCTGTGTACGGCAACATGGTTTCACTCAAAATCCTGGTCTATTGTAAAGCATCCATTTTTCGCTCGATGGGAAATAAGGTACCTGTGCCATTATATGAAAAACACCCCCAAAATTATTATATTCCCACCGCCATGTTTAAGCGTTTTTATAGTGTGTTGAGGGAGAAGTTCGGTATTGGGGGGTGGGGGTCTTCTAACAGAAATGCTGCCTCGATCTGAGTTAAATAAATTAAGTTTGGTTTCATCTGACCAAAAAATGTTTCGCCATTTGCTCGTTGGCTAATCAGCATGATTTTTTGCGAATTTTAATACAATAGCTTGCGAACATTAACTTTGGTCAGGAATGGTACCTTCCGTGCAGCTTGGGCCTTCAATCCATTTTTAATTAAAAGTTTTCGAATCGTTGAAGTGTTCACGTCCAAGGAATATTGCTTTTTGCGAGTGGAAGAGGTCACAAACAGATCTTTTTTACGTGACGTAGGATTCGTCTTAGCAAACTGGTACTTATTTTGGGTTATTTCCCTTTGCTTTCGGTTTTTTGTCCAGCCAATTTTCAAAACAGTCAAAATTTTCTTTGAGCAGCCTATACTGGCTATTTTCTTTTGGCTTTTAACTTATTTACGCAAATTTTTAATAATTTTTTGGTTTTCAGGACTGCAGTGCTTGGCTCTTCCTATTTTTAGACCTTATTGTTTGAAACACTAAAATTTATTTTAAAATCATAAAACTGAGAACTCTTGGCCCACGATTTGTAGTAAAATTTTATTAAAAAAAATCTCTTTAGATTAAAAAATTTTTAATTATATTTGTTGGCTCTATTTTAGCGCACACTTTTAACGCAACAATATCACATTTTGACAGATTTAGCTTAGTATGCTAAAGAAGCGAAAAAAATCTTCCGTAAGAAATGCATTGCGTTTTTGACAGCGAAAAAGTAGCGAATTTTTTTTTCGTTGGTTAGTACGCTGTTGAATGAAAAACTTGAATGAAAAATTGGAGAGTTAAAATGTCAAAATTTCGCTGTCTTTTATATGTTGGTACATTTAATTGGCGTGGAAATGTGACATTCAACAATAATGTTCAACTAACACATTTAGCAAACAGGTTATAGTAAGTATGTGTTAGTGTTGAGTCTACACTAAAATTTCGCGTGTTGAATTAAATACCTAACAATTTTCGCTCCTACAGCATACTAAGCTTTTGCGAAAAATATACCCGCAATTGTACTCAAAAAGAACTGTACAATTTTCATGGGAGAACTGGTTTTTAAACTATAGTTGGTTCACAGCATGCTAAGTTGTTACAAAATTTATTAATTATGTAATATCATCAGCAAGTGCGTGGCTCTATTTCATCACACATCACTGTATGTGCAGTAGGCAGTAAACTTTTTTGTCAACATTTTGGGGCGCTAAAGTGGTATTCCAAAGTTCGTCACGAAAAAAATTTTGAGAATTTTTTTCAGTTATTTTGAAAAAGTAGTTTTTCAAAATAATACTTGTGCTTTCTAGCCAGAATGAGTGCCTAACTGAAAAATATAATGTTCTAACGATCTTCTTTGGAAAGTAAAATATTCTAATTTTGTTTTCGTGAGCTTGAAAGAGGGGTTACCCGACTGTTTTCCTAAACAGAAGGGTAAAAAAAAATTTAGTTTTTTGTTCTAAAATTGAAAATTATGAAAATTGTGCAAGTGAAATCATTGAAAGAAAAATATCAGTAAAATTTCATCGAGATTAGAAGGTTAATGTTAAATAAATGTTAAATTATAAAACAAATGGTAAATTATTAAATAAAGCGAAGTACACATTTTTAAAAAAATGCGTGCGCCACTACGTTTAGTGTGGAAGTTATTTATGTATGATACCGTCATTTTTCAGTGCAGCTTGCGAGTATTTGCTTATTTCCTGCCCAGTAGTTCTCGGCATCATTGCCGAACTTTTCGTGATTATTTCTTAAAGAAAGTTTCTGCATGAGCTGCTGGACTTAAAAAAATTCATACAAAATATAATGCAAAGTAGCGGTCGTCAGCGCCTTACTTTTTCCACTTTATTACAACAACTTCAAGATATTCATGATTGTTGTAATTCGCCGAATTGTTCAGAGGCTAAACTGTAGAGTTCGCAAACTATCGATGACACTATCGATAATTTTACACTATCGTGACTAGCGATAGTTTTGGACTGACCATCGATGGTTTTCGATAGTATCTAAATATTCATTGACACCACTTTTTAGGTGTCATTGCCATTGCTGTCGAATTCGATTGATTTTGACAATTTGGTATAATTTTTTTCTGTTTTGTAGAGTGAAAGCTCAGGTGATGTTTCTTATAAATGTATGAGCATTGTGTTGATTTGGAAGATGGGTGATAGTTAGTTAGAGGTTGAAAAGATGGAGTAGTTTCGGTGAAGATTTGTTTTAAATTTGCACAGCTCAAAACTGACGGGAAACACGCTCGCAGGGAGACTATTCCACAACTTTACCGTACGACTAAAGAACGAATTATCACTACAACGTGAGGTTCTGTGTGGCATCAAGGCAATGGTAAAGGAGTTGGCTTGAACAGCTGCCCGAGTGGACCTGGAAAACAGACGGTGTGGTGGCGTCAGGCCATTACGAAACCAACATTACGTCGATTTCCAATAGAGTTGAGAGAGGATGAAATATTTTTATCCCCAATCAAATACAGTGATGTGCAAAGGAATAGGGACACCTGTATTTTTATATTCAAAGCTACATGAATTATATACGTTATATCTATACTCTATACTTATTATATAAAAGGAGACTCACGAATTTGATCCAGAATAAGCTTGGTAACTGCTGAACCGATTTTGATAATTCTTTTTTTATTCGATTCCTATGATAATATAGATTGCTATAGCTTACCAAGGTTTTCGAAAAATCTATTCTTTAATTATTTCAAAATCACGCATTTTATTTGATGCCTACATTCAACCAGCAGCGCAACATAACAGCAAACTAAGCTTTTCTCTCTTTGTCGAGAGAGCTTCTCTCAATATAACACGACAGCCATGATAACCTTCAGCATGTTTTTGTGTGATTTAATATAATGTTAATCATATGAAAAAAACTTTCAAAACATGCTGAAGGTGATCAGTAAATCCAGCTTTACTTTCTGGGAGATTCTTGCTTTCATACAGTGTTAATTAATTTTCTTTGTTAATGTCTTGAGGGGAGTTGCCAGAATTTAGTTATCAGCATTAATTATGTTTTGCAGCCTTGCCAGCCAGCTTTTCCCCACTTGAGATTGTGTTAGTCTATCTATACGAATATATAAAAGCATTGTGACACTGCACTGTTTGACAATCACGCAAGAACTACTGAACAGATTAACACGATATAGGTATTAAACGATTTGTTATTCCAACTTTATCGTAATACTAGCAAATACCCGCTGCCTCGCCTGCGATAAAAATATTTAATACCATGTAAAAATTTTAAATCTTAAAATGAAAGTATTTAGTTGTATTTATTAAAACAAATTCAACAAATAAAAATTATTGTGTTTGTTTTGTTTAATTATGAAAAAATGGTATATATATTAAGAAATTATTTATTTAATTTGAATAACTTTTAGAATTTGGTAATCTACGTTGTATGGTTACTTTCGCTAACTTTACTAAAAATGGGCATGACCCACTTTAGTTAAGTCCACTTTTCTCGGGATAAGCTTGGAGTTAAGCAAAGCGCACTAGGTTTAAGATCAATTGAGCTGAAATTCTGGCATTCTATTGTTTTGAGTAAGATATGGTTTAAGGGAAAATATTTGCCACACCCCCATTTACTAAAACTTTACTAAAAATGGGCATGCCCCACTTTAGTTAAGTCCACTTTTCGCGGGATAAACTTGGAGTTAAGCAAAGCGCACTAGGTTTAAGATCAATTGAGCTGAAATTCTGGCATTCTATTGTTTTGAGTAAGATATGGTTTAAGGGAAAAATATTTGCCACACCCCCATTACCGCCCAGAATTAATCAAAAATGTTATACTTCGAACGGTTTTGGTTGTATTAGACTAAAATTTGATAATTTAGTTCAACGGCTATTTTCGGCAACTGCACTATAAATGGTACTATGAACAGCATGAAAATTCGTATATTGCAGTAAGGTGGTCTGCGGCAGGACAACGTCTGCTGGACATTACTATACATCAATAAGAATGCTGTATATATCTCAGAATATTCTGACTGTCATGCATTGATGTTTCAAACGGAAACGTCTATCATGTGTTTTGTTCGAAGGTCAATTTACACTTTTACAAATTCATAAAACGATCATAAAAAATTCATTGAATTGGGTCAGGACAATTTCTACTATAACTACGTTAACTACGAAAATGTAGATAAGGAAATAGATTAAAACATAGATTTATGTATATAACTTTGGAATAGTTTGAAATATTTGAAATATTTTTCACAGAATTATTTTTTAAGCTATATTTGAAAATGTTTTTCACATAAATTAGTTTTTAAGCTGTAGCACATTGCAAAAAATAGAACAACATTTTAAGCAAATTAGTTTTCATCAAAAAATCATTAGGGGGAGGGGGTAAGTGGCCCATGATTTTTAATGATAGAAGCAGTTTGTGTCAAAATAGAACAATTTTTGCAGGTAAATTATGTTATATGAAAGAATAAGGAAAATGAAAATTAAAAAAAAATATGTACAACAAAAGCAACTCTTGGCATATTGTTTAGTACAAGTTGGATATTTTAGAGGTTTTTTGAAAACAATATAAAACATTGCATTGGTGAGGTAACGGTAAACCTTTTTCTCATTTTCCCAATTTACTGAATTGAACTTTCAAACAAAGA
Organism: Dichetophora obliterata; assembly: GCA_963920525.1. Taxonomy (NCBI): domain Eukaryota; kingdom Metazoa; phylum Arthropoda; class Insecta; order Diptera; family Sciomyzidae; genus Dichetophora; species Dichetophora obliterata. The sequence continues at coordinate 246,663,985 of OY986436.1, forward strand.
AAAGAAAAAGTGGATGAAAATCGATTTGTAAATTGCGGAAATGTTTGCTTGCTAAGTCAAAACATGAAATTTCAATCGTTTTTTGCTCATTCTGAGGCATATGAGTTATACTGAGAAAATCTATAGCTTTGAGATATCATAATAACAGGTTTTTTTAAAACATACCTAATATCCGTACAAAATATTTCCGAAAAGAAAAGAAAATTACCGTTAATTTTATTAATCAACGACTATCCATACAATGCATTGAGAAAGTCTATAGTTTTTGAGATATCGCCAAAAGTTTGATGTCATTATATCGGGTTTTTTTTAAATTTAAGAAGAATTGTTGTTTGGCCGAAGCAAATTGACAACAATTAATAACTGAAGAAGGCCGATTAACTACAACAATTTAAGAAAAATATATTTATTTTTAGAATATATGTAAAAAGTAAATTTTAGATTACAAATTTTAAAAATTTTTTACCCAAATTTTTTTATAATGCTGTTATGCAGGACTTTTTCAAAAGTAAAAAAAAAAAAGAAAGCCAGGTAAATTTATGTCATCATAACAATTACCGTTAAAATAAGTTATTCAAATTAAATAAAGTAATTTCTTAATAAAGATACCAGTTTTTCATAATTAAACAAAACGAACACAATAATTTTTATATTTTGAATTTGTTTTATTACAACTAAATACTTTCATTTTAAGATTTAAAAATTTTACATGGTATTTCATATTTTTATCGCAGGCAAATCAGTGGGTATTTGCTTGTATAATTATATACATGAATTATGAACTATGTACGTGTTTAGTATTATTGATATAGAATCTATACTACTCACCATAAAATAAAAAATTATATTTTCTTTTTTAGAAAATATATCAACTTTTTCATCAGTATATCAACCACTTTCGTGTCATGTGCTGTAGCAGAGCTCAAATTTTGAGATTATCCAACGAAATATCAACAAATTTTGTATCTTTTCTTTTAGCGGAGCTGTTATCATCCAAAGTTAGAATTTAGAAAAAACTGTTGACTAAGTTTGTTTTAACATGAAAAACAGAGATTTTAAATTTTGACGATTACAGCTCCGCTAAAACAAAAGATACAAAATTTGTTGATATTTCGTTTGATAATCTCAAAGTTTTAGCTTCGCTGCAGCACATGACACGAAAGTGGTTGATATATTGATGGAAAAGTTGATGGAAAAGTTTTTCTAAAATATAAAATATAATTTTTTATTTTAAGGTGAGTAGTTTAGATTCTAGATCAATAGTACTAAACTCGTACCAAAACCATAAAACACCCCTGTATCTTGAAAGTTTTACAATGTGGGAGGAAACTCCATAAAGTTTTATACTCGCTTTATCAGGAGGAACCACCACCCGACGGAATTAATGCTATATCTGGGGCACCTTGTATATAATTCACGCAGCTTTGAATATAAAAATATAGGTGCCCCTATTTCTTTGCACATCACTGTATATTGCACGACGTTGAATTTGATCCAGAAGTTCGTTTCGATTTTAATTCCTTGACGAATTTTCCTTATAGTTCTGTCTACTTTTCGTTAATGAAACTTCCTCAGTATTTCGATATTGGGTTCGTGCATGATAAATCCCGACGTTTCTGCATTGCGTCTTGCACGAATTTGGAACATTTATATGAAATTTTCGTCAATGAAATGTATGTCCAATTCAGCATGTTTCGTCAAGGATAAAAAAAAAAAATCGTACATGACTCATTTGAGTTTTTTTCAAGACTGGAACTACTGGGTGACTACGGCGAAGTAAAAGGAGCGGTATATGTGTTTGACCGGTATGGATGCATGTATTTATGTTCATCTGTTCCACCCTCACGTCTAAAGTACTTATCATTATTTGACAAATGAGGTATCGCTGGAAGCGTTTTGATCATCTTCTGATTATAGACTATGTGACGTTACATTCAATTTAATATAGCGCCCTCTAGAGGACAGAATATAATCCAGAATATATAAAGGATTAAAAAATTTTTAAGTATGCCAAACATCTTATATTTTTGTTCTATATTGATAACTGAAGTAAAAAAGTACATATCTTTGCCAGTTTTTGAAATAAAACTGCGGTGCGGAAGGGTTAAGTAATGTAGGAGCATTGTGTTGCATTTCCATTGCCATATCTCTTTTATTCTTAAAACTTCACCTCTCCTGCGCTTTTGCCAGAATGAAGTATTTCTGATAGTAAATTTCTGGAGCTAAATAATCCTAGTTTATAGTTTCAGATTTAACCTTAAGGGTTAAACTAACTCAACTTAAACTAGGCTTAAACGAGAACTGAAAAGAGGCTATTTGTTGAAAGCTTAAGAAAAAGCTTTTGAGAATATAATTTTTATATAGCCACTACTGTTGATTGATTTTACTTGGAAATATTTAGCATTAATGTAGGTATGATAATAAGCAGTCGCTCAAATAAATAGTCACTTGGCTAAAGGATGCTGTTTGCATTTCTCATGTTAGTACCTACTTTCGTTTCTCATGTCCTTCAGTATTTTCTCGCTATTTCTGTTTATTTCCAATATTAGTGTACTAAGTAAATTAACATGATTCGAAACAATAAACGATATTTATTTTATATGGTTAGAAGCAAACAGCCTAACCAAAAAACATTTTAATGTCGACTCTAAATTTAGTGTGAGTTTTTCTGACATTATTTCTATAGAATTTGTTGTCAAAAAGCTTACACTAACTGCTTTATTCTGTGTAACGAAAATGCACACCAACAACAAGAAAGACACGAGAAGCAATAGATTTTCATATAGAAAAAAGTATTGCTTCTCGTGTCTTGCTTGTCGTTGGTGTGCTACTTCGTGATACAGAATAATGCAGTAAATTTAGAGTCGACATTAAAATGTTTTTTGGTAATGCTAAATATTTGCTTCAATAGATCTAACACCTGTCATGATTCTTAATATTTTGTTTGTTCTTGAAATGTTCTGAGTTATTGCATGAACATTGTTTACACCAGACCTTACTGTTAAGACAGCGAAGAATAGGTATTTGTTAAAATTGTGTGTGTGTTTAGCCTCCATACATTTGGCAAGACAATTAGCAAGATAGTAGACAAAACAGTGGCCAATTGTGCATTTAATGAATTAATTTTTTTTAAAAAATGAACGAGTTCGTCAATTTATTAAAAATTTCCAATTAGTTCTTTGAAAAATTTATATCTCCATAATCTTAATATGTAGTCTTTTACTAAATATTTGAAAGAAAAATTTGCTGCGAATAGCTGCGGAAATTCTTTAAATAAACACAAGAGAAAATGTCTAATCGTTTAAAATAAAGTTGAAAAATTCCAAAAGGAGAACAAATTAAATTTATTTTTTAACGTTTTAAATTAGTGGTAATTAAAAACATCCGTGTGCAAAACATTTCCATCCTGCAACGATTACTTCTTGTTTAAAACAACTCTAAAGTGTTGGTAAAATTTGTACAAAATTTAAATTTAAATTTTTTTTTAAATTTTAACATAGTTAGGGTATTCACAAGGTGTGCTATAATGTCATAATGTAATTATGTCCTAAGATTTTACACTAGTTTAAACATTTTGTTGCCTCCATATAAAAAAATACTAATATATTACAACTTTGAAAGCTATGTAATCAAATAGCTGTTTCTTATTTGCATTTATTTATCTAATAAATTTTAGTTGTAATTAGTTGTAAATTTTAGGACAATATGACATAGTAGCACAGCTTGTGAATACCCAAAGTATGTTGGTACAAATTTTGTATGGGAGGTGTCGTGTCAGAACATATTTTTTCTTTATATACTAAAAATCCTGTACGCAGTTCTTTCGATATGGTTTAATAGAAAAAAATGTAGTGTTCTTAACTGTTGTGTTATATGGGAGGTAGGCGTGGTTTCACCAAATTTTTTGGCCTGCAAAGATTTCTTCAAATTTTTCCAACTTTTGTGAGGGAGAAAACAACTGTGCATCGTGCTAGAAAATATCTTTAAAATAGCCACCTTTACTATTCGACAAAGCGAGTTTTTTGTTGTTTGATGTAATTGCTTTTGTATGAACTTGGCAAGGTCGTCTCAAAAGATTAAGCTCCAGTATGGTTATTCAAATGATTTATACACCTTAAAATTTTTGTAGAATTCCGCTCTTATCTGAGTTTAATTAATATTTGGTTATATATCAATGTGCTGAAGTCGTTTACGAAAAGTGCTGATTAAATTGATATGGTTATGCATGCCTAATATGAAATTTTGTAGTAGTAAAAAATTATCGATGAGGCTAATAAAGAAGAAAACTGAGCCGTTGTATCAAGGTCTAGAGATCTTGAAAATATTTAACACTTTTAAACACATTGCACGCATTGGAAAATTTTTGGAGAAAAATAGTTGACATATAAAAAACATACTATAAAGCGTTTTGCTACTGTCGATATGACAAATGTTTCCATTAGTTCATATGCCACTCTTATTCTTATCTCGTTATCAGAATTGAAAGGTTTAATTTATAGCATCAGTGATTTGCGGCAAAATTATAACTAGATATTATCAGATATCGATAAAATAAGTAACACACTTTCATCATAGTCATATTTGTTGTCAGGGGTGTGTCAACATTGCTATCAACAACAGTTTATTTATTTTACAAACTCATTTGATCATTCAAAACTTTGACCCAAGCAATAAATGATTTAAGTTGCTATTTTATGACAGTATTAATGTGGATCTAATCTAATCAATACTGTAGATTTTTTTAAAAAAAGGATATCGATTATTACTGTTGGAGCTCAATTCTTAAAATATAAACAACATTCAATACTACTAGTATATTCATTCGTGTGTTCGAGTGTATTTTTACAACTTTGCAGATATTAATCGTAGATCGAGGCGAAAATATTAATTTCCTTTTAAGCCATAACAAAGCGAATGTTTTATAAGTGTCGTAAAAGATTGTACAATGCTAAAAAAGTTGTGTACTTTTTACATTTTTAGAAACTTACGTAAAGACCAATTCTTACTGTTGTTTAAAAATCAAGGATCATTTTCGTGATGAAATTTATTTTCATAAAAATACTGTTTTTGAATATTTTTACAAAAGAAAAGTCAAGCTTAAAAATACTATTTATGTGGAAATATTAACCAAACATCTTGTAAAAATACAAAAGTTAGCGCTAAAAATGTTTTATACCATACCATTTGAATGTGGCTAAATCCTAGCGTTCGGACGTCACATTCGCGTAGATTTTTTCATAAATTTCGCTAATTTTATTAACAGTTTTCAATTAAAAAGTATCTGGTTAAATAGCTCTTCATGAGTATAATATATAATAATTATAACATCCTGCATCTTACCGCAGTTTACCTAAAAGTTACTAAAAAATTAAGTTCTTGTGAGACTAACACTCGAACTTAGAATATTTCTGCGAAATGGTCGATTGCACCTCGAAATCTAAGGGAACAAAAAATTCCAAATGATATTAGTTTACAAAAATGCCAACATCATCTCAAATATCGTATTTTTAAAGTCACAGTTAACAATTTTATTTGTTCGGACATAACGTATCGGACGTCACTCATTTTTCCATTGTAGTTTAGTTGGGTAATTAAGTAGTTAGGTAGTTAAGTAATTATGAAAATTAGTAACAAAAAAAAAAATGTAATATGTATGTGTATTGTCTTTTTCTTGCCTTAACCATTTTCTTTATTATATTTCGCCAATATCTTCCATTTTTACTAAAACAATAAAGTTTACGAAACATTTACGAAAAAGAAAAACTACATTTGTGAAACAGTGCATTCGATTTGATCATCATGGTATATGTATTTACGTATATATTGCTTACATTAATAAAATTAAAATGTTTCTCTTAGATAATATCATAAAATAATACGTTTTTAATAAGTTTTAATTTTTTTGTCACGGTTGACTTTTCTGTGGATTTGCCCATACGCACGTTATTAAAAGTATTTTTTAGGTACTAAAATTCTTCCCATTCGGTGTTATGAAAAATTTTTTTTTTAAATAAACACATAAAAATTTGTGCACATAAAAAAATTCAATTATAGGAGAAAAATAATTTGCCACTGTTTTCGCACAAAAAAACATTCGTAAATGTTTTTAATCGTATTTATTTTAATAGTTGTTTACATCGGATTTGCCGCCATATTCTATAGAACTACCTCATAACTCATTACCAAGTACGCATTCCTACTCATAAAAAAGTTTTTCACAGAGTAATGTGCCTTCATTGAGTTTGAAAGCATCATTGAAACTAAAAGTAGTACGCACTAAAGAGCTGCACAAAACATTATATTATATATTTGCAACCCATTTTTACGTAGTGTTTGCCCCAACATCGAAATCGCAAAAATAAAAACCTTTAAAGTGGCAACCATATTTTCTAATAAATTTTGGAATATGCAAATTCAACAATTAATTTGGTATCAGCGATCAATTTTTACTTAGTGTTTGTCCCTGCTACGAAATCACAAAAAATAAAAAATTTTAAAATGGCAACCCTATTGCCAAATAAATTTTTTAATGTATAAATTCTTACAATGGATTTGGCATCAGCGACCAATTTTTACCTAATGTTTGTCCCAGCATCGAAATCGCAGAAATAAAAAAATTTAAGGTGGCAACCCTATTGTCAAATAAATTTTGGAATTTGTAAACTTTGAGAATGGATTTGGCATCAGCGACTCATTTTTACCTACTGTTTGCACCAGCAACGAAATCCTAAAAATAAAAACTTTAAAGTGGCAACCCTATTGTCAAATAAATTTTGGAATTTGTAAATAAAAAAAAAATTTAATTTGTTATACCAGTAAGTAGTTTAATGCCAGTGCAATAGGTTCTACTTCAGTTTTGTTCTACTTCAGTTTAGTGTTGAATGTTCGTTCTACTGTCTCTTTCTGCAGTATTCGTTTGTATATCAAAAACTCTCTTCACTACAGTGCTTATATTGCAATGAGAGAGTAGAAGAGCGAAAGTATTTGAAAGCAGAGCTTATGGCTTGCACTTTTTTAAAAATTGTTCTACAAATTTAAAAATTGTTCTACAATTTGTAAAAAAGTATATATATAATGCTTTTTTTTGTCATTTTCTCTGTCAAGGTCGTAACGAACGAACATTTTCAGCAAAAAATGTAACAGAATCATAAAGTCTGGTCCAAAGCCAAAGGGTGATTTCGGTATTTAAGCTTCCCTTGTTAATTGAAAAAATTACAGTCGGGTGGAGGGGGCGGTGCTATAAAAAAGGGTGCCTCCATGTTGATACGATTTAATAAACCTTTATAGTCATCTGAAGAAAAAAAAGGATTGCTAATTAGTAAGAATGTTAATTAACAAAGACGTGGCCATTTTTCGTGGACTTTTTTCAAAGTTATAAATTTTTTAAAAGTATTAAAAAACAAAATTTTTACAAAATCCTAGGTCGGGTTAAAGACGGATATTTTAAAAAGACCCACACCAAATTTTAAGTTAATCGGTTCATTGAAACTTGAGATATCATGTCAACCATTTTGGAAAAAGTTGTTTCGAGAAAAGTGCGTTTAAAGTTTTTAAGTTAGGTTTCAGGCAGTCTAACTGACGACACTATGGCTATCACTTTTAAAGTAATTTGAATTTCGAAAAAATCCTTTTAAGAAGATATTATTAGATATTCGAGTGTGTATAAGCTATCGAATATTAAAAATATTTTACACTAGAATACTGCCATAAAAGCAAAAGAAAAACAAGAAACCATCGAACCTGTTCCTTTTTAAGTTAGTTAAAAAATATTTTTTTTAAAAATAAAATAAATTTGTAATTAAAGTGAAATTTTACAAAATGTAAGACCTACATTAACCTATTAACGCCGACGGGTGCGGAAACGCACCAAAAATATATATGTAATTTAAAACTCATAGGATATGGTAGGTAAATGATACTGTTTTGCCGTCTTTTGGTATCGATAAAACGTAAATGGGTTTACATATGCTTCCTGCACAGATATGGCATAAGTGCCATCTACAAGTTGATATCAGCGTCTCCAAGCACCGAAAAGTTATGAAAGCTTTTTTTTTAAAGATATGAATTCATGGGATCGGTAGTCCTTGGGCTTATGTATATCTTAATAATTACATATTTTTAGATGTAAAGGTATTTGCACATATTTGCACAGGAAAATTTTACGATAAGCTAACCGTGCATGTAGCGTTTAAATGCGCTTATCCGTATTTAGTACTTATGGCAGTGATTTTCAGAAAAAATTATAACGACGTATTCGAGTGTAATATCGAAAAAGAAGGTATTATCAATTTGTGAATTGAGAAGGAATGGTCTCAAGATGAGGAAACTGAGAAACAACGACAATTTTGGAACGCTTGATTGGCCATTAATATAGTCGTTTTGCTGCCGGATGCTGTGGAAGGATACAGAAGATGTCCCAGGTGACCAAATTTTATGTGAAGATGGTGTACCTACTAAAACTGATAATGGCTTGCAAAGTGTTCCCTAGATTCTGATACCGCAGAAATGCACTTTGAGTACCTGAACGACGACGTGTGGTCCCATTTGCCCATTTCTCGGAACACCAGCCCGAGGCAGGTGCTATCAATTGAGCCACCAAAGTGGCGCAAACGTACCTTTCAAGCATATGAGCAGCCCATCGATATGTCGGAAATTTCAATGAAGACTTTGGCAGAGAAAGTAAGTGTTCGACCTCTTTCGATATTGTTTTTATGCTAAACGTGTTAGTCATTGAATTCCAGGCTCGTACTCGCCTATGCAACTGAGGGATCTGTTCGTGGATGATGTGTTGATCAATCACATTGTGTAAAACAGCAACGCATATGCTGGACAATGGAATAATCCTTTTCGAACGTATGCCGCAGAAAGCCGCACTTTTATTGTGATACTTCATATCACAGGATTCAGCCATCAGTGCGAAACTATTGATGCAAGTCAGTAACTGGCCATCTTTTTGTGAAAGATGCAATCTATCATGATCGTTTCCTGAAGTAGAAACAAATTATCCATGTTTGTAACAACAACGAATTGTATGTGAATGAAAAGTGTGCTACGATCAATCCATTCAATGTTATCTTCAATCAAAAATTTATGCAATTCGGCATGTTTGATCAGAACCTTAGCATTGACGAAGATACCTTACTTCGGTACAGTTGCAAAATGCAAAAGATCAAACGCCTTCGCTGTCGCCATTGTGCATCGCACATCATCTTCTGTTAAGCCAAGTGTTAAGTAGCAGTGCTTCCGAAATGCCAGATTTTGCGTGCAACCTTGAGAATGTGCATGACTTAATTTTTACCTTGTTTTGTCGAACATTGTGAATTTATTTATTTCGTCATGCATTTATTATTTCCTTTTTTATTAAATAAAATCTAAAATCCAACTTAATCCATGCATTTTCCTTTATACTTCATACCTTTTATAACCACTCTTTCCACTAGTAGAAATGTACTCACTGACGGCGACGGGTGCACCAGGCAAGGGGAAAAACTAATTGGGGTAGGGTGCTAATTTTTTTGTACGCGGAATACAAGTGACCCTAAGGCCTCCCCCTCGAAGTTTCAACCCTCTGTGCCCTCGGATAAAGGAGCCGGCGTTAATGGGTTAAACTGCTTTTTGCTTTCCTAAATGCGAAATATGACGAAAATGGACTTTTTATCCATTCTGTCGTTTTTTTGGATATAATTCATATAAGTTTTTATACATTCTAATGGAGGTTGTATACATCTTTTTCTTTGTTTTTTTTTACTATTTTTATTTATTCATTATATTTTAAAAACTAAAAAAAGTGTATTTTAATTTTTATTGTTTTAATTTTTTTTTTAATGAACTAGGCTTAAAAAAGTTTACTTTTTCAGTATTTTTAATATGTTAAATTCGTTTTTTCTTTTAGTGATGAAAATGCAGTGTTGAGCCAAAAAATAAAAAAAAAATATATAGATTCCATTCAGGAATTAATTTCTAGAAAGAGGTTCGTTAAGTTAGTGGGTTAAAAAAAAACTTAAAAATTGTCCTTGAAGTAATTTCCTAACAATTGTATTTTTTCAATGCAATATAAATGTAAATCCATATTTCAATAATAGCAAGAATTCTTAATTTGGATCAATAGACAGAAAGTAATAGGCCAAAACCTATAGACCTATTTTTCAAAATTTACTCGTAAAAAATATAAGTAAACTTTGATATATAAATATAAAAAATAAAAGTCACATACAAGTATAACAATAATGAAGCTTATATGTATGAAAAAGACTCATATCCTATTTTTAACTATCAAATTGGTACCAATTCACTAATCAAATCCTGCCAACAGGCATGCACACAGTGATGAAAATATAAGAGACTAATGATAAATTCACACTGAGAGCTAAATGCGCATTTAGAGCATTTACTCTATATACAGGGTTGCCAATATTCGAAGCGCCCATTTTATTTTTAAATAAATCAAAGAAACCACAATTTTTTGTCTGTTTGTCATGAATATCATTTCATTGGGTTCAAGTAGATTTGCTTACATTATTTCTTGAATATGATATCTCGTAAATGGTCGCCATTGGCCTCTACGACATATTGTGCCCGTTTTGCAGCATTTTCCATGGTTTTCTTCAACATTTCGATGGGAATGGCGGTTATTTCTTGACGGATGTTGGTTTTCAGCTCTTCTAGGGTCTTTGGCTTGTTGACGTAAACCTTTGATTTCAAATAACCCCACAAAAAGAAGTCTGGAGGCGTTAAATCTGGTGAGCTTGGCGGCCAATCGAAATCACCATTTTTTTAAATCAAACGGCCAGGGAACAATTGCTTCAAAAAATCGATTGTAGTGCGGCTTGTGTGTGGTGGCGCGCCGTCTTGTTGAAACCAGTAGTGCCTGATACGCTTTCGACGAACGATTGGCATGAAAAAATTGTTTATCATATCGCGATAACGCTCCTGATTGACAGTAACTCTGTGGCCATTATCATCTTCGAAAAAGAACGGCCAAATGAGCATTTTAGCACAAACGCCGCACCAAACAGTGACTTTTGCATCGTGAAGAGGTACCTCTTGAATCTCTTGTGGATTTTCAGTGGCATAAATACGGCAATTTTGTTTGTTTACCGTTCCGTTCAACTGAAAATGAACTTCATCGCTCATTTTTTGAAAGCACGTTGAGTTTTCACTATTGACTTGTTATGTTGAATGTAAATTTCAACAATTTTAGAGCGTTCGCGTGGCGTGTACTGTTCCATTGTAAACATTTGCTTGGAATGACGCTTCAAACGCGGTATGTCATTAGTCGATTTGGCATCACTGCGGAAAGTTACAGTGTTGCCAGATGGGCGCTTCGAATATTGGCAACCCTGTACATCTTTTTCTTTGTTTTTTTTACTATTTTTATTTATTCATTAAATTTTAAAAACTAAAAAAGAGTGTATTTTAATTTATATTGTTTTAATTTTTTTTTTTAGTGAACTAAGCTTATAAAAGTCTACTTTTTCAGTATTTTTAATATGTTAAATTCTGTTTTTCTTTTAGTCATGAAAATGCAGTGTTGAGCCAAAAAATAAAAAAAAATATATAGATTCCATTCAGGAATTAATTTCTAGAAAGAGGTTCGTTAAGTTAGTGGGTTAAAAAAAAAACTTAAAAATTGTCCTTGAAGTAATTTTTCTAACAATTGTATTTTTTCAATGCAATATAAATGTAAATCCATATTTCAATAATAGCAAGAATTCTTAATTTGGACCAATAGACAGAAAGTAATAGGCCAAAACCTATAGACCTATTTTTCAAAATTTACTCGTAAAAAATATAAGTAAAATTTGATATATAAAAATAAAAAATAAAAGTCACATACAAGAATAACAATAATGTAGCTAATATGTATGAAAAAGACTCATATCCTATTTTTAACTATCAAATTGGTACCAATTCACTAATCAAATCCTGCCAACAGGCATGCACACATTGATGAAAATTTAAGAGACTAATGATAAATTCACACTGAGAGCTAAATGCGCATTTAGAGCATTTATTCTATATATTTGTCCCTGTTACTCCTACAACGAGTAACATAATGCTATATTCACACTGAGAGCTAAATGCGTATTTACGAAATCCACACATAATGCTATATTCACACTGAGAGATAAATGCACATTTACGAAATCCACATTTACGAACGGCCTTTTACTCCGTCCTGTTACTGTAGGCGTAACAGGGACAAATATATATAGTAAATGCTCTAAATACGCATTTAGCGCTAAGTGTGAACATAGCATAAGCCGCAAAATACATTTATTTAATATCGATATATTACATACGCCAAAATCAGCTATAGCCAAATTTAATAAATATTTTAACTTTCACTTCTGTTATATTACTTTAAGCTGCTTGAAAAAGCACTTGTTGCAAAAGAACCTCATACAACATAACGCAAATTACCCAATGTTGCCATATTTACAAACAGAAAAGTTGCCAATGTGCGATAAATTCAACTTAATAATGCACTCACAATATCAGATAAGCCCAAAAATATGAATACTTAACAATAAGAAAAAATTAATTGAATGCATTAACGTTAAATTCTGTAGCGTGAACCTCTGCTCATCACCACTTTCATCTTTGTTAATTTTTTAAAACGCTTTGATAATTTAAAGACGCTGTATTTTGAGTGCAAAAAAGTTACCAAATTTATTGATCAGCATCTTAATTAGTCAAAAATTAATTTTTTGCATTATCATAATATTTTTTATTTTTTTAATGTCTTACGTATTTAGTATTCTAATTTGAGTTGTGAGCGATAGCAGTTATTTAAATAACGGGATGTTTTCAGGTGCTTAATTATTGAGGTTATATATTTTAAGTACACTGCTATATAAATGAAAAATGCATGATTTGATTTACGTTTACGAGCACTGCAAATAACTTTGTTGTGTAGCGTGATTATTGAGTTCATGGAGCTCAAGTTAATCATTAGTTATGGCAAGTCGATATACAATATTACAAAAAAATTTCCACTCAAAGAAAATGGCTTTGTAGAGCAAGTACGAGTACAACGACGTTTGCGCTGATAAAAAATTTCCTAGCCTCATGAATAATGCGCTTTTTATGCAACTACACTGATAAAAGTAAAACATGTTTCATCAAAAATGTCTGGCAAAAAGATTCTGCATAAGATACTGTCACTCAAAAATTACTCACAAAGATTTCAGAAATTTGATTAATATTGTTTTTTTTTGTCAAATAAAGTTGCAGAAACCTTTGCTACTCCTTGAACAATTGTATTAATTTCACCATTTTGCTTGAGAATTTATGTATTTTTTTACCTACAATTTTATGTATTGTGTTAATATTTTGTAGTGAAAATTCAAAAATTGCAAATGATTACTACTACCTACAACTCCTCTAAAAATTATTTCAAGTTTTTTTAGAGTGCTCATATTTTAGTTTTGTCGAAAATTTCTACATTCTTAACCAGCTGTAACTAGTTTATTAGCGTACCTACTATTTTTCGCTTACTAAATTACAGCAATTTTAAAAAAATGCTAATTTGAAACGTGCCTCATAAAATTGACGGTAAAGCGTCAAATATTCAAAATGAAGTAGATACTTACTCTTAAAAATATATTGTGTTGTGCTTCCTGTTGAGCTGAATTTAAAATTTAATTAATAAGTACATTGAGTTTTTGTTCGATCGCTAGAGATTTGCTTTTCCCTTTTGGACAAAACGTAGTTTATGTTATTTTTTTCAATTGCTTCGAATTGAGATTATTTACTGTAGACCCGTTCGTTCATCGTGAATAATTAAGCTCAAAAACATCGAGATTAATTTTTTATGTTTATTGAGGGAGATTCACAGCACGTGCATGTTGAAGTTTTTTCCAAATGTATGCAAAGAGTAACCGGTTGGGTTCGGGCTCGTTACACATTTTAGCGGAAATGTGTTAAGAGCAAAGTGAACTATTTGATGAGCAAGCAGGTACAATACTTAGCCAGCGTGTACTACATTGAATGAATATGAAAATAGGTATGTTTGTTTTGGCTATCACTCGTCTAGAAATTAAAAAAGACATAGTTCCGATAGTATCGTAAGTGTCCTTCTTATACAGTAATAGAGAAAAAAGTCGGTTTTTTTTCGCAAGTTTTTTTTTTAAATTATTTTGAAAACATTTCGTCTACTAAATAAAAAATTTTTAAAAACAAATTTATATTGCAATATAATTTTTCTGTTTGATATTTTTGGCGATGAATTTTTTGTTCTAGTTCATTTTTATTTTGGTAAATTAAAATGTATTTCAATGTTATGCATGTTTAATAAATGGATATAAAAATTTTGGAAAAATGTAACATGATTATTTTTCATGTTGTAAAGATCTCGTGTATGGGCTTTTTCAAAATGGCGTAATAGACGATTTGTACGAAGAAATATTGAAAAAATTTAATGAGAAAGTCTAATTTTTCAAAAGCTTTTTATATTTCCGTAGTAACTACTTAAATAGCGCTATATTAGGGATGTCGGAAAAACATCGATGCATCGAAAATATCGATGTTTTGCTTCGATGCATCGAAAATTATGCACTCGATGTATAATAAGTCGATGCATCGATGCATCGATACATCGATGATTTTTCTAAACTGACATCTCTAGTACATTGAACCGCCATTTCAGTTTTTCAATTGTGCAAAGTGAGTAAATTTGACCAACCAATTGCTCCAAAAAGTGTGGTTTGGCGGTTTTTTGAAAAACGAAGTTAAAAAGTTTTGAAAAAGTTTTTTCACTTGATTCAATAGTCCATTAGAAACATAATTAGCTCAGTTACAGTAATTAATTTTAAATTGTGTACAATTTTGTAATATCTGAAAAATTCTATGCAAATCGATGCATCGATGTATCCTCTCCGATGCATCGAAAAATATCGATGTACATTTCGATGTATCGAAATGAAGAAATACATCGATGTATTTTTGCCACTGACATCCCTACGCTATATTAAGTAAAAGCAATGACAACAAGCAACCCTAAGGATTTAAAGAAATAGCCAAAAATATGTGCTGGCGTTACTTCACAAAAAAACTAAAGTGATTTTTGACTTAGATTACCAAATGCTTTGAATTGGGCAAGACTTTTTGTATAAAACTTTTTTTAGAAGACTTAAAACAGCATTAGTTTATTTTTCAAATTTTGAAATCTTCTCTGGTTTTTTTTATGAGACTTTTTGATCTGGCGCTACGTTACTTAAATTCCATTGTAGTTTAATTGGGTAATTAAGTAACTAGGTAGTTAAGTAATTATGCAATTTTGTAATTACAAAACCAATTAAATATATTGTCCTTTCCTTGCCTCAACCATTTTTTTATCTTTAGCCATTCTCTATTTTTACTAAAACAAAAAAGTTTACGAAACATTTACTAAACATTTACTGTTACATTTACTGAAAAACAACATTTGTGAAATAGTGCAGACGGTTTGTTCTTCAAGGAAAATGAAATTATGCATAAATTGCTTAAATTAATGAAATTAAAATGTTTTACTTAGATAATATCATAAAATAATAACCTTTTAAAAAGTTTTAATTTTTTGGTCACGGTAGACTTTTCTGTGGAAATGCCCATATATTTGAAATTTTAGCAAACGAAATATATTTTAAATATGGAGTAAAAATAATAATATAAAAAGTAGTGTGGTCGGGGGATCCCCGTAACTGATACTTCTTTCAACTCGAACGTAATTCGCAATAAAATATTTATATAATTATTTTTTTTTATTATTTTGTAATTTATATAATTTTTTTAAGGCAAATACTGTGAAAGCACAAATCAAAAAGTTTAATTTAAAATTTTAGGAAAAAAAGATGTATTTAATTAAAATTAAGATGTACAATTTTTATGAGAGATAAAAATAGGCAGTTACCGTGTCCAGCGGTATTTCTTTTATGACGCAACAAGGCGTTGAGCATTGAACATTCATCAGGATCTTCGTATGGAGCTTTAATTTATTGAAAAGTAAGATTACAAACTGGACTTACTAAGCTGTATAAAAAAACACACTTTTAGGGTCCACCCTAGTATTAAAAAACTTATTTAAAATCTTACATCATATTCGAAATCAGTGACCAGCGCAGCTACAAAGAGTATAAAACAAAAATAAATTCTTAGGTTTTACCTAGTGTCAAACATTTTTTTAAACCCTACCATAAAATTCGAAATCAGCGACCCCTTCATACTGATAGCACAAGAGTATTAAAAAAATATACACAAAGAGTATTAACAAAAAAAAAAAAAAAATAAAAAAGCACATTTTTAAGGTCCACCCTAATGTAAAAAATTTTTTGAAATTCTAACATCAGATTCGAAAACAGCGACTATCTACAAAGAGTATAATGCCAAAAAAACAAATCTTTAGGGTGCACCCTAGTGTCAAAAAACTTTTTTAAATTCTTAAATTATGTTCGAAATTACCCTAATTAAGCTGCCAATATTCTTTTTGAACCCCTGAAAGAATATTAAAAAAACACATTTTCAGGGTCAAACATTTTTTGAAATTTTAACATCAGGTCTGAAAGCAGCGACCCCTTATACTGCCAGCGCATATACAAAGAGTATTAAACAAAAACACACATTTTTAGGTTCCACCCTAGTGCAAAATTTTTTTAAATTCGGACGTTAGATTCGAAATCAGCGATCAGCGCATCTATAAAAAACACATGTTTAGGGTCCACCCTAGTAGCAAAAAAAGTTTTTTGAAATTCTTACAGCAGATTCGAAATCAGCAACCCTTAATACTGCCAGCACATCACAAAAAGTATAAAATAAAAAACACAGTTTTAAGGTGTCTAGTGGCATAGGACCCTTATCACTGCAACCACATATTCAAAGAGTATAAAAAACACATTTTCAGGGTCCACCCTAGTGTCAAAAATTTTTTGAAATTTTAACATCAGGTTCGAAATAAGCGACCCAAAAGTCTTACGTTAGATTCGACAGAGAGAGAAAGGGAGAGAGAGAGGCAGAGAGTTGCGCATTTGCCTACTCGTTTGGTAGGTAGCGACCAGAGTGAAAGCCGATTCAGACAGTCAGGCAGACAGGCGTAGGCGAACTGTGTGAACAAGCGAGATAAAAGATAGCTTGGCTTTATTTCTATTTCTTTTCTTCACATGTTACTGCCTGCACCTGTCTGAATCAGCGTTTACTTTGGCAAGCTTAATGTGTTCGAATCTCAATTTCGTACGCATACACACACAGCAATTTCACTGTTACGTGACGATTTCTATAAAATCGCACCACCCCCCAGACGCCCAAATTAAAGGGTATATATATTAGACCGGGTCGAAAAACAGTGTTTGATAAACTCGGTCTAAATAAGTCCTTGACTCACTGTATCATAGTACCCTCCACGAAAGGATTTAGATTACTCAAAATTTTGTATGCTGATAATAATAATTTTTAGAACTTTAAGGGACCACAACTAGTTAGGACGTACAAGAAAAGGTGGTGTTTAGGATTTTGTTGGTCACACATTAAAGTAATTAATAACAAATATTTTTTTTACAGGAAAGATATATATTCGAAAAAATATTTTTTTTTCGTAATAAAAAATATTGGATTAATTATTTGGGTACAGGAAATTTGCGAGGGATAAAAAAAAAACCAAAAAAGTTTTTTGTCCGTGATCACTGCTACTCGTAACTGGATCATCAGAAATAAAAAAATCCAAGCCTGGATTTTGATAACAATTGTATTTCTTTTGCTTTCATTTGTGTAGTTAAGTTGAATTTTCATCCACAATATTTTGAACAAGTTTTTCCTACACTTTCTATAAATATACAGGAGCATTCCACGTTCACGTACAGACAAATTCAACTATTTTTTTGAGTTTATTGTACAGTCAATTCTAAATTTACACATTGGAAGTGAAGTCCTTTTGACTAATTAAATAGATTGCATTCTGTTTATTCACTGTACGTTCAAACTTTCTTTAAATGTTATTAAATGCAAGAGAAAAAAAAAGGCATCTACTGTCACGTGTCTGACGGGTCTAGTCAAACAACGTTGCAAATCGTTGTGTTCGATTACAATTTTTAGCGAAAGTAACTAATATGTGGAAGAGGTATTTGAAAGCCAAATTTTTATTACTCATAAAAATGCTTTCGTCATAAAAAGATTTTAAATAAAGACCACAGTTTTTTTCTTCAATATTGTATTTACATACCATCCATGCATCAACTATTTTTTCACTATCTTTAGCCAATGCCTTCCATATTTACTAAAACAAAATAGTCTACGAAACATTTACTAAACATTTACGAAAAACAAAAACTACATTTGTAAAACAGTGCATACGATTTGATTATCATAGTAAATGAGTTTATATATAACTTGCTTAAATTAATAAAATCAAAAAGTTTCTCAGATATTATCATAAAGTAATAAGTTTTTAATAAGTTTTAATTTTTTGGTCGCGGTTGACTTTTCTTTGGAATGCCCCTACGATAACACTAACTTGCATAAATGCCTTAACTTTTATAATATTTTCAACATTTATTGCTAGGGTATCATATAATAATGTGATATTTGCTTGCTAAATTTATTACGATTAACGATAAACTTTAGATAACCAAACTTATATGTTCATCTCTCATTCTTTAAATTATTTGTTATCTTAAATGATATCTTAAGATATAAATGTTTATCTCACAATATTCATACTCTTAAGACGCGTGTTAAGCATGCAATTCTGTGTCGATAAGCGATAACAGCTTAAGTCTGATTACAAAGTTTCGAGAAATCTTGCTTCAAAGTTTTCAATCGCCATATGAGTTATATAAAAGGGTCTTTTGTTTTTGTGTCATGACTTTGGCTAGGGTCATGCTACAACCTCCAGATTTTGTGTGTTTGTAAAAATGTATGCGTGGAACACATCTACATCAATAACTCAGTTCTGTCTTAAGTCGACTTAAGCGATTATTGCTTGTGAACACAGAATTATAGAGTGTTAATGACAGAAAATAAAAAGTTTATTTAAAATTGGCTTAAATGATAATAAAAATGCCAATGTCACTGTTTGGGCTCAAGAAATGGTGCAATAATTTTATAAAATTAAGACCAAATTAAGATAAAATTAAGGTCCAAGTGCTTCAGCAAAATCTTAGCTAAAAGTGGGAAGACAGCAATACAAGCTGAAGAATATCCATATGTAAGTATCTAAAGAAATACAGAAGAATCAACTGTCAGGTAACCACAACTGCTTCCAACTGTATGACCTCACAATACAATAAAGGTTGTCGATTTAACATAAAATGAGATGGAATGGCAGTTATTGCCTTCTTTCAGCATTACCTAGAATGGGTTAAGTATTGTACTACTAGTAACTCAAATCATAATTAGTATCGAAATTTCAAACATTTTTTTTATGTCACATTTGTCCATATCCTCTTGTCGTCAGAACTCAACCAAAGCCACTAATGTACTGCATAATTTCGAAGAAAATGGGCAAAATGGTACTCGCAATATTTATTTTGGCCAATACTGAACCAAATTAGGGCATCCAATTTTGGGTCGCTTCGGCAATTCCGGGATTTCGGAATTTTAAAAACAAATTCCCGGGATCCCGGGACTAGTCCTGGGCTTGACAAATCTTAGAAAACGAATTTGTTGGAAGACGTAATATGAAGTTTCAAAGTAGTTATGCCTTGTTTTACAACACAAAACATTGCAGAAGATTATAAAAAACACAGTTTTTATTATACGTTCGGAAAGTATTCATTGTTTACTTCTGAAAAAAATCTATGCTTTAAAAAAAAAATTAATTAAATGATATCATTCAGAAGGTTCATAAAATTATTTATAAAAAATAAAATAATTTAATAATTTTAGTATTTCTAAGTAGAAATTTATTGATATTTTGTACAGCTTTTTTAAGGAAGTTTTTTTTAATTTTTTAAGGTCACGTGTTTGTTTTTCTAAGATAGTATTTTGTAATACTTTGCACAGTTAGTTAAAGAATGGTTAATATTTTTATATTTTTTTAAGTCATATTTTGTACAGCTAGTTAAAAAAGATTTTTATTTTAGTATTATTAAAATCAAATTTCAGTATTTCTTAGGAAGTGTCACCTGTTTAACACATTGGGCCTTACCAAGAGTCGATTTAATACCTAATCTGAATTTAGTGTAAGCTTTTCTGACATAATTTCTATGGAATTGGTTGTCAAAAATCTTAAACTAATTTTAGAGTTGACATTTAAATGACTATTGGTAAGGCCCATTGTGCTATCTTGTACAGATAGTTTTAGAAAAGTTTTTATATAAATTTAATTCAAAATTACATAAATTTTTTCTTAGGTAGTATCATTGAATTTTTTGTTGGAATATTTTGGAATTTTTTTCGCAGTTGAGGCAATCCCGAGATTCCAAAAATACCGCGATTTTAGGCTTTGCAATCCAAGAATTGTCGTTACTAAGAAATGCCCGAAATCCCGGGATTGGATGCCCTAAACCAAATACACTCAGTTAAAAAAGTGTACAAATTTCGAAAAGTTGTTTGTACTATGAATGCAAAATCCATTGAAAATGTAAAATCGGTCAGTGATTTCGAAAATATCATCGTTTTTTTTTTGTAACACTGTTTTCGAGATATTGTCTACTGTAGTTTTAAAAAAAAAAAAGTTTGCTCCACTTAATTGCATAATCTTCAAAACGAACAAATAATATATCAAATTAAATCTTTTATATTCCCTACTAACGATGCATACATCAT